>VWZN01022072.1:30658-89524 GCA_013396955.1 Regulus satrapa | reverse complement strand
AAAAAACCCCCAAATGCAGCAGTTTATATTTTTCCAGAAGCAAATGTGCTCACGCTGAGGTTTTTCTGCCAATAAACAGCAGTAGCAAGTCCCTTCAACTCCCAGGGCACTGTCTTCTCAAGGGGTAAAATGCAGTTCCCTCCACATCAATCTTGGTCTTTACCGCTCTCCTTGAAGGTGACAGATGCAATGACAAATGCTCCAAAACATCTGAATTATGACTGCTGTAAAATCTGTGTCTGGGGGCCTCCCGCAGTCAGAGCACCGAGTCTAAAGCAGAGTTTTGCAATGGACATTTGTGGCAAAACCCTTTGTTGATTGAAGGCTGCAAGACTGTGCACATTTACCTGGGCTAACTGGGCTATTCCAAGCTGGTGATGCTCCTCCTAGCAAACAGAGAGGCTTCACCATCACTTTTGACACGAGACATGCTGCCCTCAGGAATCCTCATCCCAACACAGGCCCATCCTGATGACCTCCAATTCCACAACCTCCACATGCTGCAGATTAAAGATACATGTTTGTAAGAGAGAGCACTGCAGCCTGACCCCACAGCCTCTGCAGCTGCAGCCAGTGCAGCCAAGGATGCTGAGAGGAGAGCACCGTTTGAGCTGCACACAGTCCAGCGACCGAGGCAAAAAGCTTCATGTGGAAGGATGACCAGACACAACGCTTGGGTGGGCAATACACCATTTTTAGCCTACATGGTCATACCCACAGGCAAAGTCTGCCAAAAGATAACGCATGCAGGCACAATTTAGTTTCATGTATGTGCACACACCCATACAGATATGTAGAGACATCAACAGTGGTCAGCTCCTCTCCTGCTCCTCATTAGGAAGGTCTATGCCAAGAGAGTTGAATGTTTACAAACTCTTGGGCTCTTACCAGCATGACACTTTTTTTTTTATTTCCTGTAGTTATAAAAACCAGAAGACATAAGGAAAGGATTCCAGCTAAGGCTGTCTTGCTCACATTTTGGAAGCATCTCCTCGTCATGTGTGTATGCAGGTGCTCGAAGGCAGTCATTTCCTGCTAGATAAAAGCATTCCAGTTTGATGTCAATCACTCGGGACATTTTTAAGCAGCAGTGTAAATATGCTGAATGGAGATCTGACCAAGTGAAAATCATTTAGTATTTATGATATTTTAAAACTTTTAAAACATGCACACGTGTATATGTAAACAACTGAATTAACAAGTAATGTCCTTAAATGCCAATGCAGCATATGCCAAATATTGAAATAATATGAAAATAAAAAAAAAAACCCCAGGCATCTAAAGCCGTATTCCTAATTCTGTGGTAATTATTCTCCATGGGATATGAAAATGTATAAGTGAAGAACTATCTTTAAGGGCAGAAACAAATCTACGCTATGCTCCTGTACCATAGGAGTGGTGTAACAGAGCAGTTACAGATCTATTTCCCAAGTTTCCCTTCCACTACTGACAAAAACACTACTTTGATCCTCCCAAGCCGACTTAAACTAGGTTGGCAAGTTTAAAGTAAAAACAAAACCACACACACACCTGCCAAACCCCATGGAAGAACTCTGCTCCCTATGTCAACATACATCTTTACCAGCCTAAAACAATCATAAAAACATGCACTGAACATGTTGGAAGATATTGTTTTTCTGCCTGAGGCAACCACATGCCTTATTGCTGGTACTAAAAAAGAGTTGGCCTGTTTTGTAAAGCCCACACAGACTGGTGTTCACACTGCCAAGGTCTGTTTGTTTTTCTCTAAAAGTCTGTGGAATATGCTCAGCTGGAATACCTAACCATGGAATAACAAAGATGTTTAAAAGCATTTTGAATCTGATTTGCTTTGCATTTTCTTCCCTGCTCTTTTTAGAAAGTTAATGCATCATACAAACATGTATTTCATCTTATCCTTCTCCCATTCCTCGTATTTGCTGATTAATTAAGGAGCATTTAAGGCTCACCAACACAGCTTTAAATGCTCTGAGCTACTTGAATTACAGTAACTTGTAATGCATCAAGCCCTTCGCATCACTTTTTCCTGCCCTCCCCTGGCTGGGAATAAGGAAAGAGCCAAGTTATTCTATAGCTGGTTCCCACCACGGTAACGTTCTGGTTCCCATTGTGCTGCCCATTCAAGCACAAACAAGAACAAGCACTAACAGCTCCATTCCCATCCATCCAGCAGACAGGAACTCACAGATGCTTCACTGCACACCTCCCGCTGGCACTGATGAGGCAGAGGACTTGTATAGGAAGGAGGGGGGGCTCAGACGAAACACAAGAGTCATTGTGATTGTTCCCATTCCCGATTCTGTGAGCTCATGTTAGCCAAAACATCCTACTACTTTCAGCTTTCCTGGCTGGTGAAAAATACAAGCACTGTCAACACCACCCCCAGAACCTCTCGGATTGTGCAAACACCACATCCGTGAGATTAAAGGAGACAGGAGGGCAAAAAATAGACTATTTTCTGTAACTGGAATTTTATTTTATATATAAATAATAAAGAGACCGAGGGATTTTGAGACTTGCTACTGGCAACGTTGGTCCTGCAATGGGACAAGCATGGGCAGACTTGAGTCCCACTGCAGGACAGAGGACGAAGCATCAAGACTGACCCCAAACACGCAGTGTCCTTTCACAGAAGCCATACCATAAGCCCGAGCAGCAGATCATCAGACTGTCCTGAGGCAGAAGGCAGATTAGTCACATTCAAAATGGTTTCAGGTGGTTTTCATCTTTTTCTTGGGAAATTGTTGCTCATATCTATATTTTTATTCACCTATAACCAAAGAAAGGGAACAGAGGGTTAAGGGGGAGAGGAAAGGAGGGAGCAAGCGGAATTAAATTTATCACAGGCTTTTATTTTCATTTTTAAAGGGCATTTTGTCTTTCATGTGGCAAGTTGATCAAAATCTGTTTGAGGACCATTCTCAACACCAATTTGCTTGCAGTAGAGATATTTAACTCTTCATATTACTGACATTAGAGCACACAGGATCATGTCTGTTCTAGAGGACTCAACTCCCATAGTTGAACTAAATGGCAAGACAAAAGTGAACACTTCCAATAACCAAACACCAACGGAATCTTGTATAATAAACCAACTTTCTCAAAAGGAATTCTTTTAAATTCCTGTCTAGTGCATGTTTTCTTAATCTTAGTCTGGTGTAAGACTAGGGCAATTTAACTCAAACAAATGGAATTACATAAATATAGATGTGGACCAGAGTGAAAATGAGATATGCTATCATCATGGAAGAACACAAAACCCTGTCACTTCCATGCAACTCCTAAACACAACAGCTGGATAAAATTAAATCTTGCTTCTTCCACAGTGGGATGTGGTTTGAGCTGAAGTTTGCATATAATTTTTGATGACAAACAAACTATAATAAGAGAGGTGCAATGCTGCTGGTTTTTAGAATAGAGAAATATGTTGCTGTCTTCAACCCAGTAAGATTTTGTCCTTGGCTGACCATTCACAGTTCAGAGACCCATGCTGTGAAAATCATTGAGGAAATGAGACTGTCTTTATTTCAGTAACCACATTCAACTAGGAATATTACCAACAGTTGAAAATGTAGTGAGACTTTCAGGACTGACCTCATCCAGAATAAAAAGAAGAGTGTCTTTTCAAAGATCACAGCAACATTCTCCAACCTTTGGGATCACCCAAATCCAACAAAACATCTGGACTTGGGTATGGAGTTAAATGATGGGATTTGATTTCAAGTAACAAATTGCCACCCCCGCAGAGCAGCTGAACTTGATTCTGAATTGAACTTTCACCATCTGGTTGCCCTAGGTCAAAAATCCAGCAGTTGCCTTCATATGCCTCCTCCAGAAACAACATGAGGTGAAGCACGTAGGTTTCAAAACCAGTAGCACCCAGGTACTTCAAGCTCCTGGGCAATTTATCTTCACTCTCTTAAAACCTTCCTCAAACAAAGAAAACGTGCCTGAAGCAAAAGGCTGACATTTCAAAAAGTGAATGAAGGCCTAACTGATAATATATTCATAGCAAGTAATTCTAAAAGAAAATAAAACCTATTTATGGATTTCTGTTTGCAACGAACCTTGATACTTGTACAGTGTCACAAACAAAAGTTCAATTTTCTTGGGTTTTTATCCTTTAGTAGCTCTGTCCTAGTTGACAATAAGCACAACAATATTTCAGTGAATTTTAGAGAGGCTTTTTATTTTACATGACTATCTTACAAACTACTTGGAAAACATCTATTCCTAAAAGACTTTATATTCATAGCTCTAAAGAGAAAGCCAAGGTACTCCATACATCAGCCAGTTAACGAGCGCACACTGCTGTTGTGAGAATTAGCAATAGCAATTAAAAACACTTGGAGGGAGCTGACATGAAAAGCCAGGTTTTCTTTTAAAGCTGCCCATGTAACAGTGGAACGCTGCTGCTCAGGGGATGGGTGCATTCCACCACATCTGCAAACATATGTGACCGGTGCTGATGCATGGAAAAAAAACCTGATGCAGTTTCCCAGATCTGGACTCTATTTACACAGTTGGCAGTAAGGAAAAGAAAAAAAAAAATTCTGGTAAATGGAACATTGCATACAAAAATGATGAGAAATCCCTCTAAGTGCCAGGATCCCTTTCTGATGAAAACTAAATTTTTAACGTGATGCAAAAATAATACTGGGCAAAGAGAAGCAAGTAGAAAACATGTTCAGAAGAGAAATTCTTTATCAACTGATAACAAAGCAGACATCTGACATTTTGCACTAAATTATGTCCAATTATGTTATAATTATTTGTAATAAGCCTCAATTACAGAACAATTTTTATTCTATGATACCAAACCATCATAAAAAAGTCAAGAGGATGTTTTTGTTTTGCTTTTCTAGAAACTGTAACCATAGGACTTGCTTGAGTTTAGAACACAGCCTGGAGGCCAAGTATCAGAACTGGTATATTAACTCGAGTTTCTGCCTTGGAGAGCCTGGAAAATGCTGCCTTCATTTCCTCCATCTTTTGTTCCCAACAGGACTCATTTGGGAGCTGCATTAACATGAAAGGTCAGGCACATAATGGACTTTTACAGGCTGCAAGGCAGTGCTGTAGCCTGGCACTCACAAATCTTTAGAGAAAATTTATCAGCAGGGAAGAGGTTTCTTTCCCCACCCTAATACTTGTAAAAGCATAAAAAAATGTAAAAGAAGGCAAAGACGTTTTTGGTATGGGAGGCAGAAATGGGATAACAAAAAATAGAAGACCAAAACTAACCAACACCACAATCACAAGCTTTCCTCAATTCAGAACCCTTCAAGCAGACATATATTTACTTATTATGCTCTAAAGATGAAGAATTTTGATTTCTTAACTTAAAAAGTGTTAGGGAACCCATACATTCTTGACAAATTTTAGGACAAAGAAAATTATCCGTCTGTACTCTCCTAATCATTATGAAGAAAACTACAAGTCAAACTTCAGCTTTTCCAAGTTACTCTGCTACTTATGCACAAACTATTCCCAGTCTTTATCCTTTACCTGTTTGATGCCAGGTGATGTAGCATTCTACTTCTGGGTTTGCCCTTTATTTGAAGCAGCATGGACTTCCAGGGGCTTGTCACCCACTGCATCACCCTTGAGGAAGAAAAAATGTGCACAACATTTCAATTGAGGCAAACTATGATTAATGTTTTTACCAGAACAGAAACCTTCTTCAAAAGCTGAAACAAAAAATATCTCACAAAATCAAGTGGTTCATGAGACTAATACAGTATAATACACTCAAATATGATCTTCTACCAAACACTTTCTAGACTTCAGTCTTCCTGCAGTTAGCCAAGCAATTAAAGGATTTGAAAGAACAAGTATTTTCAACAGAAGTGCTTTAAGTGAATCATTTTGCCTGTATTAATAACAGAGGATGAATACCCACAGAGTAGTTGCTATTTTGCATTCTCTGAATTCTGTGTGGATTTATACAATAGGCCTCTTTTAGCACACATCCTTTTAGGGGGTGTTCTCACACTTTCCCCAACATAAATGACAGAAATCAAAGAATGAAGAGAAGCTTGTTACAGGGTCTGGTCTATCTATTTGCCAAGATGCTATAACAAACATGCATTTGATTACAGCTTTAAATAGATACCCATTAAAAAATACTTAAAGGGCCACACACATGGCCTGGGGACTGAAGCACATACAAGGACAAGCTGAGATCTGTTCAGACTTATGAGGATCAGACAAAGGGAGAACCTAATTCCTAGTCACAATTTCTAAATGGGCATTTACATATTTGGAAGAGCCAGGTTCTTCTCAGAGGTTCACATCCAGAAGTCAGGGAAAAAAGGACAGAGGAGCATGGCACATTTCTTTTAGATCAAAGCGCAAAAAATGATAAATGTATCACACTACCGATCACTGGAGCAGGTTTTCCAGAGAACTTTCTACATCTCCACCCTGGAAATACTCAGCCCGAACCACCAAATCTAATTTTGAAACTGTCTCTGCTTTGAACAGGAGGTTGAATGAAATAATCAGGGGTGGCACCCACCCTCAATTGTTCTTAAATTGTACACAGGGAAATTAAATGGCATTTCCTCTTTATTCCAGAAAGCTATTTTTACCAACATGACTTAAATAAACAGATGATTGGTGACAGCCAACATGGCTTCACTCACGGCAAAGTCTGCCTGACAAGTTTGTGACCTTTTACAACAGGGTTACAGCAGTGTTGGACAAGGGAAGAGTGACTGATGCAATCTCTGACTTGTGGCCCTGTCCTGCAGGACATCCCTGTCTCTGCACTGCAGAGCCATGGATTTGATGGGCTCACCACTCGGCGGGTGAGGACCTGGCTGGCTGGTCACACTCAGAGCTGCAGTCAACAGTGTGACGTGGAGACCAGTGACAGAGAGCGGAGCTCCTCAGGGCTCAGCCTGGGAGCAGCCCTGACACCTCTGAGAGCAGCAAGGGCACTGGGATGGAGGGCACCCTCGGCAAGGCTGCCAACAGCCCCGAGCTGCGAGCAGTCACCAGGCTGCCGGGAGCAATGCCCTCGGGGGGACTCGACCGGCGCCAGAGGTGGGCCCGTGGGAGCCTCCCGGGGCTCAGCAAGGCCGAGTGCAAGCTCCTGTGCCTCGGGAAAATCCCAAGCACAAACACGGGCTGGGCAGAGAACGGACTGAGAACAGCCCTGCGGAGAAGGATTTGGGGTTGCTGGTTGATGACAAGCTCAGCATGACCCAGCAATGTGCCCTTGCAGCCCAGAAACCAACCACGTCCTGGGGTGCTTCAAAAGCAGTGAGGGCAGCGGGTCTGCTTTGCTCTTGGAAGACTCACCAGGAGAGCTCTGGGGTGTCCAGCTCTGGGCCCTGTGACATAAAAAGGATGTGGACTCGTTGGAGCAAGCCCAGAGGAGGCCAGGGAGATGATCCGAGGGCTGGAGCACCTCTGCTACAGAGACAGGCTGAGAGAGTTGGGATTGTTCAGCCTGGAAAAGAGCAGGCTTTGGGGAAACTATCAGCTTTCCAGTGCCTAAAAAAGGGAGCTACAGGAGCTGGAGAGGGCTTTTCAGAAGGGCCTGTAGCAACAGGACAAGGGGGAATGGCTTCAAGTTGGAAGAGGGCAGGTTTAGATTAGATATTGGGCAGAAATTCTTTGCTGTGAGATGGTGAGGCACTGGCACAGATTGTCCAGAGAAGCTGTAGATGCCCCATCCCTGGAAGTGTTCAAGGCCAGGGCTGATAGAGCTCTGAGCAACCTGGTCTAGGGGAAGCTGTTCCTGCAGGGGGTTGGAACCAGATTATCTTTAAGAACCCTTCCATCTCAAACCATTCTGTGATTCTATAATGCTAAATGTAATGGAAAGTCAAGCAAAAGAAGCTAGAAGAGACTGGAAAATGTTTCAAATAATGGGTCAAATATATATATTACGAATTAAACAAAATAAGGCACCAAGTCTGTGCAATTCTGCATATGCTGTGCTGGAGATATGGACTCAATATATCAAGATTCAATGATGAAGATATTTCTTAAATGTCTTGTTCAAAAATTGCCTAGCAAGACCTTTAAAAGGTAATTCTTTCTTTCAAAAACCCATTTTGTTTTGATTGCTACCCTGGATATTTCATAGTAGAGGAAATCACATGCACAAACCACACCCATTTCAAAATAATAATCTACTCTGTAGTTTGCCTGTACAGGAACTTTTGAGTTATGACATTTTACTAAAACTTACAATGAATAATCTGACTAACGATGCCTCATCTCAGAGTTTGCTCAATCCTGAACAAATTAACTAAAATAATCAACTCACAGAGAAGCCTGTGTTTTTCCAGTTTCTTGTTTTAACTTGCAAAAAGCAATTATTGTCAAGGTAAGCTCTTTTTCTTTTTAATGTCCTGAAAGAGGAAACAATCTAAAGCAACACACACACATGCACAAAAGAAGAGGGGTCTTGCTAAATTCCTTTGTTTCTATGAGCTCAGGATATCTCATCACAGGGCTTGCCTTCAGCAGAACTATTAAACCTGAGTTATTTCATTCAAACCAACCCACTGCTAGACTATCATTCCTCACACAAAGTCATTTGCTGAATTAGCAATTAAGAAGTTTCTGACTCCATCCCCTCATATGCCCACTGTGTAAATAGTGAGCCCGAGTGAGACAGCTCAAGCAGCAATGTGAGTTAGCCAGAAAAGGACTTCCTGGGGCACAGGCACATCATTTTACAAAGAAGTGCCAAAGTCCTCTAGCACACTCAAAACCAGGTCAGAAGCAAAAAATCTGTTTAGATCAATGACTCAGAAGACAGACTTCCTTTGTGCCAGGGTACCCTCTCATAATCAGAAGCCGGCACATATTCAAGGAAGTCTTTCTACTTTCTGGCTCAACACAGCCAGTCCGTAACAAATCTGGGTGGCCAGAGGATTCACACACCAGAGCTCTTTCCCAGAGCAGAAGAGGACATATTTTGCATTCTTGTGTTTCTGACTGTTTCAAGTGAAAGGCGACTGATAAGAAATCTCCATAATACATTCATTATAAAATGTTCAATACATTGGGATTCCTTAGGATTAAAATCCACATCATTGTTTGAAAATAAAAATAACACTGGAACCAAGGGGACTGTACAGTTTCAGTACGAGTGATTAAAAAGAACCCCACTTAGCTCACACATTATCTAACAGAGATACACTGAGACCTAAACTTTAAACAACAAACTTTGCAAAAAACCCCATCATGATTACTCTGAAAATCTTCCTTCCATACAAAGAAAAACGCCTCAAAGCAAACTAGCTAAATGTCAAACCCCCAAATGTGTGGTGCCTCTTTCTCTTACCTTACAGCCAAGCCAGGTGCAAAAGTTTCTGTTGATACCTCAGAAGCCTTGCAGATGGCCAAACCAATATAGAAACTATAACTTCAAAAGTATATAAGATAGGTATGTATCTTTTATGCTTATGGAAACTTTTGAAAGGGAAAGTCTGGCCACCAGAAAAAAAAACACTACAAAACAAAGGCTCACCTGGGCTCACAGATTCATAATTCACCTTCTGTTCTCTTTTGTTTGCAATGTATTGCTTAAAATAAAGAGAACATCACTGCCTTACCTTATTTATCCTCCACCAGTCAATCAGTAACTTCTTCTTTTATTTAAGTTGACCTTGAAGTTAATTCTCACAAAAAATATGAAGTACTTTCAAAAATGTTGAAATGCTGTCCTTGTCCTTTTTGCAGAGTAGATTCTTTCTGTCTGTCCCATTTCTAGCACATCTAAATTGCCCACTGCCCATACTAAGGATCCATTCCAAATGAAGTAATATTTCTTACAAGTTTCATACTGTATTTTTTTCTTACTACAGAATAACAAAAGGAGGCATGTGACAGGAAAGAGCATTTTCTGCCAGAAGTAGGTGTTTATCTTTTAGGTGAGATGACCAAATTTTTGCCTGCCTATTCAGAACCTACCAAAGCCAAACATTACTGGACAAGCATTTTCTATAGAAAAAAGTTCTCTCAGCTGCTTATGTTGCGTTTTAAAATACACATGACTTAAAAACTCTCTTAAAACACAATTTAAGGTTTGTTATGGTCAAAATCTGTGAAGCTGCTGGTGAGGCTCCCCAGTCAAAACACTGACACAACAATTATCAAAAGAACTTTTAGGTGAGGAAGGTTCAGATCTGCAATTTCCTTGACACTTGTTCTGAGCAAGTACAGGAAATCAGTCAAAGCTGAACCTTCTTTGCACCTGGAGACATTCTGTAACCAGCTAGCACTTAATAAAATACCCAGAGACTGCCACAGAGATAGATTTTAAATATACTTTTATATAAATATATTTTTGTATTTTATATGTGTAATAAAAACATACAGGTTTAAAAAATTGTATGTGTCATACATTAGTACTGCCCAGTCACTGGTGGTGTCCATCAGCACTCAAGACAGGAATGAAAACAAATGATATGCCATGAAAGTTTCTCTCAGTCTCTGAAGCTCAGAGGGAAATTAGTTTACTGTGAGATTTCATGACCAGTTGGGCCAAAGTGGAAAAGAGCAAACACAAGAAGAAAGGAACGAGGGCTGAAAGAAGGATGTATTTAGAGCTGTAGTGCTGTTCTGGTTTTACACAACTTGGCCACTCTACCAAAAACAAGGAGTGCCCAATTCATATTGCTGGAAGAGAGAGAATCAAAAATTGTTAAAAATACACCAAAAGTCTTCGAATGGTATAGAGACAGGACAGAGAGAGAATGAAGAGAATTATTTTTCTATGTGCTTCAGTTTCAGCAGAGGGATTTTATCCTGACATCCTGAAGAGCTCCATCCTTCAAGAGCATATTAAAAACATTTATCTGACTGACTTGCTTTATGGAGGGGCTGCAGCAAGTGTTTTGAAATGTAGGCACAGAAGGTCCCAGAATTCATCCTTCTTGGCAGAACTCAGAATTCAGTTGATATGACCTCAATTTGGCACAGGTTTTTGTTTCATAAAACCTTCAGAAAATTAACATACCACATTTATTTTAATGACATACTGCTGCACAAACATGAAGTTATGCACAGCTGTGGTACCTATGACTATCAAACAACTTATGAACAATGTAACAAATTAACAGAAGCCAAGAAGAGCCACCCATACATTGCTTGACTATTTGCAAGAATCCTTTGTGTAGCAACGGGAAAATGCTGGAGCAAATGTCACAAAAACAAAAATAACATCTCTTGCTCTGGCACAGTTTCATGAAATGGGTTACATCTGCTGCAACAACAACTCAAGAGTAACATTTAGACCTGTCTTCACTAGTTCAGGAATCTAGCTGCCAAGAATGAAAATAAGAAATGTGTACACAAATGCAACCAAATTCTTTCACGGGGTTGTCAAATTAAGAGAGAAGTCTATACTAGAATGCTTTGCTAATTTTAGTGCATGACAGTTAAAAGCATTTTCTTCCATGACACTTCTGTATGGGTAAAAGCCTCCAATAGAAAATGGAACTTAAACAGAAATTCTTCTACTTGAAAAGCTGATATTGATAATCCGTATGAAACAAACCCAAACCAAACCCATCTCTACCCACCCAGATTCTCAGCCATGTATGCCAAATGGTTACACCAACCCAGGCCAAAAGGAGCTTCAGGGCAAACTTCTTCCTTAGAATCACTTCTCAGTCCCCGTTCTAGACAAAAGCATGTGGCTTTTTACAGCTGCTGTTCAGCTTCTCTGCACAGCAGGGAGACAGGCCCCTCTCTTGAGGAAGCTCAGAGGACAAGGCACAGCAAGGCTGTCTGCCTCAGAGCTGAGAGACCCGTGCCCTTGGGAAATGCAGCAGCCTCATCAGGTGCTGTTTCTTCATTTGAGTCACAGCGTTTTTGTACCTGGTCTAATCCACCAAGTGACACAGCAACAGTTCACACTGACAGTATCTGAACAAGGAGAGAAACTCCTGGAGAACCAACGGGCATTTTGCTCCTTTACGCAAGGAACATCTTTTGGCAACTAAGGGGTGTGATTTAAAGATCCTGCAAGGAGGAAGGGAAGGAAATGTGTTTAGTAAGTGGTCTCTGCAATTCTGCATGCTGTTTATTTTTCTGCTGAGGTAGCAAGTGCTTGAACAAGCCCTATAATAAGATGAAAGTGTCAAAAGTGTTTGCCCTCCAGTAACAACTACATGTTCCCTTTTGAAAGCCTGGGACACAAGAAAAGAAAAACTTTAGCTATTTTTTACTAATGCTGTCAGCTTGTCCTTCTGAAGTATTTTAACATTGCTTTTTTTTGAGTTTCTTTTTGACAACCTAGGTTTTAGGAAAGGTACAGAACAACTAAGTAACCTTTGTTTATGCAAGTTCATTTACCTAAGTGCCTTGGGCCAGTACAGGATGAGTATCCACTGATGAAATTCTTCACTCTCAGAAGACTCAGCAACTGCCAGGACATGTGAACATTTCCCCAGCTCAGCTTGTTCAGAACCAGTCCTATGCCCAGCCCCACCAAGGGAACTTGGTCCCACCCCCAAGGTCTATCACAGTGCAATTTTGTCTTCAAAACACCTCTCTCTCAGTCACAGTGAGTTTAGAAGTGAATTTAAAACCACAGAAGCTTTATTACACACTTGAACTTTTACTTCTTTAAGCAATAGCTAAAAAAAACCACCTAAAAACCTTACAGGCTTTCCCTGGCACATATTTAATCAACTTGCTCAGCTCTCCAGTCTCTCACACTATGTTTCACTAAGCCATCTACATATATTTCCTAGAACTCTGTTTGCTTATCTGTATCAGATTATACTAAAGGAAACTTCCAAACAGCATTTCTAAAAGTTTAACTTGAAGTAAGCCTCATGTTTTTCCACAGCTTAGAGAGAATGCAGATCTTCTCTTCAGAAATAAAGGCCAAGTCACAGTGGAACAAAACCACTGTTGTTCATAATTTTTTTGTCTGAAAAGGTAGTGGTAAATTCAGAAATCAAGTTCATCTGATTTCTTACCTTGTCACCTTTCTCCCCTGATTTCTTCTTCTTAGGATTATCCTTCCAAAGAGCTTCTACAGCAATATATCCTTGAAGACTCCAGTCATAGAGCTGTGTGCCAGCAACCTTTGAAACAAAAGTTTTTAGAAAGTATGAACTTAATAATCTGGAGAATATTGCCTTTCTTCTTATTTAAGTGGAAAAAGTCTCAAAACACAAGATGTTTAACTCTTCCTGTTCAAGCTTACGATGCACAGCACTAATAAACATTTTGGAAAATAATGTCACATGAGAAATAAGAAAAAAGTAACATGCTGAAAAACTGTCCGAAGACTGCCTGAATATACATCTGTAAAAACAGGAGTGGAAAGATGCTACATGGAAACAATCCCGGTTTTCTTAGTATTTGACATTCAACATAATTAACATATGCAAATTATTTCTTATTTTGACCATACCCATTTCCAATACCCTCCTTAGTGTTGTCACTATTTTGCCATTTTAGATTTTCTTCTTATTTTTTTAGAACTTGCTGATAGATGAATGTAATGAATAACCAGTTGTCAACTCCCAAAACAGAACACAGCTAGGAAAGACTGCATTTCCTACACCACAGCAACAGCTATTTTATGACAGGGAAAGGCCCTAGGTCTAACAAAAAAGTATTCCCTCTCCCTTATGTGGCATAGAATTTTTCATAGCATCCTTTAAAACTAAAGATTGTTAGGTTTTTATAGCCAGGCAGGTCTGTATTGACTTTGATATCACTATCTGTTCCTGTAAAGAACAGCAAAAAGGACAATTTGTCCAGCCATTAAACTAAAAAAACTAATGAAATCAAGAACTAAGAAGGTATTTCCTTATCTTCTACAGCAGGCAAAGTCACAAAATGCAAACTCTGAGAACAGGGCTAGTTTAAGTGTTTCTGAAACAGTTTTCTTATGTTTGTGAAAAAGTTCCTGAACTACATTTTTAAGTTTCTTCCACTCTCCATCAATTCACTGTTCAAAGATTTCCTGAGCCAGAGGTGGTTTTGATGCGTGCAAAGAGGCCCAAGGAATTTCCTTTTTATCCTTCTGCGAAGAGTTCAAGGGGAAGTGCAAATTTTCAGCATCTCTGTGCCAAGTGGTTCTACTGCTGGGTACACATGGTGTGAAGAGCCACTTCCCCTTGTTTGTCTGATCTGTAATCAGCAAGACTGATTACACCAGTGAGGACACAATGGTACAAGGATGTGCTTCTGGGCAGACACCATGTGCTTGCCACCTTACAAAAGAGGCTATTGAATAACTGGAATGAAAAGAAAACAAACCCAAATCAGCAGCTATACTGCCAAGTCACAACTGAAGCCAAAATGTAAGCTATCTTAAATACAAAGTATCCGTTCTGTCAGGATATCTAAGCAATTATTTTGGTTTGAAAAAGTCCCTTGGATGCACTCAGTTTTCTCTATAGCTGAAAGAGGTAAGGGGTTACCCGAAAAAAGCACATCAAATGAGCCAGTTAAATCTCCAAAATGGCCCAATTTAAATATTACAGGTATAGTTATTTTGTTTTTTAGTATCAGAAGTGTTCATTCTCTAGCACTTCAACAAACTAGCTGGCTCATCTGAAAAGATGGTGATCCCTTGTGCAAACTGTACAAACGTACCAGGACCGAAAAATAATCACAATAAACAAAGTGCTGGTTTTGTCTGCAGTATTACTGAAGACACAGCCATCGACATAAAATGAGAAAAAACTTTTTTTTTTTGTTTCTGCTTAAAAATACTCCATTAAAATACTTAAAACCACACTACATGCTTAACAGTAAAAACTTTAAAATATTATTATTATGGGAGTCATATGACTAAGTGATTTTTGAATTGAATTAAATGAGAAACTGGTCATTCATTTTGCTGGATTAAGTATCTACCTCACAAGCTACAGCAACCCACTCAGTTTAGTCTGCCAAAACCAACCAAGGTTTCATTAGTGCACAAAAAAAACAAGAGCCAGGGAAAAAGCTGAAAAAGATAGTTCTAGGCAGACTGGAAGTGCAAGCTACCAGGTCACCAGGCTAAACTACCATCTCTGTTGAATGCAGCACTGTAAGCGCAGTTCAAACTGCAAAAGTTTGAACAAACAAGGTCAAAAGTCAGAGGGAGTGGTTCTCGAAAGGGATTCTGGAAGTTTGAGGTGACCACGGGCCACCAGCACCCGCCCTGGCACTACTGGGGTAGCGCCTGATGTGCCACACAGCACCAGGAGCATGCTCTGCTGACTGTACTGCCCGTCACACAGAGTTCCACACACACACACACAGAGGGTTTCAATCAGCAATTCTCTATCCACGCTTCACGCTGAGAAACTAAACCCAGAGTCCACGGGTTTTTCTACACGGACAACGCCAGCGATTCCCCGCGCGCCCGGCAGCGAACGCGCGTCGGGCGACCCCGGCTCCTGCCTTCCAGCTCGGGGCTGGAATCCTGGGCTGCTCCCAGCTGTGCCAGCACAGCTGCTCGTGCCTCACAGACTGACCCGGCCACGGCACAGGCTCAACAGACAGAGGAGTATCGTGGTTTGCTGCCAAAGAAACAAAACCGGCGTAGTGCGAAAGCGTAACACGCGGTACTCCAGGAGATGTGAAAGGTTCTCATAACACGGGACAAAACTTAATTCTAATGAGAGGGTGATTGAAATAACTGCATACTGGGAAGCTCTTTCCAGATGGAAGAGAAGCCACAGTAAATATAAAGTATTTTGAGTATATTATGATTAGCTGGAAAGCAATAGCATTTCAAAACACTAAGTAGGGTTCTACCAGGAAAAAAAAGCTTTAGCAATAAATTCAGTTTCCCTACCACATATACAGTCTGACCTTTTGTTCAAAGTTATTAAAAGCATAGTAATACTGGCAGTGAGGAAATAAATCCCTTACAAATTTGTGATTTAGTAGATTTTGTGATATGTTATTTGACTATTTACTAAATCAGGGGAGAAAATAATAGTCGATGTCTTTCTTCTACCTTCAGTTAGATGATTAGTGTCTGAAAACTACCTGTTACCAATGATGAACTCTGTTGCTACAACTTCACTTAGGAATTCATGCAACTTAATTAAAGAAAATTAATTTTACTTCCAGATGAATTAAGTGTTGGGCCTCAACTACAAATACATTTTGCTGTATTTATTTGCAACTTTCCATTGAAAAGTCTTAAATAAAAGTGAGACGGAAACAAAACTATCACAAAATAAAAAAATAAAAACAACACAACACCCAGTGAAGGGTTTTTCTGTAAAACAAAAAAGCAGTGATGAAGTACTTAAGTGTGGAAGAAAAATAAAAATAACATCATATAAAAAACCCAAATTATTTAGATTTATGTTCCAGAATATTTTCTATATTGTTTCATTAACCTGGCAAGTCAGCGTTGTACTGCAGGCATTCCTCTGTAGGTTTACAGACATTTTTTTGAAAGCTTATGAAATGTTTAAAAATAAATAATAGAGAGGAAAGTGTTTCCAATTTCAGATGAAAGCCTAAATAATATGGATGGTAAGATATTATATGCTTAAAACTTTGCTTTTCTAAGGTAAGAAAAACACAAGATAGATTAGAGGAACCAAAACAGTATCTAGGATATTACTCTCCCTACAGAAGTTTCCAAATTCATACGTCTACTGTCCTGACCAAGTCAACAAAGCTAAACCCATTCCAATCTCCTATCAGGTTTTTCATTACAGTCCAGCTAAGAACTGTGAATTAATCAAAGAGCCATCATGCACTTCAAAGTTCTCATAAAATAAACTAAGTATTGTGAAGCTGTTAGCACCAAATCCATAGTTAAGCCTAAACTGAGCTTCTTTACAAACAGTAACATCAGTTTGAACAGCGTTCAATCACTTCCCACTTCACTGTTCAGAAGGCAAGTAGAATTTTAATACTGTTTCCAACAGAAATGTCTAAGCTCCTTAAATTTTGATGGGTTTTTTTCCTGCCACTTGCATAATTTTCACTCTCTGAGAATAAGTCAACAGAATTATCTGTTTTTAGAGTATCTGAATCCTGGAAGCAGTAAAAAAAGATTCCATCAAAGATTAGAGAGAGTACCACCATGCTGGCAGAGCTCAAACTCAGCAGTTTTAACTCTCCCTAAGTCAATGACCTTTCATATTTCAAAGACCATCTTATGTTCTTGAGAATATCATATTACCATTCTAACATCTCAGGGTTATTCACAAGCGGCCAGTAACTAGATAGCAAATTAACCAAAGGCTGAAATGTAAGGAAATTCTGAAAGATGCAAGTATGTGCATTGTGAGTGGGTAAAAGCTGGATTTGAAACTCTGTGGTGGAGAACTGAGGAATCTGCCAGTCCCACTAAGTGTGGACAGCAAGGCACATGATCGAACACCAGACAGGGCTGTAAGCAGTTCTGTGGTCTCTTCAGTTCTTTCTCTCACAGGAAACTCATTTAAGCAACTGAAAGTTAATATGTTTCTTGCATGCCTGAGCCAACAAACCCATAAATAGGGAAAGCATCCAGTAAGTTTTCAGCAGAATTCTTACCCTGTTCCAGAATGTGCATGCTATCAAAGTCCCAACCAAAAAAAAGCATAAAGTGTCAATAACATTTATCCCAAAAATATTATGATGACTTGTATATAGAAACTTTTTTTTCCTTTCAAACACTCTTTTCATTTTCTCACAAGGTATTTCATGCTTCCTTAGTATTCTAAGTAAACACAGGAACTGCACTCACCACTTAGCATATTTATGTTAATTTAGTGTTACGTGAGTTTAGAGATTTTGAAAGGAAATTATGTTCCTCTAACTGAAGACACTACTGCAGGTGTTGGGAAAAAAGTCACTAAAAGGAACATGTCTGATTATCTTTCAGCCCAGACTGCATCTGCTTTGACAAAATAGCCATTATTTTGATTATTGCCACTGACATGGCTTTTAAACACAGAGGACCAGTTAGTCTGAAGCCAGGAGGCAACAATCCAAGTAAAGACACTTCTCCAAAGAAAGGTATCAGCACTGACCTTGGCAATAGCAACCGCCTGCTGAGGGTAATACATGGAGGTACTGATACCCATGAGAGCTGCAGGATACACCAACTTCTTTATTTTTGAGCCTGTTTTGTAACAAAAATCAAAAACCACAAACCACTGTTAGAGCAGATGTTAACCAAGTCACCTGAATGGCCCTAACATTCTATTTATGAACAATTTTCTTAAATACATTTTAGTGTATTTCCTCTTCCATCCTACCAGTTCCTCAAGAAACATCATCACTATGATCAGCAAGGGCCCCCTAATAGTTTGCTATACTTTGTAAGCTTCACTAAGATCTTATCTTTGATTCATGGTGCACATAAAATCATTGTTTTATACCAATAAACACATTGCTGCTGCTCTCTTATATGTGAAGTGCATCACTCCATCTGCAACACGAGTTAAAACTAATTATCTCTAATGGCATTTTAAACCAAGCTGGATGACTGCACAATATCCACATGATTAAACTTTGAATACCATATTCTCTACTTAGTGAGCAGCTGTGCATATTCAAGTGTTATGATTAGACCTGGAGGATTTTATCTGTACCTTCCAAGAAGGCAATTTCTCCACAAAAACCAAGGGAAGGAGGAATAAATAAAGACGACTTTTGGTAACATCAAAATGAAGGGCCCTTCCTTCTATGGCTTGAATATTTTCTGGAAATAGCAGTCATATTTTAAACCATTATCAGAAAAAAAAAGTTCTAAAATTATGGTTCCCATCCTAAAAGATTCACAAATTTAACATTTTTAGTATGAGGTATTTTCATTAAACTCAGGGTCCTCTAATCTTTCAATTGGAGTCCCAAGACTGCACTTCCTCCTCTCTCCTCACTTTGCTACAGCCATAAATGATGGAAGCTAATCTCATTCATGATCACGCTGCTTGAGAAGCAGGAATTTGAAGAAAAAGAACTTCAAACAGGGATGTTACTTTGATTTCATTACAAAAACAAACAAGCAAACAACCAACCAAACTAGGAAAAAACTGAAGTACTGCTTTCACCAGTTTCACTGGAAAATTTAATATTTTGAGGTGCACTTCTAATTTCTTCCCACCCAAGCACACACTTCCAGTTCAATACATTCAGGCCCCACAAAGGTTTATTTCTGTCCAAACCAGTTGGACAAAGAAAATTGCAAGGGTTTTTTCCCTTCTCTTCCTGCATAACTGGTATTTAAATTCTACACCTTTAAAGTTTTGTTACCTACATTTCATTGCATTAAGAATACCTCAATGTAAGCACAAAGCATTTCTTCACACTTAACACTTCTTAGACTAAGGCTTTTTTTTACAAAAGCATGAACATTTTTTCAGTAAGTGTGATGAAATTAACTGTATCATTTTTCTGTAGTGCAAAATGTGCAGGTATTTATAGTGCACCCAGAATTCACAAGTCTGTTTGCTGAATCATCATCTGCAGCAGCTCTGCACGTGGACACATGATACTTTGAAAAAACTAAAATATACACCTAACTGGATATCTATCATAGTTCAGTATTATTTTACCATAATTCATTCCTCTGTTGTTTTCTACAGTAACATATGTGATTTTACTTTTCAATAAGTAAAAATATTTATAGGCTAAAAGATAGCAAACCAGTTCTTTGCCATTTCTGCTGTACTAAAATACTACTGGGAAATATGAAAGAGTAGACTTTAGTAATGAATACAGCAATGATAAAATAATAATTGTTGGTTATTAAACACCTTTTCCTTAAGTTTCATTTATAATTAAAGGAACAGTGTAGAAACAGACTTGTTAATTCAGATCTCCCTGTCACAATTAAAAATTAGTATACTAAAACCCACAAATAAATTACTTGTCAAAAAAATTGTAACATAACGAGTTCAAATGGTTTCCATTTACCTCTAGCAAGGAACAATCCAATAATTCCAGCAAAACTTATCACACCAAGTCTTGGATAAAATCCAGCAGGCGGTTTTTGGAGAAATTCATAGCCCTCTGAAAAGAAGCCAGAACAAAGTGCTTTAATGTAATGTGAAAGTGGTTTTGTGATAAGGAATCATCAATACACGCTAGCAATTATTACAAAACACAAAGAGTTATCAAAACACATTTAACTATCATGTGCATTTTAGATACGCTGGCAAAAAATTCAAAGCCTTTGAGATTTTCTCTAGTGACACATGAATGAAACTGAATATTGTATTGTGTTCACCAATTTTCATAGGAGCTTTGCCTTTGCTCCTGGGCCATCTGTTTTGTTTTGCTCTTTTGCATCTCAATCATATCTTTTTCAAATGAGTGATAAAAACCTTTGCAAAATGGAATTTTACGGTTACACGTTAAAAGTGATTAGTTTCAGTAAAATACTGTACAAAAATCAAATCACAGAACAATGGAAAGACACAGCAAAAACAACGTGCACTCTTAAGATGGGAGTCTGGAGGGGGAATGGAAAATGATGGAAAATCTTCCATGCTAACAACTTCAAAAGACTGAAACGGCTAAGTTTAAACAAAAGAGGTGCAGTATCTAAAATGAGCTCTACATACAATCCATGCTCAGTCCTGGTAAGCCCAAATATGAAAGGATGCTCCCAAAGATAAATTTTAAAAAATATTATTTTGGTTAAATTCAAAATTCTTAGGAGATCCATGGAAGCAAACCAAAATGAAACGGCTAAACACTACAAACAAAAGACCTAATGCTTGCAACAAGTAATAAACTTTGGAGGAGGTTTCAGCTACTAAGCTGTGTCAGGCAAATATTGCTGGCTGGGAATAAATTGTGCGAGTTTTTTCCCTTCCCTTCCTGCATAGCTAATTTTTAATGACATTGATAAACATAAATAATGGTCTCGGATTTTAATTGTTTAGAAATGTAGTGTCATAAGTGACCCACAAAGGAAATTCAAACAGATACACAGTGGAAATAAAGTAGTCTCAAATACATTGGAAATTATATATACAATGATGCTTAATGGAATTCCCTTTAAACTGAAGATACAGTACAGTCCTGCATTTGAAATTGCTAGTTAAGAAAACTAAGCTGATTTACCTCTACCATGCTCAACAGCTTTTTCTAACTTGGGCATAGCTTTGGCATAAAGATCCTAAAAAAAAAAAAAAAAGAGAACAAGGGAAAATAGATACCAAGTAAATAAAATATTAACTATATACTGTAAGTGACCTGACAAAGAAAGGAGGAAAAAAACCCCAAAAATACAAGGAAAAAAAGTGATGGTCCCTAAAATAACTTACTTTTATTCCCACTTTCACCCTTCACTTATAGAGCTATGCTTGCTCAACGCTACATTTAGCATAACTTACAGATTTTTCTCAAAGGAGTCTTTGGACAGAGAGAAAACAATACTGTGAAACACAGACATCATCCTCAGTATTTTATTAAGATCAAGCAACTGAAACTCAGAATTATCTTGGGTTTCTCAGTATATGCAGGTATTGCAAAAATACTTGAGATGATGCAAAGAAGTCAACACTGCAATAAACTCCTCCCTCACACTCTGCAGGGGTAGGTGACTCATTCTTGCAAGGTGATAAATTCCACTTTCCAGAAGACTGTCTTAGGCTAACAAGACTACATTTTGAAGTGACTTGGAAAATTAGATGTCTAAAGATGTCCAAAGTAAATCAAAGACACTGCATCAACCCCACAGACCAGTTATAGATTTTTCAGATTGAGAATACTTAAGAAGTGAAAAAATGCAGACTGCCTTTTATCAAAATCGAAAAAAATCTCAATTAAAAAACCCTAATTGTTATTTACACTACTAATGCTTCAGAGGGACAGTGTAAGGCTGTCTATAAATTAGGGGACTAATTCATCAACGTATTATGCCCAAAGCTAAAGCAAAGATCAGTCCTGCAATTCCACCTGAGCTGCATCTGTGCAGAAGTGAAAGCCTTTGTTTAGGATACGGGAGTATCTTTAGAACTTTTATCCTCTCACTGGCAAGAGTAATGTAAGGAAAAACCTATCTGTCATGAAAATAAAAAAGTGTTAGTATGTGACACACAGCTTTAAATGGATGTTGATCTTATTAAAGGCCAATTTCAGAAGAACTTGCTCTAAAGACCTCAGAGACTAAGTCTGATCTTCTGCCACAACTGAAATATAACTGGCTTATTTCTACATCTGAGTTTTGAGCTCCAAAACTACAGTTAAGTAATTTTGGAAAAGTAAAATGGATACACAAACATAACCAATTTCATTCTGATTATCCTGGGCTATCTGTTTAATTTTAAAAACAACTGAGACACACCTTAATAATATTTTCTTCAACACGAGGGATGGGCAGGGGGTGTAAATTCAGAGCTACCTCTAACTACAGTTAAGCAAGATTGCCCCAAACCCATAAAGTTTACATGCCCCCTTCATAAAGTGAGTCAGTAAACCACTACCAGGAAATGGCTTGTTGTGTGTGAGCAGAAGAGCACATCTTATGTGAGTGATCACCAGACAGACAAAAAAAAAACCAAAAAAACAAATAGGATGACGACAGGTCAGCGAGACATCAAGCAAGGTTAAAGGCTAACCTCCTCTCCAATATCACTCCCCAGTTAGGGTTACCACAGGCAACCAAACAAAACCCATGTGTTCAGGAGGACAGAGCTCTGGTTATCCCGTGGAAAACCTCCCTTCCAAACTGCAGGCAGTGCTGCTGCTGGTGGCGCTTCAGAAACACTAGACTGAGTAACTCTGACAAGATGTTTCAGTCCTGTTAAAGGCATCACCACACAGAACTGCCAGGCAGAAAGGACACCCTGATCTGAACAGCTTGGCTTTCAATGGAGAGCTGGGCAAACAGCTAGCAGCTTGAGGAGACTCACAAGAGACAGAGGGCAAAGCAGAGAGCCACCGACAGCTGCCAGCAGACAACCACAGGGCAAGGACGCGTCGCTTCAACAGTAAGCCTCAACATTTCCTGGGCAGCAAAGAGCAAGAAAGCTATCCTGGGGCTTTGCAATCTAATACCAATCATTTAGGCCTTGATTACAAAAATCTTTGTTTTCCTCTTCGCTACAGAGTCTATTTTTGCATTTAATGACTATTTACTCTAAACATACTACCTAATAAAATACATATGAGAAGGTTTTGGGGCTTAGGTTTGGGGGATTAGGTTTACCAGTACTTAGTGGCCTGGGATTTTTTCTCTTCCTGAGAGCTGCATTCCTTTCCTCAACATTCCAGTTCAGCAAATACTGATTTTTTTTTTTTTTTGGCTAAGCTGGGTTTTGTCACAGTTGAAGCAAAGGCAACTTGGTTTTGCTGCTCCAAAACACACTGCTTGATAATTTAAGGCCTCATTGAGCATGAAAAACTGCATATACCACTCTCCTATCTTCCTCAGCCACAGAACAGTGCCAAATCCAGATATCCCTAGATATATTTAAACCAAAAGTTTACTTCAGAAAAAAAATTCTATGCTTTAATTATTTTTAATTCATTTGGAAGGAGAACCCCTAAACCCAGAGTTTAGTTCAGCAAATCAGTATAAAGACACAACTGGTTCTGTGTGAAAAGGGGGGAAAAATTATAACCTGAACCGTGGAGAATTTCAAGCAATGCAGAAAACTTTCAGTGATGTCACATATTTGAAAAATATTTTTACAGCTATCAACTTTTATTTGGCTGCTACCTGTTAATTCTAACTCAGAAAAAAAACCACCCCACAATCCCAGCTGCAACTTTATCCCTGAACATCACCAGCTGCAACACAAACCATTGTACCTGACACCAGGCTGTATATGGCTCCATAACAGTCCGTAAACGGGAAACCCCCTCTTCCAAGTCAGTTTTGGGATTCTCCACATATTTAGTCTCACGAGCTGGGGAGGAGTACAGTGACAGCTGTAAATATTAGCAAACAAGATGTTAAAAACAAAGGTGTAATTGTGTAAGTAGGTCTTCAGGGCATGGACAGTCCAAGCAGAGAACACCTAACACTGTGCTTACTACATCAACAATGCATAATAAAAATTCACACAGCTCTGAGACAACCATTATGAGCAAAGTTTAATTATACAGCACATAACTATGATGAAGATGACTTCTAACTGCTATACAATTCATTCCTAGCTGCTATATGATCCCAGTCACAAGTTATAAATTAATATTAAACCAGTTTAATAAGAACACACAACATAATTGTGAAAAATGTTTCTCACCTTAATCAGCACTTCTGGTTCCCAGTTAACATACTGAATGTACTAGAAATCACAATCAATCATTTTCTATATTTGCACAAGCCATCATTAAAGAGCCTAAGCAGCTTCTAACAAAGGTAACATCCAGTACAAATGGGCCTGTTTGTTCCTGAGCAGGAAAATGGTACAACATCCCAACCCTTGGTCATTAACCACACCAGCAACTGACAGCATTAATGGCACCCTGGCACTGAGCAAAGAGGAATTGCAACGAGCAATGGGCACATTCACATAATAAATGCTAAACCACCCTGTTTGGGGTTTAGAATCACATTTATTACAATTACCCATACATATTTGAAACTGTATTCCATTAAAGAATAGACCTAAGTTTGTACTGTTGAAGATGAACAGCAAAGTTCAGATCAAAACAAAACCTATTAAAATTTCTAGCACTTTACATACTATGCAGATGTTTAGTATAAGCAGCTTATATTTTACACCATATTTATACTCCATTTAGTAGTGTATTATCAACTGATGATTACAAGTATTGCTGCATTAAAATGTAGCTAGCTCTCTTTTCATGATCAGCTGGAAAAGAACTGTCTCTGTCATAATCAAAAAGCTGCCAACCCGAACATAAAATTACATCAAATTTATCCAATAATTTGATAACTTGTGCAGCTGGATTACCCATAATACTTTGAAAGACAAGGATTTTCAGCCTCACTTCCCTAGGAAACCTGGTCATCCCTGGCAATCACAGCCACAAGCTGAACTTTGATCCTGTTGGACAACCTAAGAGCAATGCCTGGCACAAGGACAGAAGCCTTGGAGATAAGGAAATTCCCATATATTTTATGAAACTAGACAGCTGACACAGTAGAGATCTAATACTCTGTGAATGGCAAGAAAGGCAGCCAAAACTCCATGGCTTGCACATTCTGCTGCTGTGCTGGAGCTGATGGCAAGCCCATTACTCAGCTCACATGAACTCCACGCTGCTGCCTCAGGACTGACTCAGGCCAGCACAGGCTGGGCACAGGCCAGTACTCTAAAGAACATTTGTAGAAATAAAATTGCTGTTTCAGTGGAGAAAATAAATGAATTTTTATTATAATTTACCAACAATACTTACAATAAAAATAAAGTGGTATTATCTGGATAAAAAGAAAAAAAAATTCCTGTGGATTTGAAATATAACCATAATTAAATCTACAAACATGAAAATGTAATTTCTGAACGAAGAAATAGAAGGTTTCAAGGTAGTAAAAAGATCTTACATACAAGCAAGCCTGGCACTATGAAATGAAGAACATCAAATGCAATGCCCAGGTAAAAACAAAACTATACAGATGTCTCTGCTGTGGAAAATCGAGAAGCAAATTTAAAAGCATGAATACAAAGGGTGAGATGTACCTAAATGCTTTCATACATTAAAACACAATGTTTTCAGAATTCTTTAGACAGAAGAGCACTAAGACTCTAACCACACCTACCTCCTCAATTTTCAGCAAATCCTTTTTGGAAGTCTTCTCCGAAGAAGCAGCATAAACCTGGACAGAGAGCAAGCTCAGGCTGACAGGGGTGGCCCCCAGCCGAATTACCTGGAAACATTACAGGAAGACAAGTCCATCATTAAGTGCAAACAAAACAGCAACGTGCTTGAACATGTCCAGGGAGACAATGTTTATGTCCCTCTACATGGTAGAAAGTGATATATTAAGATAGTTGGAAATTAGGAGAAAGAAGTGTCAGCAGTACACAATCTAATGCTCTCAGGCACTCAAATGGTAGCATCTAAATCACCCAGATGTAATTGGAAAAGCCTAAGGCTGAAGGAGGCAGTAGAAATAAATGCTGATCTCATCAGTTTCCATCTCACAAAAAAGATCTTATTTTCTCTCATTAAAAGTAATTTCTGTATTCACTTTCCCAGTTTAAATAGCAAGATTATATTAATATTTTAAACAACTTTGTGAATGCCCATAATACCTCAATTTTTCCATAGTTAGTACCAAGAAGTTCAATGTTTTACTTCTACTTAATATTTGCATCTAGATTTAGGAAAACAGTGAGGCCTAAAGCTATAAATACCAAAATAAAATCAATACTAAGAATTTTAAGAATGCCCTCCTACTTTTCTGTAAGAAACATGAATTACTGCACTGTTTTTGGAACACTTTAAATTCAATCCAATCACACAACACAACCACCATGAGTAAGGTGGACATAATTCTTCCAATATTTAGGACCTATGCTAAACTGAATTTCATAATGGGAAAATCTGCTTCAACTTTTAAAAAAAAACAGAAGAAAAAAAATCTTAGCTGCACAGTAAATCGACAATGCCCAGAGAGCCTTTTCCAGCAAACGCACACCTTTCTTAAACAGCAAAGTGTAAGTCCAGAAATGTCAGCTGAAAGGGGAAAGCTTTCAATGTCTCATACTCCTCTTCCTGCCCAGGGAAACGGCAGAGAGTTACAAGAGCCTGTGTTTTGCTGGCTCAGGTTACAGCACGGGTGAATCCAACACCAAACGGGAGGTGTCTGTCTGTCTGCTCTCAGCACTGGTTCCCAGAGTCCTGCTGCTCACCTTGCCCTAGCTTTGGTGGCCGGATGCTTCCACCGTGAGGCAATTCACCTCGCCAATCTGGCAAAAGATTAATCCTGAAAGAGAAGCGGAGAGCTTTGTGCGGGGCTGGGCAAAAACCCTTCCGTGAAAAGGCCTGAGGAGCACCAGAGGAAGGTGTGGGCCAGGGAGGAGAAGGGAGGAGGCAGCAAGGCCTCTTCCCTCTCAGCAACGGGAGGGTCTCTTGTGCTGACCTAGCTGCTTGTGAGGCTGAAGCCGGGCTCAAACCATACGGCCTTCGTGCTCCCGTGGTGGTGGTGGGGGTATCCGGCCCAGCCACAGCACAGCTGCTCTTGCTGTCTGTTGCAGAACTGTGAGAAAATAGCTTTAAAATTATCCAGGCCACATCAGCTTATTGTAGGCAGTCAAGCATTTGTAGCTCAAATTGATTCCACTGCTTTGCAGGTGGGATATAATTCAATGTAACCAAGAGACTCCTCAAACTAAAAATTAGACTGTATAGTTATCAAACTTCCTGAAAATGCTTAAGGGTAGAGAAACAGCACACAAGAACTAGGTCACAGGACTGGTTTCTTTGGAAGACGTGAGGGATCTGATGGGTCAAAAGGTATGGAAAAACTTGCTTAAAATGGAAGTTTTTCCTTGTCTGAATGTATGGACTATTACTAAATCACTATAAATGAAACACCACAATGACTAGATCAGCTGTTTCACAGCCAAGGAAAGACAAGGATAATCCTTAATAGTGTTTGCTTAAACACTTTTCACATACTCCGGTTAGCCAGGACAAAAACAAACACTACTAACCATTAATAGCGGTAGAGTTTTTCCTCAATCTTTCCTTTTTTCACTGCAAAATTGTTCTGTCACTGAAAAGGCAAACATCTAAATGCATTTTCATTCTGAAATATGTTTTCAAACAGCGTAAATGGTGCTAAGCATCACCAGTAGAAACAGTAAAACCAAATGTTTTAAATATTTGAGATTTTTATATAAAGACACAAACAGCAGAGCACAAGACTGGAAGCACCTGGGTTTCACAAAACAGTACCAATGATCACAGAATTACTCAGACTGAAAACGCCGACTGTTCATATTATCAAGATACTGAAGTGCAGACATTTCCCATCGGTTTTACTTTTTAACGAAATGAAATTAACCTCTGCAAGTTAAATTCCTTCTTAAATGCACTGTTCAAGTCATACTGCAAAGGTCCCCTAGAGCTGCTACCTTATGGGACAGAGAGAACTGCTGCTGAAATACTGTGCATTTGCACACACACAAGTATTCCTTTGGGAGTAGGAAAGATCAGCTGCTGTACTTTTTGTTTCCAAAACTCCCTTCAGGATCTCATTTTTTAATTCCATACTAACCACATCTTACTAAAACAATTGCTTTAGTAAAACATTTTGAGTGACTGAGCTGTGCCTTCAGCCTGCCAGTCCTACAGCCACTCAGTATCAGAAAAGCAGAGCCAACATGCTTTTCTGTTGGCAATGCTCTGCAGTTATTTCAAGCAAAAAAAGGATACATTTACTCCTCTCTAGCTGAAGAATTCAACTTTATCTTTAGACACCAGATAAGAAAAGCTTGAGCATGCTTTGGAGAAGACTGATACTGGTCATCATGTATGAAATCACTTCATTTTTCTCTTCTTTTTCTATTCTTCCTCCTATTTCTCAACCCAAACTATAAAAACATAAAACCAAAATCCAAACTCTTCAACACTCTGGTCCCTGAAGCACAAATATCCTGGACAAAAAGGCACATTCCCCTTTGGCTCTCAAAGGCATAGCATCAGGCTGGCCTGAAGCACCTAAATCCTCAATGACTCTATAAAAAGTACTAATATTATGCACAGTGCCTAAATGCACAGGTTCACATATAACCCCTCTAATGACAATTCAGCATCAATTATGGAGTTCTCAATGATTCCGAGCACAGAACTCCAACATTAAGGCACAAAAAGGAATTTGTGGTAAGAGCAGAGCAAGCGAGGGCTCAACAACACATCAGCATCACAGACTCTCAGAATGTCAGGGCTGGAGGGAACCTCTGGAGGTGACCCAGCCCAACCCCGTGCCAAGGCAGGGTCACCTGCAGCAGGTGACACAGGAACGTGTCCAGGTGGGCTTTGAATGTCTCCAGAGACACTCTGCCACCCGGGCAGCTGCTCCAGCGCTCTGCCAGCCTCCGCCTAAGGAAGTTCCTCATGCTCACATGGAACTTCTTGTGCTTCAATTGCATATTAGTATTTAGCGTTGGTATATTGATAGCTAGATATATTACCAGTATTTCACACAGAAAATGGTACCAAGGAAAATTAAGACTAAGAAAAGAGCATCGCCTGGCTTTGGTGGTTGTTTTTTGTTGTTGTTTTTTTTTTTTTTTTTTTTTTTTAACGTGAGCAGCCGTAATAAAGATCTGGCTGGCACACAGAGTTTGCTTTCAGCCTGATGGGATCTGGGGCTGCCCTAATCAGAGTCAAAGACCTCTGAGCCAGCGAGAGGCGGGCCGTGCTTTCTGCAGCTCTCACTGACAACCTGCAGAAAGGTTGAAAAGGTTGAAAAGCCTGTCATCATNCGCTCCGCTCTTGGCCCCCGGACGGGCTGGGGCGGGAGCTGCGTGAGGGAGCGGCGCCCGGGCGGGACTAAAGCGAGGTGCCCGAGTGCCCAAAGGGCTCGCACGAAGCCCTCAGCACGGTGTGCTGCCCAGCAGCCTCTCTGTAGAAGGGTCGGCTGTGCAGAGATCGCAGATTCAGTCACGGGATCACGGCATCAGTGAGGTCGGAGAAGACCTCTGAGGTGTTCGAATCCAACCTGTGACCGAGCAGCACCCTGTCAGCCGGACCACGGCACTGAGTGCCACGTCCAGCCGTTCCTTAAACACCTTAAACACAGGGACGGTGACTCCACCAGCAGGCCATTCCAATGCCGACCCGCCCTTTCTGTGAATAAATTCCTCCTCATGTCCAACCTAACCCTTCCCTGGCACAGCTTAACGCGGTGTCCTCTCGTCCTGCCCCGGCTCGTCTGCCCCACTGCCCGCGCCATTCCGTGCTGGCTTTGCTCCGGGTAGAGTTAATTCTCTTCACAGNGCCGTGCTTTCTGCAGCTCTCACTGACAACCTGCAGAAAGGTTGAAAAGGTTGAAAAGCCTGTCATCATGCACCCAAATAAAAGCCAGGTCAGTTAGCTGCCTAACAAATATGTGCTCCTCCAGATCGACCTGACGCTTTCAAGCGACAACCGCACGAACCCAAACTCTGCGGCAAGGCAGCTCCGCGCTGCTGGAAGCAATTCCAAAAGCAGAAGCCCCCGTGAAGCAGGGCTGAACGAACCCAAGCCCTGCGGCAGCCCTGCGGATGCGCCCCTGAAGCAGCTCTGAGCGCGGAATGTGTCTCTTCCCATGCACCGCGGAGGCAGGCGGCTCTGAAGCGCTAAAGGGAGCGGTTAAGCAGCTGCAAGGCGAGTGTGGGTACGAGCCTGCGGAGCGCTGGGAGCGGCGCGGGCGGANCGGCACTGAGTGCCACGTCCAGCCGTTCCTTAAACACCTTAAACACAGGGACGGTGACTCCACCAGCAGGCCATTCCAATGCCGACCCGCCCTTTCTGTGAATAAATTCCTCCTCATGTCCAACCTAACCCTTCCCTGGCACAGCTTAACGCGGTGTCCTCTCGTCCTGCCCCGGCTCGTCTGCCCCACTGCCCGCGCCATTCCGTGCTGGCTTTGCTCCGGGTAGAGTTAATTCTCTTCACAGCTGTGTATTTGATTAGTGCTGAATATGGGGTTCATAATACAGCAGCGGTTTTGTTACTCGTGTGCTGGAGACCGAATACCCCTTCCATGAGTTGGGGTTGCCTGTCCCTGGTCTGTGGCCCGCACACTCCCAGCCCCTCGCCATCTACTGAACTCCCCATCTAACATCTACTGAACTGGAACTTGATAATTTCAGTTTGATTTTGAGGGCCAGTATTTTTCACTCTCCTTGGTAATTGGCTTTTCTAAACACTTGTGAAAGACACATTTCCTTCAGAAAATGGCAGCTCAGAGAAGCTTGAAAATGTGACCACAGTTTATAAATTATGTGAACACAGGCAGAAACACAAGAAACTTCATCTCTAACCCTCTGCCTTAGCCTTTATGGTCTGAGTTTTCGTAATGCATTATAAATTTCATTTGTATTAGATTGCTCGTTTACTGTTTATTTTCGGTCAGGAAAATAAGATCAGTATTTTAGTACTACTACGACTACAGTTCTTTGCCATAGATTTATAATTGTAGGAAAAAAAATTGATTTGTTGCACAATTATGTTAAAATATGAGTGTGTAACATCTGTCCATCAAATACCAATGAAGTCACCTATGCAGGTTGATCAGTGGAAAACGTCATTCTGGAAGGCTGGTTTATTTTGACGTTCTCCATGATAAATATTCTTGTGTATTAAAACGAACAAACAAACATCCTCAACACCCCCTATGTTTTTCCATGTACCTTTGCTCATTAAAACAAATGACCTTTTAAAAATACCATGACATGTCACTGTTTAGAATTGGGTTCTGATGTTTTTGAACTGCTATTCAGCCTCGTAGAGCTTTTTGCTCGGGTTGTAAGTGGATAGAATGCTATTTGGCAGAGCTCTCTTCAAGTTCATTGAAAGTACGTAGTTAACAGGAAATAAAGTATTATAGATATAGATATATAGATATATAGATATAATGCAAGGGCTCCAGTAAATTCAGTCTTCCGTGCCAGCTTCACCCGAGGCTGGCACCCTCAATGCCCGCACAAGGGGCAGGGGAGCGGCCCTGGCAGGCACACAGCTCTGCTGGGCGCGCCTGCAAAGCACACGATCGGTTTCTCAGGCTCCTGTCGCTTTTAGCACATATTTGTTAGGCAGCTGACTGAACTGGCTTTTATTTGTGTGCATGAAGACAGACTTTTCACAATGCCTTTGTGAAGGGGGAGTAGTTTGCATGTCCATAAGAATACTCCTTCATCCTTTCTGCTTTATTCACTTCCTAAATAAAAACAGAACAAACCGAAACGGGACAGAATTTTGTATTTAACGATACTGTCTTATTTAGAATGAAACTTACCTTGTGCTTTTTCTTTTCATACTTCAGGCCGGTCGTTTTTCGCCGTTTGCAGGTATGGGATCCGAAGTCACACATTCAGAAAGTAAATTTGGTGTTGAGAACAGATGCCATTGCAGAGCTATTTGTGCTTTCCCACTGACCTACCTTTAATTGCAGCAGTATGTACTGCATTCACATCTGAGATAAACCAGGACTTGAATTTCAGCACCTGTTGTCTCACCAGCTTTGTTGCATTTTAACGGCATCCAAAATACACTCTGTGCTTTCCAAATAAAGATTCTATAATCTAAAACAAGGGATAGGTAGAAGAGAGACATATATAATGCAAAAACACCAGTGTAATTCAACTGCACCTATTTCACTTTTGATATTACCATGGTTAAAACCCCAAACGTTCCTCCCCTAGTTCAAATCCTTGGCTTCTTAGCAGCCACCAACAGCTCTGGTTCCACATTTTCCAGCTATTCCTTCCAGCCCCAGTGAATAATTCTTCTGTCATTCTACCATCAAGTTGTTGGCACCACCAACAGAGATGTGAGGATTGCCCAGTCAAGCGCGGATAACAGGTGACCAGTGGCAGTGAGAACACAAACAGCTTTTTGATGCCCTTAAGTACCCATCACAACAAAGCTCAACTCCTTTCAAAAATCAAATGCACCTCAGACCTCAGTTGAACAGAATACATTCCGGAAATCAACTGAAGGCCAGAAGATGAAAGGTCCTGCATCTGTTGCCAGTCTTTATGTATTTTGTGCATGAATTTTTTTTACTTTAAAAAAATATTTTCACAATAATCCCTAATTTCTTAGCAAGGTGATATAATAGCTTTACCTCATTTGCCTGTAAATGTATTGATTTAGATATAGTCATAAACGGCCATGGATATTAACTGTGGTACATTATTTACCTAAATGAGTTTCTAGGTCTACCAAATAATTCCAGTTAAAGGCACACGTTTCTTCTGGAAGCAAAATACCCTTTTTGGAACATAATCCAGTTTCTGCGCAGAACACTCATTACTCAGGAAATCCTTCGGCACTGCCTTGCTCTGTAGTACCATGGCATTTGTTTGGGCCGGATTTGCACCTTTGCATTCCTTTGCCTCATATTCATTAAAACCCATCACATCTGCTACACCTTCCACTACTGCTTCCTTTCTGGGAGCATTTGCCACAAAGGAGCAACCCCCAACCTCACGCAAGGTTAATCCTGAAGTGCATTTAGGAAACTCTAGGACGTGTTCCAGGGGTTTCTCCAGAGCACTAATGAGAACGGTCCTCTGGACGGTTTCCCCTAGTGATCCCATGCCTGTTTAACACACATTATCCCCGATTACATCTCCTAATGGGACGCTGTTGATGCCACCCCACTCCCTCTGGAGAAGGGCTGTGGCTGGCATGACTGCAGCTCACGGTGTAGGAACTGAGGGGGCACAGGGAGTGGGGCACAGCCTGGCAGGGTCTTTCTTTCCTTTTAACTGCTTCTGTCGGGCACAGCATTCGAAACGACCTCCTCAGGCTCGTAAATTAGTACAATATGGTGCTGGCACACAAAAAACCCCCAATGCCTTAGCTTGCTTTGGCTGCTGTAGAGATGAGAGAAATGTCAGGTTTCTGAAGAGTTATTAAATAGGTTCTCACTCTGCTCTGCATGTAACAATGCAGGGTACTGGGCGCTGCAAATAGGAGCCACTTTGCTGAACATCAAGAGTGGCAATTTCATGAATTGAAATGCCTGAGGGATCAGTCCTTTGTTACAGAAAATGGGAATATGAAACAGGTAAATTGTACATCTGGTTCCAGACATTATCTCTGGAGGATATTGGATGATTTCCATCCACAGCAGATGCATAAATCATCAAAAGTCAAAGTACTGGAAAATTGCTAACCCATCCAGTCACTTTAATGTGCTCTGCCCTGATCTGAACACGGCTTCAGATCTGAGAGTAGATCTCTCTGTGGCTTTCTACCCCGGTTTAACAAGTTTAGCAAAAAATATATCCTCATAATTAATTTTTACCATGGGAAAAATAAAAAAATCTCTGCACAGCAAAGCTAGGACAAAACTAAAATTGAGAAACTGATGACTTTTTAAGGAGCATAAGATCTGCAGACTACAGTTGGTTATTATTTGGCTGTTAACAATTTTGTACTGAGATTTCCTTGACTAAGGTGTTTATTTATTTTTTTTTAACTTACACAGAGGTCAGTCTCACTCCCCTTGTTTTCAGAGAACAACACTAAGCCAAAATCCACCTCTTTCAGAAAACAGCTAAAACACTTTGAAGAGTGTTGTTAATTGGATCAGTTCCCAACTTCAAGACCATGAAAAGTCATTCAAGTAAAAGCTACAGTTCAATTAATTATCATCACTTTTCTTTCCTTCTGACTACATAATGCTTTGCATTGCTTTGGATAATCTGTCAGCAGAAGGATTAAGAAAAGTTATTACTTGACAATAACTTCCTGATGGCAATAAATGAACTCAAAACCAGGAGGAGAAGAAAGACACAGATTTTTTTTAAAAGCTTTTGCCGTCTGAAACATCTTATTCTGAAACTTTGGTATTTTGGATTTCATTATAATAAGTTAAAATCCAGTTCTTAGTATCAAGTTGTCACCTGTGTTAGATGAAAAAATCGGTGCTGAACTACCTGTAAGAGCCAGAGGAGGAAGTGAAAGCATATGTGACACAAGGCAAATCCTGTGGAACAGCCTCAGCTGACCAAGGACACCTAAGTAACTTGGACTCTTTCCTGAGCATAAATTTGCCAAGAGGTGAAGGAATTTTCTGAGAGGTGAAGGATGATAGAGTAATTCCTTACTTTCCAGGAGTGAAAATAAAGGTCATCACTGTACCAACACAGGGGAAGCACTTAAACCATGCCTTCCATCAACACCAGAAACACAGTTCCATGCATTTTGTATGACTTCAGCAATCTGGGAAGGTCAACACTGGAGGAACCCTCTGACCACCTTAGAATTTTTACCCTGAAATGACAGAACCTAAACACAGAGGCTTCTGTTTGCATTATGTAATTCCCTTGACAAAGAAAGGATGGTAAAGTCAGAAAGTCTCATAGCACTCAATTGCATAAAACAGACCCATACCATGCACAATTCACCACGGGAAAGAAAAGATTGCCAGAAAAAATAATTACATGATGTAACTCAAACTTGTGAGATGAAACACGTGACAAACTCCAAACAAACCGATGTTTAGAACATGCCTGAGGACATATTGAAAAGGCTGTGGGAAAGGAGGCTGCCAACTGAAGCCAAAGACAGACAGAGCTGTGTGGTAAAATTAAATCGTGCAATAAGTTAACCTTTAAAGCCTTCTAACACATTAGAAAAGAGCTATTTTATTCAGCACCACTTACTGAACAACATTTATTTGTAACACAGGAGAAATGCTACCAAGCGTGACAGCACCAGGAGACACTTGAAGACATCAGACAGCAAAGAGTATTTTTTTAGTTCCTTTAAATACCACATATCATCAATCTAGAATGTTTGATCCTCAGCATACGATGCTTAATGTTGGCGTTCATTCCAATGGGGAGATGACTGACCAGTCACTGTGGGCTCCAACAGACATCACAACAAGGTTTATTTTTACCTGAAAACATTCCCCAAAGCACCTGTCAGCACAACGATAGCACTGAACGTAGAAGTGGAAAGTGTTAATGAAAACAAGACATTGAAACCGCCTTGACATATTCCCATCCTCTTCCTGGAACGAAGGTTTTGCACAGGCCAAGAAAGTTGCCTTGGACCAGGTGGCACTTCAGTTAAAGGATAACACTGAACCATCAGCAAGGGTTGACAGGCGAGAGGCTGGGGGGGATCTCATATCCACGAGAGTGTTATGAACTCAAAAGGTACAGAATTGATACAGAATCTGTGCAACACCCTCAGAACCACTCTGCCTTTCCACAGGATGGAGCTAATGAATTCCAAAGGGACAGAAATAGACAAACAAAAAACCCTAAACACAAAAAACCAGAACGCCAAAACCCCAATCTATAGCACGGGGGAACAGCTGTTGAAACGAAGAATTTTGTGTCAACAAGGATAATTTATAGCAAAGTGTGTCGAAGGCATTCACCAAATAAGCCCTTTGCCAAAATAATATTGATTTCATACCATACTAAACAAGTGAACACAGATTACTAACTACTGCCAAAAAATGAGGCAACATATTAAAAAGAAAAGTGAAGAACTTGGTACAAACCAGGCAAAACGTGAGAGCTTTTAGCAAAACAATGGAAAGTTTGTTGGAGATGCCTGATGAACTACAGAGGTGCTAACGAAAATGTAAAGTCAGGCATTGTGACGTCTCAGAAAAAAGGTATTGCTGAAAATTCAATCTGGCTCACTGAGGAGGGAAATTAAAAAGAAAGAAATGTAAGTAATATTTACCATGTGAAAAGGTCTCCTTTGGAACTCAGGATGAGGACATACCACAATTAAAAGTGGCCCTTCCTCCTTTTAATTCATTCAAAGCATTTTTCCATTAAGTAGTATATTGTGTAGGATGAAGAATACTAAAAATTGAGAGGAAGGAGGGGGGGACAGGGAAAGTTACGCTTTGAATTATTAAAATAAAATTTAAATGCTATTTTAGAAGTCAATATTGAAAAGAAAATAAAGACACCACAGTTATTTTCAAACATTCTTGACAGCAGACTTTTAAACCTGGGGCTTTGATCTGAGAGAGACTTAAAAAAATAGCAACAGAGAAAGGAAAAGTGTGGCAATGGACTGACAAGGAAGGCTTTCATCAGACTGCTTGAGAAAATAGGATTATAACCTGTTTTACCTGCCCTCCCCCCTGCTCCCCCTCCCTGGTACTGACTGCTGATCTGGCAGTTCAATCCTGAGATGAAGTTGTCCCTTGGTGGGAGAGGAAATGTGAAGAGGTACGACCCGGCACTCTGAGGCGCAAGTGTGCGGTGAACACACATTGTCTGGGAGGCCGGGATTCCGCGGGGATTCCGTGCACCCCACAGCAGGGAATGCTCTGCTCACCAACACCAAGGGCTGCCCTGGCCCTTAAATTCTTAACTTCACACCGGGAGACAAATGTAACAAGCCAGTCAGCTCCAAACATTTGTTCAAGCTTGACATGCAGCCTAAACAGATAAATGCACTGCAGGTAAGACTGGGAAGACTGTAAAATACAGAGCTTGAAGCTGATTGTATAAACACATCCAACTTGATGGGATAACTTTAACAAAACCTCACATAAACAATGCAACAAGACAGTTTTGAAGAGCTGTTTAAATGAGTCATCTCTGAAGTCCTGGAAAAAATAATGCAGCTCCATTACATTTTTGTGTATTACAAAGTTTACACAAGAGTGTTTAAAGATTAAAAATATTTTATTTACACTTTTCTTTATACACATTTTATACATTTTTTTCAGCTTGAAACCCAAACAGAGCACATATGCAAGTCAATCTGAGCATACTGCATCCATAGCAAGGGAAAATTACTTTCTGCCAAAAAAAAAAAAAAAGGAAAAAGAAAAAATGCTTTAAAACAGTTAAAAAGAGGCAATTCTTAAATTATTTAGAGAAGTTATAGCAGCCCTAGGGTAATCATTAGACAGTTAATGTATATCTGAGGTCATATACATATAATTTTAATTTTCTATAGGAAAAGTATTTCCAATAGTTAGACACAAACACAGTACAGTTTGAAAATAACTTTAACTTATCAAATACATTCTTTTTATTACAAACAATCTCATATTGTACACTGGAATTGTGGGATATTATAGTGGAATTGCAATCTCCAGCATATAATAATTTATTTTAAAAAGCTCTACAAAAATAATATATAGGGAAAAATATTTAAAGTAAAAACATAATTCACTCTTCCCTTCACCTGCTCCAACACTGACTTAAAAGTTAGGTGGGTTCCACTGAGGTAATAAAAGACCCCCTAAATATAGCTAACTTTACAGTCCTACAGAGCACTTCATTTCCTAGACTTACAGTAAGATTTTTCTACCAGAGCCATAAATAAAAACTATCTGCAAATAGAAATTATTTTCCCCTAGCTACCAACTTAATATTAATTCAGAAGTATTTAAATTGATTTTTAAAAGCTATTTTTAAAGGATTACATAAATTTAACTTAGAGAAGTGTAAAAAAATTAATAGAGACACACACAGGAAAGCTGCGCTCAAAACAAATTAGTTTTTCTGCCACCTGCCACATAAAACTACGTTTTATGAAGTTTACCCACACAAATGGAAATTTTCAAGTTACTCACCAACTTTCAAAAATAGAATACAGATGCAAAAGTAGTCATTAGTATTTATTTTAAGCAGCTTTAAGTTGTTTAACAAACATGAAAAATCTCAGAATGTTAGCTACAGGACACCAGCAAGCTCTTTAAATAGATGATGTGTTTTCCAGTTCTGTTCTTCCCCACTCCCCTTCTGTAAACCCCGCCACGTGTGACAGAAGCTTATTCAAGTAACTTCACCACGTCAGTATATTTTTATTAGCAGGAGGGATGTTTTCTCTGATGGCCCCAACCCTCTAAACTCTTAAGACAGGCTTAGTAACGCTTTTGCTTACATGTTTTCCTTTAAGCACCTTAAGGATTTCCTGTTTCTTTGCACTGGACTAGTCACAAGTGTGAAGTCCACATCTGAAGTGTTAAAAGACTCTGGGGCCCAATTCACTGTTAATTTAAGTATATAAAAAAGGCAAAATACCTCTACAAATGCAACTACTTCTCAAAAGACTTTGACATACGCAGGCTGACACAAACTAGAAGTTTATTTTCAAGAACTGTTAGTGCCTCCCCACAATGATGTCCCTTTGCTAAAGAATGGACATAATGAGTTAAGCAATGGGGTGTTTTTAGATCTGTTTGAATTTGCACCTGCTGAATCTTATCTTTGTTTCCTGAGTGTCAAGCGAAGCTTCATCCCTGACACAAGCAGTCACCATATTATCAGCATGAGGAAATGCAGCACTTGAGATCCTAAGGCAGGAGGGCCTCAAGAATAAATAGCTTCAAATCTCAGGGAAATATTCCAGTCAAACCCTCGGAGCTAGCTCTAACAGGATTGCTATCATACTGCAGTAAGTAGGGCATCCACATTTTTCAAAAGAAAGTAACATAAAAGCAGGTTGCCACGTAGCTCATATGCTGCCACTTGCTAGCAGTGCTTTCTGAAACAGCAGGACCTCTGTAAAACCAAGGTCTGCCTTCTTCCAGCTGAATTCATGGGGGAAAAAAATATTTCCTAAAGTATATTTTTGCCAGCTGATGTCTCCCACAATGAAAGTACCAACACTTTGTGGCAGAGAGTGAGCTACTTTTTCCTTATGCAGTACTTATAAAAAAAATCTGTTCCCTAAAAACAGATCTAGGAGCATGTAAAATGGGAACTGGCAGTATCCGGTCGCTTTACAGAAATTGCTTTTTGTCCATTGTCTCATTTGAAAAGGAAATTTCTTCCTAAAGTTGGTTGCTAAACTAAGAAATGAAGTTGATACATTTTTTTCTATAGATGTGAAAAAAAAAACCAAACCCTAGATTTTAACTCACTATGTCCACCTTTCTAAAAAAAGGCAAGTACACTTGCTTTTCAAAGCAAGTCATATGTTGAATTTTAAATATGTGGTTAACATCAGATTTGCTGGTATTCCATAATGGAATGGGAATAGGAGAACCTCCCCAAATCTAATCATAACTTACCTTTTCCTTGACAAATGAGAGGCATTTAAAAGTCTTTAAAAATCCATCTTAATCTGACTATAATGCTCAAAATTTGATAGTAATAGGCAATTCCCATTAGCCATCTTGGTTTTTTCCTATTAAGGTACTAAATTATCTGGACCTAAACACTAAGAGCAAACATTAAAAAAAAAATCAATTAAAAAAAAAAAAATCTCTCCAAGTAACCAAAGTAACTGTCTCAAAAGTTCCACTGAGTACAAAAGAAACAAGAAGCTAATTTTTATATTTCAGGTCTGAAACAATGAAAGCACGGTAGATATGTAAATTAACAAAACATTCTCTCATATCCCCACCATTATAATCCCAAGAGAATTCCAACCATCCCTAATGCTGGAAAGCCAGCCTCTCAATGGAGACGCTGCTTCAGGGAAGCTGAAACCAACAGTTCAATTTCATTTCATAGAACAATTACTACTACAATCCTGAACAAGATCTTTCAGAACTGGGCACCTGAAGATAAATATGAGCTTAAAAGCAGAGCACCAAAACCGTTCTGGTTCTTCATTTTTCAAGTGTCAGCACTCCCCAATGACTTTAGCAGCAGTTGCTGAGTGCACAGAGCTTCAGAAGGCGCTTAAATGCAGACTCTAAAATGTAACTTGAGACACCCCTCTCCTTACCATTACTTTTAATAAAGTCTTGGCCACGTCTCTGAGACATCTGACTCCTGAACAGCAGCTATCCAGAGCCAGGGCTGCTCCCCACACAAAGTGTTAACTCTCTGTGAGTGCCCGCGACAGCCACCTCGCACAGCCTGCTGCCCCATTAACTGACTGAGAAACGAGTGCTGACAAAAATACCCAAACCAAAACAAAGAAAAAACCCTCAACCTTGTTGTTTTTTTTTTCTCTTATGCCCCAATATTCCACGAACTATGTACAGTCAGCACACAGCCAGTACCTGTTTATCTCTCCCCATGTAGGGTGACATGCACAGAGGTCTCACAGTGAAACTGAGGTTTTAGTGTAAGCCACATTTGCTTTAAGTTAGGCTATCAGGAAAGTAAATTAGATTTCTAATTCAGTAAACGGAATTCTTATTTAAAAAGACTAATTTAGCTGCAAACTAGTCTCTATCAGAAGGCTGAATATCAATATTTGGTCCAATCTCTTCTGGTGTAAATAACTGATCGCTAGAGCTATGATGGCAAACATTCCCTCTTTCTTCTAAAACATATGAAAATACTAGATTAATAAATCATTTCTAACAATAAGCAAACCCTAAAAATCTGCTGACTTGTAATATAGCTCCAAATACTCAGATTTCAACCCGGAACATAATTCTTACAAAGATACCGGAACACAATATGAGAAGTTTTCTACATTGTCTTAACTTCTACTATTTCAAACTTCATTTACACAAGTAGGTGTTATTTTTAACACGGAAAATTCAGGGTGATTTTGGTCCCTTTGTAAGTGCATTCTTTTGAACTCCCTGAGTACTTCCTTTTCTACAGTGAATTCTGACTGGAAGATGCTGAATAAAGTGGTTCTGCATTGCTGCATATAAAGCAAAGTCTATTGCTTAAAATGAAACACAGCAGCATAAGATTTTACAAAATATGCAGCTTATGTTTCAGCATCTGAACTACGTGTGAGCCTTCAGCTTCCCCAGATGTCTCCTTTGGGTTCCAGAAGTGGCTAATTTATGTCCACAAAGATAGTCAAAATGCAGTTCCTGTTATTATTTATGTCTTGGCAGATAATTCTTACCAATCTGCTGTCATTTATCCTGCAAGTTAACACAAGGGAATAGTCAAAGCCCTCTTGGACCAGCCATCTCTATTCAGGCACTCCAAGGTCAGTAGCCATAGCTGTGTAGGTTTTTATAAAAGAAACAGAAATTATACTAACAAACCGATCACCTAACTCCACATTTTCAGAACACAGTAGCTCTTAACAGTTAATAATTAAATAATAATAGCAATAAAAAGATCATACCATTTCAATATGAGTACTTATACTGAAGTGTAAGTATAAGCAAAGTATTGACAATAAACTGTAGCATAACCAGTATCCAGTTCCAAAAATAACTGTGGGTTGCTGCAGTGCTGAGCATTTGCTTATTGACATTTTCTATTTTAACAAAAAAAGAAAACTGGGCAGCACACTGAAACCAAAAAGAAACTCAGGTAAAATGAGTCAACATTAAAAAAAAATAATTTATAAAATAAAAAATAACCAACAATTCATTATGTAGCAACAATATAAAGAGTTTAAGGTTACTGAATCAATCAGTATATACTGAAGATAAGATACTTCGATACCAAATGAGGCTTCCAGTTTCACATAAGAACTCTGAATTATTTAGCTCATGAAAGAATGCCTTAAATTCAACAGATATGGCTGAATCTGTGCACTAGTTAAAATATAATATTGTAACTGCACATAAAAAGATGCATTTATATACAGTTTTTACAGTGTATGCACATGTGTGTATACATTTTTTACTCACCAACAAACACAACACAGACAAGAGAAGGCAGCATAGAAATAGTGTTTTGAATATAAAAATGCTTTGTTTTCAGTTTAGTAGAAAATGTATCATTTGCATTTTGGCAGACTTACTGGTACAACTATACAAAACCAGGAAAAAGGTCATGCAAAAGGGTTAAAATTCTTTGCCAAAGTAAATAAGGGAAAACAAAAACACCTAGTAGATTTAAGAGTACTTTGCAGTTAATGGGAAAAGGACCTAAAAGACAACATAAAATACAGAAATGGTTTGGTTTTGTTACTTTATACCTGGTTGCACCTGGGTACTTTTTCAAAGTACAGTTGAGCTGTATTTTGATGCTCAATAAAAAATGAAAATGACATCTTTCTTCCCTTCCTTTCACAAATATTTTGTCAAAGTCAACTTATTTCAAAAGTACAGTGGTATGATGGCCATTAAAAAAAGAGAACACATTGTGGACATAAAATGTTACCAAAAAAAAAAAAAGCAGACTCAAAAATATATTTTTTTCCTCATACTTACAATTATGTTTGTTAAAAAAAACAACAAAAACACAAAGCTTTCACAATGTCAGACCAACTATCACCTTTTCTACTAAACTTGGTAAGTACACTCCACGTACATCCCATTTCTCTTGAGCATTTAGCAGTTGTTCTTAAACACAAGAAAATGTCTCTGCAGAAATTCAACTGTTTTCTAATTTTTTTTTTTCAAAGAATTAGTATAGCTCTTTTGTATTTTATTGGGTTGTTCATCCTGTTTTAGCTGCAACGCCTAACATGCTCCAAAACATACTCAGGAAAGTGCAGGCTGCAGACCTGTAAGCCATCCAGCTTGCATGGCATCCTTGGATATTCATCTTCTTTCCATTTGTTCTCCTCTGGATCGAAAGTGAGAATGGAATCACTGTAATGACCATTGTAACAAAGGCCTCCAAGAACCATTATCTGTTTGTCCAGAACAGCCACGCCGTGACCACTCCGACCTATTGGCATAGAAGCCAAGATAGTCCATTGGTCGGTATCGGGGTCGTAAACCTCTGTGGATGGACATCCTTGAGATTCAAAGGAGGCTCTCAGGATCACACAGACACCACCAAAGACATAAAGCTTACCATTGTAAGAAATCATTTTGTGAAAGCATCTTGCGTAATTCATTTTGCATTTGTTCTCCCAACAGTTAGTGACCACTTGAGTTCTCCGTGTTCGCTGCTCTACCGTCCCCTCTTTACTGGGATCAAACACGCACACTTGCTTCGAAGTTGAAGATGATGTGATTCCACCAGTGATGTACAACTTGTTACCAAGCACGGTCCCTTCATGGCCGTACTTATTGACCGGATAGGGGTCCACAAATTCCCATTTATCTTCGGTAATGTCATACCGTTCAGTTGAGTAAAACGTTTCGTCCCTGGTCCTCCCAGCCACAGCATAAACATACCTGCCAATCACTCCGACAGCAAACTCAGAACGTGGCACAGACATGTCTGCCATTCGTAACCAAGTGTTCTGTCTTGGATCGTATCTAAACACTTTGGATGAAGCATGGAACTCACCATCTGGCCCCAGTTCTTCCCCACCTAATAAGAACACAAAGTTATTTACAATGGCAAGGCAGTCTGGTCGTAAAGGTACTTGAGGGCCCTCTAGTTCCCACCAGACCCTTGGTTTGTGCAAGAGAAGAATTTTACTGTTTACCATACTGTGTCCTATCATTCCTCTAAATACTGCAGTCTGGGGTTTGGCAGAACGGATTTTGTTGGATTTCATTTCCATCAAAGGCTGTTGGTGAACACTATGAAAGTAATTCATGGCTTGGTCAACCTCATGTCGCAGCTGCCGGGAGTATCGATAAAACTCTGATGTTTTTACCTATGAATACATTTAAGAGATATTAAAATTCTGACCATGAGAAACAATCCAGAAAACCTAAATCGCTACGTGTCATTAGAAGATTATTCTACTTTGCTTCATTCAGGCAACCTTGAGAGCATTTGCATTTATGTACAAAGGTTTAAACTGATGTATTGTTATCCAAAATCCAGAAGGCAATTTAATGATTAAGAGCACTAACATTTTCATAAATGACTAACACTTTCAGCAGAATAATCACATGCACAATTTATGCTAGAATTAGGCATAACTGAAATCCCCAAGTTGAAAAATCATTATTCCTTCTCCTGAAAAAAGCTTCTGTTCATCTGCTTAATCCATAAAGTACCCACGTTAAAAATTCCATCTTTTCTGGGGTTTCAAAGGCACTCCACACACCCATTCTGTGGTTGCCAAAGTCTGCTCTAGTCTGGATTTTTTCTGAATTCTCACTATTGATGCCTGAGCTCTGCTCACAGGGCTATTTAATTGCCATGGGGTGAGAAGGGAAGGTGCCCAACCACCTTCCTTGAGAATACATGCTTGCACCAACCAGTCATTGTGATGACCACCTTAAGGTGTCCCCTCTGCGAGTTTCCACACACTAACACACTCAAAAAGGAAACATCTCCACCTATAATCCTTTGGCTGTGCATTTCTTTGGCAAACTGCAGAGGTAGATTTGAACTTCCACTTCCCAGGTGAGAGTTACAACCTAAGAGCCATCCCTGCTCAGTTTTATTGGAGTTGTAGGCACAGGGAAAATAAGAATTCCTTTCTGGGACCCTTCTTACTATCTAAGCCTACGTTAAGTGCTTGAGGCTGGTCCTGAGACCATTCCAAAACACATCCTCGTCTTGATTTTAATTAATGTAGCTCAAGGCAGTCCCCAGCTCACCGTGGGAATCTCTTCAGAGGCCTCATTCTTCCTGTACAGTCTGGTGTAACACAGCATTCTGAATCACACTTCTAAAATAAAAACCTGCTAGATGTTGCCAAATCCACAAATCCTCCATCAGATTTGATCCTAAATCCCGGTTTCTTTCACGTAAAATTGGATTGCTTTCAAAGAGTCTGAAAGCGTTTAGTGTACCCACCAGCTCCAAATAAGAAACAGTGCTCTGAAAAAAATCTGAGGCCACTCTGGAATTTCAAGTGAACAAAGGTAACACCAGGAGCTACTATTTTTAAGTTATCTTTTACCCCATCTCCTCCTATCTTCTGTCCCAAAGAACAAATGTCTCAGGGGTGGTGGTAAGAATTTTGACATATATGGAAAGCAATCTGGAAATATATGTTGTTTATACCTTGTGAATAAAGTAGCTACTTGTTCCATAAACACCATTAAAATTTTGTTAGCCATCTGTTAATTATCTCTTACTTGTATAGTAATTAAGACATTCTGCTGTCAAAGAATGATTTTTTTTAAAAATCATGTTATTATTGAAGACAATTTTCACAGTTTTTGAGACAGTTTGAAACACCAGATTTCAAAAAAAAACCATACTGAATACTAACCTACTTTTGTACAGTACAGCAATGTACAGCTCAGGAGTGACAGCGACTCCGTGTTTTTATTTACACTTTTTCTTTCCTCCACTTCAATTTTGACAAGTTCAACTTATCTTTGTTTGAAAGAAGGGAGGATGCTTACATGCAGATCACATATATTATTCTTGCAGCAATGTCCAACTTCTTTCTACCTTTTTTACCAGAAGTGATTTTGAAGCAAAAAGGTTTACTCAGGTATGGTATTTACTGAAAACCAACAGTAAGCCAAACTCTTCTGGGAACAACAGCTCTATTTTCTCATTGCAAATAAAGAATATATCATACAAAGACAGATCTGCTCATATGGTATTTGTTAGAATAAACCATATACCTTGTCTGACTGAAAAGACTGAACATAAATTACAGAAAATATGCTGTCAGGGAGAAACAGAGCACAGAAAGATGGTAACATATAAAGGTTACAAAAAAATGAAAAAGGAAGTTAAAATAACAAAGAATCATGGCTGGGCTACTTTATTCTTAAAAGGAACTTTCAAATTCTAAACCAGCAGGACTACATCAGGTATTGCCAAACTGGAGCTAGCCTCTTTGGAATTAAATAAAAATATAAATGAGCTTTGTTCCACCTATATACAGTTCAGTTTTTCTTGGATAATTATGGAAGACAACGGGACCAACATGCTTACAGTGTGAAACACGCCAGCAAAGCGTGGCAGAGATGAAAAATGTTTTCCTTTCTTCCTCAACATTTACAACTCTGTTATTAGATCTAGAAACTGGAATGCCAGCCAGAAAGTGGAATTAGAATAAGCCTACTACCTCATCACTCTACTCCTTCTCATAGCCTAAATCTCACCCCATGAGAGCACGCAGAAGGAAACAAGGAGTATCTCTAATTCCAGAGAGAAACCCTCAAGCCCAGGGAATCAATCTATTCGTTTACTACTGCTTATCTTGACAAAGGCACTCATGTCAAAGCAAAGCCTCAAGCTCTCACCCAAAATGAAAAAGGCATCAAGGAGCAAATGCAACTCCTAGTTATTAACACCCCTCTGTGAACTGAGGTTTATGGGGAAGCTTCCACAAGCACAAGTTTGAAGAGCTGAACGTGAAAATACACAAGGACTAGCAATTCTTACAACATGCAGGAAAAAAAAAAATCCCACAAAACAAGAGTGATTGACTACCTCATTCTGGTAAGATAAGATAATTCCTAGACTTGGCTGTCAAGGAAAAATATCCCTGTTTTTAGCCATGCACCTTTCAGCAGCACAACCTCTGCCCCAGAGGAGCAGCAGCTCTCCTGAGGCTCACAGGATGCTCTAAGATGAAAGTCAGGACATGCCTCGAGGAGAGCACAGGCTGCTTACACTTGCTTGATGCAGAAGAAATCAAAGCAAATGCAGGTCATTTGGCCCACTTTCAGTCACCCATCGTGAAATGTTCCAGAACTATTTGAAAGCCCTGTTCAGCCCCTAGTAATAAAAACCTTCTGCCTACATTTTCAAATAATTTTACAGTAATTTTCATTACATGTGTATATAATCAAAAAAGAGAAGCATTGAAGTTAGGTAAGTTGTGAATGTCAGCAGAAGAAAGCCCGTGGCCTTTTGCAGGAATTTCTATCAGACACCCAAAACATTCAGAAGGAAAGCCCTCAGCTTTCAAAAGGAGGCTCTGCTACCTGTAATTAGCAACAAAAAGTTGCTCAGCAAATATCAAAGTGCTTATCAAAACAGACCAATTCTCCTGTTAAGTTCAAATGGAGAAGCTCTGGAAGGAATGTGTCCATAATTACCAACACTCAAACAGAACACATGGACTTTGGCAAAACAGATGGAAACGTACAGCAATTGTCACGAACCCTTAAGTAAAACAAATGTGCATTCCTAATGAGTACACCATCAATTCTGAATTGATAAAAAATATATAAATGCTTCAAAGCATTAACATAATAAAGATAACATGTTCTGTTATCTTGCTAAAGGGTCTCAAAGGCATTTTAAGCTGGACTTCCTTATCAACCCAAATCATACTGTCAAAAAAAAGAATTTAATCCAAGTGCTAAAGCTTTGCTCATGCTATTATTTCTTCCATTCTTTCCATTCTTTCCAATTCTTTCTGTAATTTTCTGAAGAAAACCTTAAAGATGTTATGCTGTGACACAGCCTAATGTAAGAGTTTCCACAAGATCTCCAGAGATGGAGAATGGGAACTATCCCAATGTATGAACTACCAGTGGTTCACAGTCAGACTGAAAACAGCATAAACGAAATCAAATGTGTTATTCCATAATAAAATATGTGAAAATAATTAAAAACATCCTTCCCTCTACTCACACCCTAGGGCACCCCTCCAGTCACAGTAAATTTGAGCTTTACTGCATTTTCTCTGATTTTAAATCAGTGGGAAAAAAAACAAAACCCAAACCTCTCATAATTTTCACTCATTTTAAATCCCAGAAACATTCCATAAAAAGCGCTGGCTTTCCAAATTAATGCAGTGATTAATCATTGCCTAATTTTCTGCTGTATTGAATGCATGCTTTTCTAGTTGTAGCACTGTGGAAGTCTCTGAATCTTCCACTTATATTATATGAAGAAGTAAAACAAAAGAAAAAAAAAATTAAGGCATTAATTTTGACCAAATTCTTACTCAAAAAAGCCCCCCCAACTTATTTTACTAGAGATTAACCTGAATCAAAACTAGAGATCTATCAACTCCACTAACAAGGATCCTTATTATTTTCCCATCTACTTATCTCTCTGGCCATATTCTAATCACAATTATGAGCTGGTCTGAGAACTCCTCAGTAGCAGTGAAGGGCTTTGAAGGGCTACTCTGCAAGAATAGAAATCACTTCAGTGTTTTCAACCTAACCACAGAATTGCACAGCCTTTGTGCAGCAAGGACAATGCCCTCAAATTGATTATTCAGCTGCTCCTTTTTAGAAACTGGAAAGAGAAATTGCCAAAGTCAAGCTGGAGTCTAACTCAAAATAATCTCTCAAATCAGAGTGAAGTCAACAATCTACATGCCATAATTAAGGAGCTCAACCCGTAATAAATACTGCTAGCAAATCTATTCAAATCAACAGCGACCTTAACACCCAAAATATTAAGCACAGCATTTATTTACAGTAAGAAGGGCCCCTAACTTCACCCACACTTCTTATTCTATGCTTCAGCAAATGAAGCTGTGCAAGTAGATACATATGTACTACGAGACATGGAGGTAAATGGGGAAAAAAAAGAAATTCAACACATTTATTTACAATGCCATCTTCTCAAAAATTACTATTTTCTAGACACAGGACAGCAGATATTCTAAGATAATGTGCTATTCATCCTACCTCTACAGCAGAAGCTGATGAACATAGTGATTAGTACATTTTTGATTTAAGCTCGCAATTGATAAATCAGCATGGGCTAGTCATGTAACAAACCTTACAGACTGGACATAAAAAACCCCCTGGGTTTTAAGGACAGAGATTTCGAAACATCATTTAAATCCAAGTAGTACACAGCAACGAAATGGAGCTTAAACAGTGTATTTCAGGGAAATCACGACATGGTTGCCTCTAGTGACACGGAGATTAACTCGGTGATCTAGGTGAAAGGCACTCCAACTTCTATCTCCAAACTTCCTCAAGGCTTACAGAGCCATGGATATGTCTCACAAAAAAGGAAAGCACAACACGGATAGTGAAACTTGTGCTTTTACCTCAACTCTTTGCCTTTACTTTTCCCTAAATCCTTACTTATCTTTCCATTTCTTCCCATACATCTGCAGGTACTTTAAGGGCTGATGAACAAAAGGAGTATCTACTCATAATTCAGAAGCCATTCTTCCAGGATCGTTTGCAGTAAGCAAACAAGCTGTACCTTCACTCTAAATGTGCACTCTAAATGCACATCAGCCTCCAGGTATTAATCTAGACTCACTGATTTAATTTTTAAATTGTACACCTCTCCAAAAAAAAAAAATTATATAAGGAACAGAATGGCTTAAGAGGACAAAAGTATCCTTACCATGACTTGCAGAGTTAAGTTATATAGGGTATTTATATCCTACAGGCATCTAAGAAATGTGCATTAGAAAGATCACAAAAAAGTACATGACAAGCTGGCCAGTATAGCAAATACAGAGTTTGGAGAACTGGAAGTCAACCTCAGACTGTGTTTGGTACATTCATGCACTCAGTATGTGCTGCCTTCAGGAAAAGGGTGGATCCTGTTTGTGGATCTCCAAAAAGGAAGTTTTAGCACTATTTCCCCATTCTACACAGAGAAGAAAGAGGCTCTCCCCGAGTTTACTGCCAGAACAGTGAAGGGACATACTCTTCTATTATAAAAATAAAGTGTTCTGTATTCTGGTGATGGCTCCAACTGCAGTTGTCCTTTGTCACTTGTCCTGCTGAATAACTTTATGCTCTCTAGCCACAAATGCATTCCTAGCTGCAGTAACAAATGACATCATTAGTTCTGCCCCTCTGCTGAGCTGTCTCACTCCATAATCTCCACGGGCTTTCCTCTGCTCCCACATACAATTAACAGAAAGGCCACTACCAGATAAAGCTTTTACACATACATTACATGCCAGCTGTAACCTGGCATGCTGAAAATAACTCCTCTCCTGAAGTTGTAGCTATTGGGCCCTTTGGTAGCTGTCAAGATAAAACAAGAGAAAAACTGTGTGCATTATTTATACCAACAATAGCAAAACCAACTCCAAAAGTTATACCCAAATATAATGCTGAAGACCAACATACACTTTCACTTGCACCTACAGAAATTTAACTAAAGACAGCTTGATGCTTGAGCTCGCATCCCCAAAACTGATACATCTGAAGCAGTCATACAAATCCTATCTTATTAGATTAATATAAAAAAAAATGCTGTGAATTCTGTAGGTTTTATTACTGAAGGGCTTAAATGTATGGTGGAAGTGCTATTTAAAACAAGACACTACACAATATCCTGCAGAGTTCAGCTCTTACTAGTTAAAAATGTTTTAACCCAATATAAACATTACATTAGTGTTCTAAAAGATGTTTAGGTATTTATTTTGTTTATGTCTATAGTCCAATACAGCATCATAAATATATTTTATGTATTATTACTTCCTATACTCAGTTCACATACACAGAAAAAAAATTCAAAATAAAAAAAAATCACTAGTCTGAAGTAACTAATTGCTCTTATAATCTGAAATATAAGTATAATAATTACTGCTTGGATGATCCAGTGGCCCTTAAAACCATCAAAACCAATACAACTTTGTCTGTATATCCACTAGATACTAAAGTTAAAATATATGGGAGCACAACAAAAACATGGGGTCTGAGCTCCTATTAATTTGCTGAGATGCAAAAAATACAGAAGGTGAAGTTGCATCTTATAACAAAATTACATTGTTAAAACAGCACAGATCAAATCATTCCTAACCTGAATATTGTTACCGGCCTGTAAGATAACTGCTTTCAAAGTATTGTAATCCTCTACTGTTAACAAATATTCAGAGATTCTCAAGAACTAGAAAACAATTTTTTGTCTGTTCTTCAATGGAAGAGTAGAAAAGGCAGGTTCTCTTTTAACTCTTACCACATACAGTGAAAGTTGAAGCTGTTACAAAGAGTCCACTGATACTTAAAACAAATCATTAAATTTGATACCATCCATAATTTTTGATACTTTTATATCATGTGTACACCTTTAGTTTTGCAGGATCGGGGCTAACTGCTGTGTAATAGCACTGAAGATACAACAACAATCACACTGCAGGTTTCAGAGCAGATGCTACTTTTCATTTGTAAATAACCCTCCCCTGTACTTCAGCCACGTAAGATCTACAGTCACTATTTTTGATTATATCGATAACAATCATCATAACATACACCCCACATATTACGTGCAGGTCTAAAGCCTCTGGAAAGCAAGGAGCAACTTGTGTAACACAGTTGAGAATGTCTGAAATCAAACTAGATTACAACGACCTTATTTCAAAAGGTCTTTTCCATATAAAATCACATATAAACATGTACTGCAAACATACCTGTTCTCCAGCCACTGTAGGTATTATTGTCTAATAACCAAAGACAACACTTCTAGATGTTTGCCTTCTATGCTTTTCTTTATTAGAAAAATAAATGCTATTTTGTTCCTTCTCATAGCTTCTGGAATCTTACCTATGTAATGGCATGCTGCCCTAGCTAAATGATGAATCCTGCCTATTGCTTTTCAAATGCACCAACCTTCTCAAAAACACTGGATGGTGTCATCAAACAAAACCTGATGTTCTGAATGATGGTGTCCGTATGTCTCCAGCGTCTTCTATCATGGCGGAGCCAGGCCTGAACAGCTTCATACAGCTCTATCTCTGGAAACCTGCTCAGGTGATCATTATCCAAGTAAGACATGAGCTTCTCAAAGCTCAAATATGAAAGAAAGTCAGGTCTGGACATGAGTGGCACAAAATTCTCTAGCAGAAAGGAATCCAATTTTTCCCTGACTCCTTCGATGTTTACACCAAAATCATCCAGAAGTCTCATAATTTCTGCACAGTTTTCTAAGCAGATTTTAGCTAAGAGAAAAGAGCAGCAAAACTTTACCACCTCTATAAGCTGGACATACATGGCAGCCTGGAGGATTTCATGAACAGTGTTCATACTCAGTTCAATAGTTCCATAGTACATGAATTGGAGGACGTGACTGAAGCCTGTGGCTGTCAGACCTTTCAAATGGATTTTGTCCTGATCTCGTTCTCGCATGTCTGCTGTGAACATAATCCTGAAGTAATCACTCTGGGTGGCAAGCAGTGCTTTATGGGCCTGAAATTGGTGGTCTTCAATGACAAGTGTGACATCAAGAAGCAATCCCTCCTCATACAGTGCTCTGAATCCTGCAGAGACACTGGTGTCATGGATGGAGGAGCTAAACCCTTCCACGTCCCCTGCCATGAATCACCTGGGGGGAAGAAAAAAACATAAATAGAAATAAAAATAAAAATAAATCATAATTTCTAATAACATATTACAAGCCCTTCCTGACCAGATAAATCCTAATAGAGATTGCTTTGATTAGGACTTCGAAGTCTTCACCATTCTTTCCATTTTCTCTCCAACTGAAAAATCAACTTAGGAAACAACTTAAAACACAAACTTTAAATATTTCTCCCCAAACCAAATGTTCGCATTTTAAAGACACGGTAATTAACAAAAATAACTACGCAATACTGCCAAAATGATTCCTTACTCCAAGTTAATTCATGGTCATATAATTAACTAAAAAGGTTGTCACGGTTTCTTTCCTCTCCCCCCCGTCAATCTTTCTAAAGAATTTATCTCAGCAGAGCAATAAAACACCCACTCTTGAATTTCAAAAGTCTCAAAAAAGGAAGCCAAATTTCCTTAATTCAGAAACAAGCTTCAGTAGGTCTGTACATGGTATGAACTAAAAAAACCAAAAATGTATTATTAAAATCTATGTCAATTTACTCAAAAGTTATTTGTAGGAAAATGAACATTTTCATAGATACTGAGACTGTGTGCTTCACTTCTCCTTTAAAAACAGTTCCATCATGCTCCCCCCTATTTCTTACTACAGTGATTAAGTTATGAGATCTATGAAGTGCAAAACACTAAGGCAACAAGAAGCACTGACAAGAAGAGGTCACAAAAAATAATATACTGTGTAGTGGGCTTAGTGAAGCTTAATTGCTCATTAAGCATTTGCAGATACAGTTTCACTTATAAGCAAGCTATAATTAAACTGCAAATAAACAAAAAAAAATCTAAGAGCAGCAGGATCCTACCCTGTTAAAGTCAATTGAATAATCAAAATAAAAACCTATTCAAAATCCAGACATTTCTCAAAATGTTGCTCAACTTCCTTGGGTTTAGGTAGGGTGAAGTTGCACAACTCAGCCTGAACCAATTAGCAATTCATCAAAGGATCATAGCACACTGAATTCTCCTTCTCTGTCACATTCCAGGACCTGAGCTCCTGCTGCCTACTCTGAGCCATTTCTGGGGTCCACTGGGCTTCTCCATTCAGTCATTTCTCATACACATAGCTAAAAAATAAACTAAGGGCAGGGAGGGACAGACATGAAGAAGACGCATGACACAAACATGATCACCCCTGCTCCCCTGCACACACAAAACCTCAAAACTAGAAATCTTTCTGCTTCCCAGTGAGCTGACTTCTGACTCGACACTGCGGGGTTTGTCACAAGAACCAACCTGATGCACAGGGCAGGACAAATACTTGGAAGGAGGAGAGAGAGCAACAATTCAATTTCCCTATTTGACATTCTATTCCTACTACAATTGGTTCAGCTACTTTTTTCCACTTTGTCCCACCTTAAATTACACTTCAACTTTCCAGCAGATAGTTGTTGCATTTAACTCTGAATTTTCTGTAAGAAATAAAGCTAATAATGTTTTGGTGCTGGTAACCCACATGAAAAGCTCAATAATACCAACGTCAGAAAAACCTGCAGATTCTCAAGGTCATCAAGACCTGGTGTATGGACCCAGAAGTGACTCCGGGCTGGTCTGTGTTTCATAGAGAGAGCAGTTACCACTTACCCCCACTTCCTCAAGCACCACATTCTGGCTGCTGCCATTGTAACAGGAATGTGTTTTATTACTCATCAATTGTTAATCACCTCCTCTCCTTCACTCCTCAGCACACATCCTGGAAAGCCAAACTGGAGATACCCCTTTGTCTGTGCAAAACTAAACTGGTGAGTGGGTGTTTGTAGCCACACCTCATGGAATTAGCACCACTCCCACACTGCTGAAGGCTGATGATGGGCTCTCTGCACAATAAAGTCAATGCTGGGAGTGTTCATTACAATTAAAGCCTTCTCACAGAATTCAAATTCCTGAAAGTAAGAGCAGGAGGAAAAGAATAAAGATGACAATCCAAACAATTTCTCACCGGTATCCATGATAGCACCTTCCCTTCAATGTCACTGAAGACAAAGAGAAACGTGCAAAACTGTTCTGGAACCTCATAGTGTGAGTCTCTTATTCCTCAACACCAAATGCTACCAAAAGAAAAATTACCATCAGATATTTTTCTTAGTTATTGCCAATTCTTACACAAGATGAGGAAAGAACCGCTTCACTAATTCTTACCACCTCAAAAAGAAGCAACCAACTGAAGAGGAAGCATAAAGCCCGACTTTACATGACTTTGCTTTCTAACTGGATTCCTGCTATCAAATAAAAAGGTGAGCACCAATATTAGCTTACTTTCTTCTTTCATCGGAGCACTGATAACTCCTCTCCCATCCCCAGTTTTCTGGTGTTCAGAGATAGCTGAGCTCATACCTCAGTCCTTCCTTCCTGAGATTCAATAATGGCTTGCCTTTAAACGGGGTCCCCATTTTCATCAAACACTGACTGCAAACAACTCTCACTGCTGTCTGAAAGCAGCCAGAGGTTCCGTGGCTACAAGGACTCTCAGACAGTACAGCTGTGAGTTACAGAGCTTCAGGAGACCAGCTAAGGCTTGGCTCAGCGTCAGCTCCATGATCGGGGTTAAAAACGGGAAAGGACAGTTGGAATTCGAAAACGGGAGAAGGAGAGAATAACACAATGTATCGGGGGAGGAAAAGTGACAAAATGAAGCAACATTCCCCAAGTGACAGAAGCAATAGATACTCATCTGGAAGTAATGGGATCTCACGTGGCACAGGGATCAACACTGGAAAATCATTATTTCTGAATGTTTCTAAAAATGTGGGTGTTTAAATCACTTAATCCCTCTTTTCACATTCCTGCTGATATTACTTTTAGGAAATATAGAGTTTTCAACATCAACATTTTTCTCCTGCCAAACAGTAGCAAGCATTTAATGGATTACTTCAGTAGACATAAAACCAGTAAGAGTTCTCTCCTCACACCATCTGAAGAAGCTTTAGAAGTCCATGAATGAAATGCAAAATGACTACTTGTCTCCTTGCATTAAATAAAAGGTGTTAATATCCTTTTCTTGGCATAAAACCGTATACATTATCAGCAGATAAATTTTTCTTTAAAACAAAAAAATGTATTGCCAGTGCGAATACACAAAGGGGTTAAAATAGCACAAAAACTGGGAAAGTAGATAATTAAATGCATATTATGCTTAACTGGTAAAAATCTTAATTTCTAGAGCTAGCATCCTCCGTCAAGAGCAAATAGCAATGTGGTAGTTCAAACATTAAAAAAAAAGCAATACAAAACACTCTCAAACCAAGTAATTTTTCTAAAGCATAGCTATGCCATTCCTCCCACACACACACTTGCAATCTTTGATGTAATTCTAAGCACTATTCAAATGCTGCAGTTATTTCCCAGAGGACAATACATAACGATTTTTTTTCATATTTTCAATAAAAATGGAAAATTCAGTTAGATTTTCTTCATGCGTGCAAATCACAGCAGCATACTTAATCCAAAGGAAGACATGGAGCCTGCAGTGGTCTACAGGAAAACTGGAACAAAAAAAAATTCCAATGTATAAACAATGAAGGGGAGGTGGGGGGAAATGTACATTGACATTGGTTATTGTTCTGCACATATTGGAGCTGATCAGGGTAATGCAGCTCAGGAAGTAAGACTGCTGAAAAGCCAAAATATAAATATATTTAACCTTATTAGCTGTTCCTTACATTTTTTTTTCCTCTTTTAGCACAAAATGCATTAGATTCTACAGTGCTGTGACTGTAAAACCACTTACTTGGAACACTGATCTCTCATCTTTATTCTGCAGCTGTAATACAAGTCTGAAAACCCTACTCCAGACTGCTTTCTCTTGCTAAACAAGGGGAACCTTCTTTCCTGAGGGTGTCTGAGCCTCTTAGTCACAAGCAGAAGAAATGGAGTCTAAATGCACAGGCTATTGAGAAGCAAGTTATAGAATACCTGCCTTTGACTCATGCCCTCCTGGATTTAAAATCTCTCCAAAAGCAGCGCTACCTGAAAAGGGGCTCTTGAAAAATGTGTCTTGATGCAGTATGTAAGCTTATATCCATTTTCTAGGGACAGAGATTTAGTGTTCCAGGAAAGTCTTGACAATACCAAGTCTAGCACACCAGCTCAAAGGAAAATTTCTGCTTTCCTTTACTGTTGTTCCTTAGTAACACATTTGGGAAGCTGAGACAGAACCGGCAGGATTTGTTTCTTTTACTGATTATGGAGTTCATTTTACCTATCCCATAGCTATTTTAAGGAATCACCTTTGTGGACAAGCTGAACACATTTTCCCCATAAAAATCACTTTGAGTTACACCATAAAGGTATTGCACCAGATACACAGAACCACGCTTTGGTTACACAGAGTACTAAAAGAGAGCTTAAAATGCAATAATCTCTTCCATCTACCAAATGCATGCATTTTAATGTGAATTTTAAAGCCATTATGCATGCTTCATCAGGTGAGGTGCACAGCAAAGGCACTGCAGAGCAGAATTCTTTGACCCTAATTTTGTTAATGAGTTTTCTGCAGGAAGAGGACATTTCTCCACAGTCAAATCCTATACACAGGTATGAAAACACCACACAACCAGCGTTTGAACACACTAGCAAACATTCACAGCTGCACACATGGCTGAAGGCTGGGCCTTTGCATGCAGACTACTGTGCTGAGTAAGAATGCAATGATAACATGCACAGTATGTGTAATTCACCCCCCAAATGAACCCTTTGTTTACATGGTTTAAAACTAAACCCATTAAATTTTGTCCACCATTTTTCACCGTAATCCCCCAACAACAAGGAGTGATGTCATGTGGGACAGATCAATAATCAGTGGCTATCAAAACTTTCCATTGCTACAACTACTGCAAGCATAGGGAACAAAGAAACACGTCCAGTTTCCATGTGTTTTATCTAAAATCCTCAGTAATTAGTACACTAAATTTGGGAAACAACTTATCTTAAACACATTGGCATGTTCGTGTTTACGATTTCATCCCATCCATCTTGAGAATTCCAAAAGTACTGGATTATTTGCGAAGGAAGAAGTCAGGAGCTTACCAATCCCCGCCAGTCAGAGGAACCCAAATTCCAGAACTTGCTCAGCCCCGTGTTCTCCCAGTTGCATTTACAGATACCAGAACAGGTGCCCTGAACAAAATAGCTGGTACACCCACAAAAATGGGGATTGCCTTTAACTGGAAATACTTTTACTACTAACACCTAAAAGCTAAATTATGATAGCGTTGAAAACTACAGATTTGCCACTGCTTTCAAAGTGGACAGGACTGCTCCATCCTGGATGTTTCCAGACAAACACACACACACACACATATATATATATATGTATATGTATTTATATTTGTATCTTACAGAATGACTAATCTTCCCAAATATAAGAAAAAGGTATTAATAAAGCGTGATTCTCTCACTGTGAAGATTTTTATTAGGAATATTATAGCATATTTAAGTAGCAAGCTAAGTAAATGTTAGTAACAAAAAGTTCTTTTTTGACCTATCACAAATTTTTAGCATAAGATGGAAATGAGCTACAAGAATTATTTAAACTATACTAATAAAAATAATTTAAATTAGGATTGCTAAACTACCCCCTCCATTTGTCTTTTTGTTATCTGCATCTTTATTGCCAACTTAGTAAGTACTCCCAGCATCCTCTGAAAAAATGTCATCATTGTGCCCTTTGTTCAAGATGTACAGGTCTTGACCTCACTGCCAAATGTCAAACTCACCTGTCGGAAACACAGAAATCTCAAGCATAGCTCATTTCTACACCTATCCCCCAAACTGGCAGCTAGCTAAATGAAAAAGTTCTGATGCGTCCAGTGGGAGCTCAGTGGTTATCTGCTGTGCTCTGCTTGCTGAAAGGAAAATCAACACATGTGCAGATCCAAACCAGCCACAGGGTATAATTAAGGAAAGTGAAAGGAGAGGAGTGTCAGTGGGAAAGTTTATAGGACACGTGGTAGAAATTAAACATGCTAGGTGATGGAAGGGAAAAGACAGCAAGTATGTTGGTGCATGGTGGTACGCTCAGGGGAGCTGAATGTGAACTGGGGCAATGGTGGTGCAAGAGCTGGGTTATTCTACAGGCAAGTTTATATAACAACTCCTTAGGAAGCCAGACTTCAGTAGTTTTGTTCTTTTATCCACTAATAGCTTTATGAGCCTCCTATTCCTCTTCTAAATGGGAGGAAAAAACCCCAAACCCCAAACAATAAAAAGGCAAGAACTTTCAATTTTTAAGTGATGTTCCAACATTCACCAAACAGATCGAAGCTGTAGTACCAACCCTGGGTAGCTCTACTCGCTCAGACCACGGATACTTTTTTTCCCCGATCAGCTACGATCAGGGGGTGGGGGGAGAAATGGCCATTTTCGAGGCAGGAATTCCGATGACCTAGTTCAGCCCGACAGCTCGCACGCTCGGAGCTCGCCGGCCGAGCGGG
>VWZN01022072.1:0-26170 GCA_013396955.1 Regulus satrapa | reverse complement strand
GGCCGATGCGCTCCGAGGGGCGCGGGGGGCGGCGAGGCGAGCAGGTCGGGCCGGGCCCGGAGGGTTGGGGCCGCGCCGGGAGCTCCTCCTGCCCACGAGCGCGGGGCTCGGGCGGTCTGAGCGCCGCCGGCGCGGCTGAAGCTCCTGCGGCTCTCTGCTGGGTGCGGCTTTCCTCGTGTAAGGTTTGCCCCGTTCTGTGGTATTAAAGACTCTTCCCCAAGTGGAACGGTGAATTTGAGCTGCGTTCCTCCGGCAAGCTCGAGGGGTTGGGTGCCAGCTCTGTCTTGGTTGGTTTGACGAGAAAATGTTCTTATTATTTATTAACAACTACCGAGAAATGCGAGTTCTTCCTACCACTGCGGCCAGTTGCAGTGGTGTCCTGCGGTGGTAGCCCTGCCTATTAAATGTCTCACCCGGGCTGCCTCACTTGTTACGCTTATATACCAGTCTAAGTGTATACGTAAGGTTTATTTCAAATTCTATCGTATTATAATAACGTACATAGTCGAAAATCCTGTTGCTGTGTCGCCGGTGGTTAAACTGGAACAGCTCGTTTGTCTTTACAGTGGCGATGTTCGATGCCTCTTGTGTTACAACAAGCGCGTCAGCGATTTCAGATCGTTCCTTTGCTTCCTGTCCTTGTTGGATGTGGCATTTCCTAGCCAGGAAAGACACGGGTGGAGACTCGCTGGACGGTCAGCAGGAATTACCTGCGAGGCCTCTGAGTCTTACGGCTCAGTGGAGCTTCTTGCTTAGACCAAGAAAAAACTCCATGCGTGCGTGATTGTGTGCACCAGGAAGAATTCTCCTGGTGGCAGGAATTGCATCACGCTGCAATTCTGCTCGCCTGGCCACATGGTGCCATCTGCAGGTCGCGTTCCCAATCGGGGAAAGTGATTTTCAGTTTGATATATGAGAAATAAAAGTTTCGTTGTGTGTCTTAGCTGTTTGAAACTTGCTTTGTGTTGAAGTTGAGCATTTAACTCATGTCATAGTTGAGAACAGAATGAGTGAGCTTACGTTTTTACACAGATGCGTTGGATCACTTTGCACAGAACCTTCATGTGTGTGAACAATATGTGATTTAATATTTGTATTATTTGTATCTTAAATTTTGTCCTGCACGGAGGACTCTTCTGGGGTCATGACTCTTGAGCTGAGTGGCTGATCCGTGTGAATTCAATGCAGGATGGATACACAGAGGAACATTTCAGTGGATTTCAACACTTCTCCGTTATTTGGACAAACAGCTTTTAAAAAACCTAAACAACTCTTTCAGAGCTGTTTCTTAATCTATATAGAGTGTATTTCTGAGGTCTGTGTTTTGCCAGTAGCTACCAATAAGTTCACACAACAGACTATTTGGGACAGCAGGATTTTTGTCTGGTACCTAAAGCAACAAGAGCAGTATCTGAGAAGAAAAAAAATAGCTATTAACAAGAATAAAAAGCCATGGTGCTAGTGAAACCTGTGGACCCACTGACTCAAAAACATTAGTTAGAATTACATATTGGCTGTAATGGAATCTTACACCGATTAAACAACCATTTATTGGCAAAGCTTTGCTTTTAAAATATTAGTGCAGTTCATATTGTAGACTCTTGAAAATGAATTTGCCTGTTACGTGTAATTTAGGTTCAGGGGTAGGTAAGGGCTTGGGGTGTTTTGTTAGAAGCTTCCTTTGAGATTTCTTGTTTTGTTTATTCCCATCTTTAACACTTTGCAGCCAGGACAGATTTACAGTCAGGGTTTTGAGCTGTGGCCTGTACTGATTCACAAGCAGGACTTGGTTCACTTTTGGTCGAATTTCACATACTTAAAAGACCGGAATGCACATAATCTAACTGGATTTCTAAGTGGACAAATAGAATTATCAGTTAATTTTCAAGTTTCTAAATTTTTAACTTTCTAAATACTTACATACACGATGAATAAATTCTAAAATCTCCCTTTTACAGGATGTTACCAAGTTGACGCCACTTTCACCAGAAGTCATCAGCAGACAAGCAACAATTAATATAGGTAAAAAAAAACAACTTATAAAAAAGAGGGGTGTGACTTTTATGGTGCTCATGCAGTAGCAGATAGTGCCCGTGTGGTAACACTTTCAAGAGATTTGTACAGAAACAGCCACATAGTTTTAGGGACTTGTCAAGCCCTTTTGACTTGAAAAGCGTCAATTTTACTTCAAGAACGCAGTTGAAGGGCATGGGAAATAGTTGCTAAAGCAACATTTGTTTTTAACTTGAAGTAAAGCATTGAAATGAGTTTCATTAAAATGCAAAGATCTGTCCATTGGGAGCACAATTTCAGGTCTTGTTTGTTTAAGCAAAAATGATAACAAATTCCATATGTATTCCATATGTATTTACTGGCTGTGGAGAATTTGGGGTAATTGTGCATTGATTGTAGTGGAACATCACACATAATTAAACCGGTTTATTGACAAACATTTCCTTTTAAAACACAGGTACAATTGGTCATGTAGCCCATGGAAAGTCGACAGTAGTCAAAGCTATATCTGGAGTTCATACTGTCAGATTTAAAAATGAACTGGAAAGAAATATCACAATCAAGTTGGGTTATGCTAATGCAAAGGTGAGTCACACTGCAAATGTATCAACTACATTGCTAATATATTTCAGGGGGGATGTAAGATTACAGGTAACTAACCCTTGATGAATTAAACCTTTTTTGACTTTCTAAAAATAATCACAGATTTACAAGTTGGATGACCCAAGCTGCTCTCGACCAGAGTGTTACCGATCCTGTGGAAGTAGCACCCCAGATGAGTTCCCTACAGATATTCCTGGTACCAAAGGGAACTTTAAACTAGTCAGGTAACTGCTCTAAATTACTGGAATAAATTGTGTTTACTTCCCTTTGTTTGAGCACAGGCCTGAGCTGTGAGCTGAACGGTTCTGGCAGACTGCACATTCTTAGATGGGGCACCCCTGGGCCGAGGCATTGTCCAAACTGTCCTGAATTCATTGGTGGTGACGAGCACTCCGTGGCACAGCACAGCTGTGTCTGCTGTCCTCAGCTACTTGCAGGACTTTGAACTAAAATATTTCTGCTATCAATAGAAGTACATTTTAAACCAACCAGGTTGAGAGCTAATGTGAACTTCACAAACGCATCTTTAAAATCTCTTTTGGAGATTTTTCTTCACATTTTCTTCCTAAGGGCAGAGTTTCCAAAGTTTTTAAAATGAATGTATGAAAGCATGATGCTTAATGTGAGATCAGGTCTCTCACTGGAGGCCAGGTGTTCTTTATTTACTTGATGACTGATAAAGTGTAGCATGGTCTTTAAGCAGTCCTTATGTGGGTCTGCACAATGATTGCTCAAATGGGAGTAGTCATGAAGACTGTTGTACAAGATTCTAAGTGTTTATGATAAATTACCTGTGTCTTTCCTTTTCTCAGATTCCCAGCAGGGCACTTGTACTAAGATTAACTCCTGTTGGAGTGTGACAGGCAGACAGCCACTGTGAAACAACTGGATAAAAGCTTTGCATTCTTTATCCTACGGTTATTTTCTTGTAGTAGATTTCTAACATCATCAGCAAAGCACCAAATTAGTCCCCTGCTTTTTGGTGGCCTGCCACTAAGAACAAGGATTCTTCACTAGACAGGTTCAGGAAAGAATATAGTGAATCAACTATCTTGGTCTGCACAATAAAATAATAAAGTTGGAAATGTAACATCATGTCTGCAGACAAGTCTTTGAAGTGCAGTTATAACCATGTGTTAAATTATAATTAATTATTATCAGTCATAATAATTAAAGATGCATCATTTCCTAAAATTGAAGAATGAGAGGTGCTTTTTAAAAGAGATAAGAGAAATGCCATGTGGTGCGTTGGGGTTTGGGTTAGTGGTGGTGGGTTGGTTTGATTTCGGGCTTTTATCCTGGTGCATTTAACTCTAATCTAATTTTCGAGTAACTTGGTGAAATATTAAAGAGTTCCTTAACGTGGCTATGTGGTACTGAACCTTACAACTCAAAAAAACCCTATTCAGTAGCTGTTCAGTAGCGTTTGTGTTCTTTCAGAACTTTTTGGAAAATACTCTTTTAAGGATACTTCTAAATTCTGTGTCTGCCTAATCCCTGACGCAAATCAGTCAGAGCAGTTGTTGGTAATGGGCTTTTGGATTTCTCTTTCCCTTTTCCCTACAACAGGCATGTCTCTTTTGTGGATTGCCCTGGCCACGATATTTTGATGGCTACCATGTTGAACGGTGCAGCAGTAATGGATGCAGCTTTACTGTTGATAGGTAACAATTGCTACCCAAAAGCTCAGCTCCGTTTTGTAGCAGCATGAAGCAACTTTATATGGGCTTTAAAAACCTCCTGGGATGTGGGGAGCAATTTAAGCAGGTGAATGCTTTTGAGAAATGTGAAAGAAAACAAAGTGCTGCTACAGTGGCAGTGTATTCTGACAGGCTGGCTTGTCTGAAACGCAGCCATCCATACTCACTGGTAGGGATAGCTGGCCCCACTGATAGAAGGTAGGTAATATAAAACCTTGTAATAGTACAGGACTGTAAAATTTTTATCACTTTATCAAAACAGATTAGCTGCATTTTGAGTTTCTTTGAAGCTTTCAATTTCCTTTAAATATGCATGTAGTCTTTGCCGTAGAGTTCACAAACTACAGTACAAACAGTAAATCCAGATAAATACAAGCAAAATTTAAATACAGGAGTTTTAATGTAGTCCACACAACTTTTGTTCTGATTTGCAAACAACAGAAAGTGAGTATAACTGATTTTTCTATGTCTGTGGAACCATTCGAGGGTTCTGTATTGATACAGAGCAATTATCTTACCTTAATAGGATATGTCAACAAAATAAATAAACAGCTTCAGTTATTGTAATTTAAAGTCTGAGATAGATGATGAGCTATCATTTCTTCTGCATGTTTATCTCTAGGAAGTGTGATAGACCAAACTTCAGGCAAGATTAACCACCATAAAGGCTCATCAGCCAAAGTTGGCTTCTTAGCTGAAGTCTGAACCATACTGATAACAGCCCTATTCACATACTTGATAGAATTGTAACAGAATTTAGGGATCTTGGTATTTTTATCACTTAAGTGATAAGAAAATGTTAAGATATTTCTTGAAAGGTAATTTGTCTATTATGCTACAGTCAACACTGAGATATCTGAAGAGCTAAATGATGGAATAAACCAAGTTAGGAGTTGATATCTTTGGATACTCTAGGAGAGTGATCCTAGGGGGAGCAGGTAGAAGGGGGGAACCTCTCTGGCAGCCTCTTACATTGTTGGAGGCTACAGCCAGCAGCTCTAGGGCAGAATAGGAGCTTATTGGCTTGGTTGCTTCATGTGTAGATTACTGAGAGACAGTTTTTTGTTTTTGGGTTTTTTTGGGGGTTTTTGGTTTTTTTTTTTCTTTTTTTTTTCTCCACAGTGATAGTAGTTAGAAGTAGATATCCTAACTGTAGGAGTTTTGTCTGTCTTGATAGTTTCTATATTCCAGTCACTTCTCTTCTTTCAGCTGGTAATGAGTCATGCCCTCAACCTCAGACCTCAGAACATCTAGCTGCTATAGAAATCATGAAACTGAAGCACATTTTGATTCTACAGAATAAGATTGACTTGGTGAAAGAGAGCCAGGCTAAAGAGCAGTATGAACAGATTCTTGCATTTGTACAAGGTAAGTTTTCAAGAGCAGAAATGCAGTTAGTGGTGGAAATTCAGTGTTGAGACACGGACATAGGGGTTTTCTGTATGTTCATAAAAAAACTTATCTTAGATAATGCTGGTGTCCATGGTCTGTGCATGTGAAAAGTAGACCCTGGGAGTTGTGCTTCTTGCCTGTTTCAGCATACAGTAGTGTTATGGCTCTGGGTCAGAGCTCCAGATGTAAAATTAACATCAGTGGCTCTTACCCAGTAGCTTTCACTGGATTTGTGATTTCTTCCTGGGGTGCTTCTTTGGTAGAGATTTCACTGTGATTTTACAGTAGTGCAGGAGAGAAGGAAAGCTGTACTTGTTAGGAACACCTTGTAGGTTTAAATAGATTGATTTTTTTAATCTAATGACAAAAAATTGCTCTTTCATCTGTCTGTGTAAATCCAGTTTGGGCAGTGTTATCCTACTCTGTAAAGGCCTGCTCACCTTTATGGTGCTTTGAGTTTTATCTTTCCCAGGAGCTTCCACTGCTTATCTGCAGTAGGTGGAGTACTTGACAAGCTGCAGATTGTCACCGTCAGAAGTTCCCAAGCTGCTCATATCTTTTAGAGTGGCTTGATGTTTAAATTTGGAGTTTGAAAACTGGAGTTATCACAAGAAACATAGACATAAAATTAATAATGTCTAACCAGCCTGAATTACTAAATGCATTCTTCTGTAAAAGGATTTTTCTAAAATATGTATTTGTATTGCAAAATTTGAAAAACATAAATCATTAACAGGAAATTTAGTTTCTCATATTGAAATCTGACGGTAAAATTAACACTGCTGTATCCAATACTGAGATACTAATCTCTCTTGAGAAATCTTAAAAAAACTTCTGATCACAGTGTAGGAAGTGAATTCTCCCTTAGAGTGGAAGATTATCTTGCACACTTTCAGAATGCCTCAAAAAGTAGGTGTGGCTGATGTGAGCTAAAATGTTGAAGGGAAGGATAGATGCTCTCATGTTGCTTTGGGAAATACACATTCAACATGCCACAAAATTCATTAGTGATTTTAACAAGGGCAGAACACTTGGTCACTAAGTTCAACATTAAGGTTTAATGTTGAACTTGATTTTGTTTTAGGTACAGTTGCAGAAGGAGCTCCAATAATTCCAATCTCAGCACAGCTGAAGTACAACATTGAGGTGGTTTGTGAGTACATAGTGAAGAAAATCCCGGTCCCTTTGCGAGACTTCACATCTGAACCGAGGCTCATTGGTATGTAAATGCTCAGGCCTGGGTGTGGTGGCCAAACATTTTCTGAAGGTGTCTACACTTAGAATAGCCCGTGCTGAGTGTCCTAAACAGAGATGAGTTTAAAAGGAGTCTTTAGGACGCTCTCATTTTAAAACTTGCACATCTTCTGAGAGCTGTATTGTTTGTTCACTGTTACTTGCTGTGGGTTTTGTGTATATTCTGTGCATATAACAGCACTAAAATGCAGTAAAAGTGAGAAATTTGGATCTTAAAAATATCCCTTCAGTTGCTCTGAATTTAGTTTTGACTTAACAAAATATTGGCAAACTGTTGACTTTGATAATTAAATTATTTCCGTGGAAATATTTTGGGTAGCTTGGTTAAATATTTTGTGTTAGTCTCCTGTTTCCTGGTTATAATTGTCAAAATTTCAGTTCTTGTCCAGCATACTATGAAATGCACTTCCTACAAGGAGTTCATTTGCTTGCCCTTTTTTCCACATAATCCAAGGGGAGTCCTACATTGCATAAATGCATAAAAATTGATTTCATTACATCAAGGTTGCAATGTTAAACTATGAGTATATAAGAACAAAGTTCTAGTATTCATGATTAACATTGTGAATATTGAAGGGGTTTTGTAAAATGGTTGATCATTGCTTTCTTTTTCAGATCTTTAAGTTACTTTAACTCTAAGCCTAAAAATTGACTGTTCTGCTTTTGTAATATTTACAAATACGTATATCCTTTCATAAGAACTGAGAAGCAGACAAAGTTGCTAAAGAAAGACATTGTTTAAAAATCTGATAGTAAATATAAACCTGGTTATGATCTCTTCTTTTCAGTAATTAGATCTTTTGATGTCAACAAGCCTGGCTGTGAAGTTGATGACCTTAAGGGAGGTGTTGCTGGTGGCAGTATTCTAAAGGGTGTTTTAAAGGTAACCCTTTCTCTTTCTTGACTGAAACTTGTAATGACAAGGAATAGAGTTTTTCCAGGCTTGCTACAAAACGTATCTATAGAATTGATTTTTTTAAACTCAAATACAGCCACGTGGTCCTTTCTGTCTGTACTTCATTTTCACTTTACAATTTTGAAATACCAGAACAAGAAGCACTGGAATTAAATTTTTAAATATATTATTTTAGTCTTAACTTTTGCTAATAATGATAACAGATTTAATCCCTCACAAAAATGGAAAGAGCTACTTTTTTCTTTCCTGTCCTNCCACGTGGTCCTTTCTGTCTGTACTTCATTTTCACTTTACAATTTTGAAATACCAGAACAAGAAGCACTGGAATTAAATTTTTTAATACATTATTTTAGTCTTAACTTTTGCTAATAATGATAACAGATTTAATCCCTCACAAAAATGAAAGAGCTACTTTTTTCTTTCCTGTCCTGTCACTTCCACTGTGGGGAAGAGATGAGCAAAAGAACTTAAAGCACCTTGGACATGTGTATGGGTTCTCACAGGTCCCACTTCCCCATTTAAGAATTCTGTATATTTTGATTTTTTTATTTTGCTTGCTTGCCAACAGTAGACAGAAACTTTAAAAATTGCTGTAGAGCAAACTATGTCTTTGAACATTTATTCAGCTTGTACTTCTCTGGTTTGCAGTATTGATGTTGGGCAGTTACACTGATTGAATTAACTCAGTTTTTCTCAGTGCTGAAATATTTCTAAATTAAATACAGTGTTTAAAAATAAACTGGAATTTAATTGTTGGAATGATTGCTGATAAAGATCCTTTGCTAAAGCAGTTTTACAAATTGTATTAAAAAAAAATCAGTTATTACATTTGCTCTAAGTATTGTTCAATTTGCAGCAAACAGTGCAACAGAAATCCTACAAGTTCTACAGTAGCCCAGAACCAAGGACTTGTATAAAAAGTAGATCTTGGGATATGTAAGTCTTATCTGTGACTGGTCAGCTTTGTGTTCCTGTGAAATAATCAATTAAACATTTTTTTTTGCTTTTTTTATTAGGTGGGCCAGGAAATTGAGGTGAGGCCTGGTATTGTGTCCAAGGACAGTGAAGGCAAACTCATGTGCAAACCAATCTTTTCCAAAATTGTGTCACTCTTTGCTGAACACAACGATCTACAATATGCTGCTCCAGGAGGCCTTATAGGTAAAAATATTCTTCTGTGGAAAGATGAATTTCTTTATGCTTATTGAAAACACTTGTTTTTGTTCAACAATGAATTTCAGTGTAATTAACAAAAATACCATGAGCATTTTTCTGTAATTCATATATGTAGAGAGAGACAGGGTGGGTTTGGAAAATGGATATTTAAGAATTAATTAGTTTTCCTGGATGCACTGGCCACTGCAGTTCAGCTTGCACTGTTAATTGTACCAGCTTTAACAGCAGAGTATTTCTTCATCTGTTTAGACAGAGCTCACAGCCTTGCTGACATTCTGAAAGGGCTGTCCAGGTAATAGGGAATTCCTGCTGTTTAGATCATCTTCAAATATTTTAGCACATAAAAATGACAGCTCCCTTCCAGTTATTCCTTCTGACTCCCCTTTTTGTGTCGTAGGTGTGGGCACTAAGATTGACCCCACTTTGTGCCGGGCTGACCGCATGGTGGGGCAAGTTCTTGGTGCAGTTGGGGCACTGCCAGAAATATTTACAGAGCTAGAAATTTCCTACTTCTTGCTGAGACGACTCTTAGGTGTGCGCACTGAAGGAGACAAGAAAGCTGCCAAGGTCTGTGCCCCTTCTTTTGGTTTTCCTGATTTTGCTTCCCGTGCTCATTTTCATTAACGAATATATTTATTTGATCATATATAGAAATTTTGTCTCAGTGTTGATGTAAGTTTGTAACAAAACTTACCTGCTTGTTATGGTTTTCAGAGGAGTAGAAATTCCTATCAGTGGTTCAAAGTAGCATAAAGCATTTATGTGTCATGTTAGGTATTTTTCTAAACAAGCTGGTAGTTGTTTTCTTTTGCTGTCATCCTATTAATTTCTGCAGTAATTAGTAATTAGTAATTGGTGGTACTAATCCGCTTCCTACTGACATGGTTTTTGTAGGCTTTTTTCACTGAAGATTTTTTTTTTAAATACTCTGGTTGAAAAGAACTGAACTTTTGAAGCACAGCACAAACTTGTGTAACACATTCTGTCTTACACAAATCAACTAAAAGATCATAATTTTCCCTCTTAGCATTTATATCTATAGAATTAAACATTCGGAAGCAAGTATTCATGCAACAGCAAGTAAAGTGCTTCAGTGCTCTCTTAGCCTGTGAAATTAATTACTTTTGATTTTTTTTTTTTGTACGTAGGCATAAGGGAAATTAGAAGACTAGAGATGAGACTACTACTATCATTCTAGTAAATAATCTGTATAACATCACAGTTTTTAACAATATTTGTGTGTTTTTATATGTTATGTGAAATCATCAGTATAGTTTATAGAAAATGTAGCTAAATCCCAAGAAAGTACATCATACCAAGAACCTCAGAACTAAATGTACAACATCTTTATGTATTCATCCTCCTGCATATAAAACTTTTATCTACTGACACTGCTATACCCATAGTTTGTGTGTGTGTATTTATAGCATTTCTCAGCTATATCTTGCTTTGTGGCAACAAGGTAACAGAAGATACTTGGTACTGTCTGTGCCATTTGCTTTTTAGTAGTAAAGCTTATGTTTCAGAGTTTTGTGTGTCTGTCTTCAGGTGCAAAAATTATCAAAGAATGAAGTTCTGATGGTAAACATAGGATCCTTATCCACTGGAGGGAGAGTCAGTGCTGTAAAGGCTGATTTGGGGAAGATTGTGCTAACTAACCCTGTATGCACTGAAGTGGGAGAAAAAATTGCTCTGAGTCGAAGAGTTGAGAAACACTGGCGGTAAGTTGGTGCAAAGTTGGTAAAGTACCTGGTTGCTACATTGTTTAAAAGAAACCAAACATGGATCTGATTTTGTGCTAGAATAGGTAAGTGTTTGTCTTATTTAAAAATTCTTTTGGATTCTCCTAACACGTTGGCACCACACTTGTGGAATGCTTCATTTCCATGCTGTCCCTTTTTAAACGAACACTATGATCAGGAGGGTACCAGACAAAAAACCACCTGAGGTTCATGTTTGTTGTCCAAACTGCCAAGGTGTGAATTGATCTCAGTAGGGAATCTTGGCAGAGGGGCTGGGAAATTCTCATAATGTTAAGACAAATAGCCATCTTTATGCACACCTCAATGGATTTTTACCTGTGGAGCTGCGTGTGGTTTTAGTGCAACCTGGAAGTAACAGCAGGGGAACAGAGGAGGAATGTTTGAGTGGTTTATGTACTACAAGCACAGAGGAAAGAATAAAGTATCGGCTGGATTGACCCATTCAAATTACAAATATAAAATGTCTGCACAGAAGCATCTGGAAGCTGAAAATGATGAACAGAATTGGTTAGTGATTCATTTATTGCAGTGCCAGACTGTCTTTAGGTGATGTACACATACTGTACTTGTCATGTGTTTCATAAGACTGGATTGATAAGAACATTAGAGTATTTAGATAATACATACATAAGAGTATTTAGATTTGTTGGCTCTGCACAGCCCTTCTAGTATGAGAGAGCACAGCCATTTTTACAAGAAGTCTGTACCTACAGAAAGGAACTAAGCTTTAAATATCCATGGATGCATGTTTCTTTTACAGATGACAAGAAAATGTAGACAGGAATTTAGTGCTTGCTGTCTCAGAGCAAGATGACAAATTAGGGATGAGATTATTCTCTGAAAAAAACCGCAAGGCAAAAGATTATCATGTCTTGAACAGAAGGAGAAAAAAAGGCAGGACCCAAATTAAGTCAGGTAAAGCAGAAGGAAGAGGAGAAACTATTATAAATTATGAAGATTTTTTTCTTTTTTTTAAGCTCTAGACTGATAGCCTGTGCAAATTGTAATGTGTTTTTTGTTGCTTCTGTAGATTCTTTTCCAGTTAAAAAACTGGACCAAATTTTGCCCAAAAGCCCCCCTGTCTCTGGATTATGAGGTGGGCAAAATAGTGGCAGCCTGCTCTAAAGATCGTTATTGAAAACTCAGTTTCTGTGCTGTATTAAAAAGATAAAGACAATGTAAGGAAACTGAAAGTTGAGAAAAGGGAAATAAGGCAAACTGAGAAAAGCAGCATAATAAAAAGCTAATTGGAGTAAAGATAGTATGCAGTTGGTACTGTGAAAAGGAACTTGCAGCCTGAGAGAATGGAGTACTGAAAATATCGAAGTTCATAAAGCAAGACTAAAAAGAGGTACAAAATAAAAAGGAAATATACAGAGGCATAGAGAGAGGTTAAACAACAAATGAGATCCACCAGTGATTCCAAGGATCAGTGAATTCAAAGGGTCAAGTTATGACCTGTAGGTATGGTACTAAAAACTACTTTTTACAAGCATATTTTCCTGAGGCAAGAACAGCCTATAAAAAGTCCTTCATTTTTCCTGACTATAAATAGCAGCACTTACCAAGAGCTGAGTTACCATCACAGGTTACCTGTTCATTGAGTTACAGCTCTTCCTAATCTTACTGAATTTTCCTTCTCTTTGAAAGTAATGCAGCACTTCAGACACAGGTGAAAGTCATCAAGCTGTGAATAGATTTACCATCCAACAGTACAACATAAGTTACAATATTTTCAGCTTCTGTTCAGGAGTACACCCTTAGCTGGTTACAAACGTCCTCTGTCCTTTGCCCTTTTCTATTCTGTGTTTCCACTAAGCAAGATTAGTTCTTGTAAAATGTTTTGGGTGGGAGACAAGTGTAGAAATTTCAAAATGTAAGAACTGAAGGCATAAGAAGGACAGAAAGATGTTGACTTATACATCCTTCTTATACAGGATATTTCTGTCTACTAGTGAAAGTAATATAAATTTTCTTTTTTTTTCCAGTTTAATTGGTTGGGGTCAGATCAGAAGAGGAGTGACAATCAAGCCAACTGTTGATGATGACTGAACAACGAAAGAGTGCTTCATTTTTAAAGATGAAGTGCCTATTTCTATTTTGGAGGGGGTGTATTTTCACAGTGGAATTGGAAGCTGTGCAAATAGTATGTTTGAGTTGTATGGCTGTCCTCATATGTTTTATTGAATTTTACCCTCTTACTAAAATACTAGTCACTGTCACCATTAAAAGTGTAAAAGAATTGGCTTAGAAGTGGGTTTCATTATCCACATTCTAGTAGAAATTAATTGTACATGTCTCATGGCATGTCTAATTTATGTTACTTTGTGTTTCAGACATATCTGTTTAATATCAGCCAAACCAGCCCCAGTGTAACACACAAACCATAAATCTGGTATTGAAATAAAATATTGCTTATTTTCATTAATTCATACAGTTTTTCTGAGTAACAAAAGACTGCAGTGATTGTTCAAGTACAAGAATTAAAAGCAAGCAACCAAACTATTCTTGGAAGACTATTACCTTTTCTGCTCCATTTGTTTTGTTTAGACAACTGTTACCAACAAAATAACTTTATTTCCTTAGAATCCTAAAATCAGAACCAGAGAAACAAAGTATTACACTTCATAATTAGGATGGCAATATTGACTGACTTGAATTTGTCATTTCTGATATGACTACATGTTTTCTTAAATCCCCAAAGAAAAAACACAAGTAAACTGGATCTGAACTGGCAGTACTTGTTTTGGTCTATTTTAGTATAGATTTATGAAGAGAATGTGATAATTGGAATGTAACTTCATCATCATGGAACTCTGTGGGGGTGACCTGGGAGTTCTTTTTACAGTAGGAGTAAACTACTTCAAGACTAGGTTGAGCAAATATAAAATATTGGGAAGAGGCTGTATAAATGAATGATTTGGGGGTGGGGGCAGAGTAATGGTGGTGGAATTGTGAATAGGATGAGGGAAAAAGGTGTAAAACCACTTTGGTTTAGCTACTCTGAATCACATGCCTCAGGATAAAACATACTGTAATAAACTTACTGTAGGGTGCTAATACTTCAATCCATTTAGATTTCACTTCTTTATTTGTACTAATATACATGGTTCTGTCTGGTTTACATACTATTTGGCAGGTCATGCTATTTAAGGTATTTTGGTAGTCTACTGTGTGTTTTCAAAGTTGGTTTTGGTTTTATTCAATATCTTCAAGGGCTTGCTAAAGGTAAATACGATTTCACTCATCAAATTTGACTTGGGTGAAACAGCTTGCATTTTTGTTCCTGATTTTGCACTGTATTGTGTTCCCTTACTCTGTCTACATTCCTGTACTCAGTTTTTCCATTTGTAAAGTACTACCTCCCATGGTGTTGAGAGTAAATACACTAATTTTTGAATAGTGCTTTTCCATTTTAAAAGCCAGAGTCAGCTGCAGTTCCCTCTGACTTTCCAGGTGCTTGATCAATCTACAATCTTAGATGTGTCAGTGTCAAGGATTGCATCTTCCTTGCATCAGCAACTTCTGTAACTGTGAATTCTAGGAACTTGGATAAACTTAATCCTTCCCTAGTCTGGTGGCATGAGGGTGAGCATAAAAGAGAATGTAAGCTAGAGCAAAGTGCTTGGATAGTACCAGCTCCAGGGTGAAATGTAGTGCAGAGTCCTTTCTCTGCACTGCACGTCTGGGCTAGTGAAACACGCGTGGAAAAGCTGAGAAACTCATTAGGCATCCACAGACATTTTTAGCCATTCAGATATTTTGGAGATAGAGTCTCTCTTGATCTGCAGTTGAAAGAACACCAGTGCCATCTTGCTGAAGTCGTGCATCAACCTTGCTTTGCCAGTGGCTTCTCCAGGCAGGGTGAGGCTCTCACAAGGATCACCTCTTTCTACACTGGCTGTAATATCCTGTCACACCAGCGTGAGGGCGGGGGGGACAGATCACATACAGACTTCTTTTTCTGCCACCAAAATGTTACATTTCCTCTGATGGAAAGCTCTGACTGCTGACATGAGTGATGAGTAATGGGATTTTGAGAGTGCTGAATACATGGAACATGTCTCTGCAGCGCTGGAGAGCAAAGTGTGAGCAGTAGAAGTGCAAATACATTGTGTGCTGATGTGTGTACCACCCCCTCCTCAGCCACTGAGCTGTGAGACCGGGAGGTTGAATGACAAGAGAAAGAATATTATGTACAGGTAAGGAAGTTAAAATTATTTTGATTTTCTTAGCCAAAATGAAAATAGTGACAGATGCAGCATGAGCTTTCTCATTTTACCAAGGATTTGCTTCGGAGTGATTTTATTTTTTTACCCTTTTTAGGGTAAAAACAGAGGTGAACAGAGGTGTGCATTTGCATTTCAGATGGGTGGGGTGCACAAATGTGTAGCTATTTGGTGCAGTGGTACAAAGTTGAAGTGTTTTGTCAGTAGTTATTTCTACACACTTCGGTGTAGGAAATGCCATTTCCAGCCAAATGCCAGATTTAGTTCTGAAAGGGTAAAGAAAAAAACTTTCAGTTAACGCATTTGCTGATTTGGTCCTAGTATACACAAAATCCAAAACCATTTTAAAATTATGTTTCTACTGCATTTATTTTTTAACACTTTCAAAAGTGCTTCCTTCTAGCTCACTGCTGCAGAAAGGGTTTCTGCTGTTTTTCCATGCTGAGTCATGTTGATGAGCCCAGTCTGCCTGCAGGAAAGGTTTAAACTTCTGTCCCAGCCCCGTTTCCCATCAGTGCTCCTGCCAGTGTAAAGTCCCAGCTCGGCCGCCCCTGCCGTTCTGGGTCATTTCTTGCTGCCAGGCTGGGGCTAAACATTGCTGAAGTCTCCAACTCCTGCCCTCCCCCAGGCAGCGAGTGGAGGTTCCCAGCTCCCCTCCTGGCCCCTGGACATCCACAGCGTCCAGGTGCCTTTCGCTGACATCACCAGACCCTGTGGGCACCACTCCTTATTCATCAGTCCTTCCACTGCCACCATGATTTCGGCACACTTGGCTTAATGGCTGATAGTCACCGTAGTGCTAAAATTACTGACGTGCTCTGGCTTCCCGCTGCTGGTTTTGGTTCTGTGAAGCTCCATCTGTACGTGCTCATCAAATGTTCCATACATTTCCAGTCCATCCCAGTGGTGTAGTAAAAGTGTGTGTTTCATACTTTTCCAGACTAAGAACTCAGCTAGAATAACCATTTTTTATAGAAAATTTGGTTTATGGTGAATAACATAACAGCTGTAACAGTCAAAAACTGTTTAAGTAATGCAAGTATGTAAATGAATTTTCCTTTCTTACCCTGAAAGGATTAAAAACCAAACAAACAAGTCTCTTAACATGGGCACTGTATATGCAATAAAGAAAGAACAAATTAGCAAGAGGATTTTGTTACCAAGGAACAGACATATTGTTCAAGGAATTACCTCAAATATTTAAATAAATACATATTCTTCACTGTCTTCTATCAAACTTTCATAAAACAAGGAACTAAAACTGCTCAAACACAGATGAAAACTGTCAAAATATTTTAGTTGATGTAATGTTAATATAAGTGATACTTGTGTTGAGAAAGGCTTCATTAGGAAATTGCAGGCTATGCATTTATAAAACACAGTTTCTTTCTAAAGCCTAGTATACTTTTTGAATATTTCAGTACTGTTGCTGGGGGGGAGGGGGGGAATCAAGATTCACTTCATTAAGTCTCACGTTACACAATCCTAGGATTCAAATGAATCAGGGCACCAACTCTCCCTTTTTGCCTCTGTGCGGGCACTTGTAAAGAAATCCAGACTAGACTGGATGCATTATGTTATTTAGAAAGCCCCTTCCCCTGCCAAACATTACACTTTTTTATGTTTTGTTATTTTCATTTCTTTGTTGTTCAGTGAAGACCTGAAAAGTGTTTTCTCCTGCAAATGTGCCTTAAGGTTCTCTGAACTCATTTCTCTTCCTGGTTTTGCTTAATCATCTATTTCATTAGGTAATCTATTATGTATCTCAAAATACTTCATTTGCAACATCACCCTAACTACCACACAACAGAGTTAAGTCTCAGTTTTGGCAAGTTTTCATTAAAGCAGCTTTTTAAAACCTTGGTGACTAGCACTGGACATACAGAAATAGAATAATTTTCTGTACTTTTTCTTGGCTACAGCCAAAATGCTGTTGATACCAAAGTTTAGCAACCATTATTTTTTTCTTTAAATTGTCTCCCATTTATTGCTTTGGCAGTAATTGTATACAAGTTAATCCTTTAGCAATCTAACACGGAGTCCCACTTCACACCAGAAAGAGGTATGGGAGTATAATTAGTCCTTCCACACACAGCAATCACAAGCATTCCCATATTCTCCATATGGTTTTGGCTCCTTGCCTCCTGCCTCATCGTCTGTTAGCAGGGGCTAAACATGCTGAGCCAGCAAACCCTGGTACAGCCCTGCAAACCATGTACTCCTGTGCTTCAGGCACACAAATTGTCCTGTGAACACTGCTGGGACCATTGTGCACTTGAAGTTGAGCTTGTACTTTAAGTGTTTGGGAAACTGGGATATTAAATTGCTTGCATTTTTCTGAAAGCTTAATTCCTCCTTTAAATTCCTTGCTACCTCACACTGTTGCTGTTCTACTGATCTGTGTGTTCATGCTGGGAATTTATTTTTGCATTTTGTCTTTGAAAGCATTTTGAGCCTTATGGGAAGGCATCTGTTTTGACACATAACATCACAGGAAAGTGGACTCTTGGTATGTTCCAGAGCAACCTGGCCCTTTTATGGGCTGGTGAAAGCTGCTCCAGGTAGAAGCTGATCACCAGCTCCCATCCATTCAAGGGGAGTTCAGGTAATGTAGCTACAGAAGAGTTTTGCTGGAAAGAGACCAAAGAGCTCAGCTTTGAACTGACAAACACTAAACATCAGTGTCATCCCATTCAAGTCTCCCCAAAAACAAGGTGGGTCCCTAAGTGTAATGGTTTGGTTTGTAATGTCCTGCTCTCTTGTTAAACGATTTCCTAGGGAAAGAGGGAGGGGCTGTTTCTAATTCTAAACTCAAAGCTTATATAGCCATGAAGCAGACAACCCTCAAGGCCATTACAACTCTACCAGCCAAGAAAAGGAACTCTTTTTTAACACTTCCAATCTTCTCTAGCCCTTCTTTTGCAACATCTGTCAGTGCTGACTTCTAACAATGTATCAGGTTGAACATTTACCCGTCCTTTTACCTTTGTTACATGTGCTCACCAACAACTCTAGGCCCTTATCTTTGATTCCTGGGCAAATAAGGCAAATGAAATGGGACAATTACAGAATTATGGAGGAAATAATGGATTTTTTTACATCTGCCCCCTCCCCATCCCCAAAACCAATGAGAGTTCAAACTAAAAAATGTTACTTGAAATTGCAGAATAAATAATTAACCATCCAACCTAATTAAATATTCCTTTAAGCTTGCACAGCACTTAATCAGGAAGCACTAGAAATAAAATTGCCTGTGAAAGCCTTCCTTTAACAACTAAGTATTAAGAAGTCTACTGAATATTTGTAAACCAAGATGTGTCAAGAGATTTTAATGCAATTTTTAAAAAATGCAATTTTTAATTAAATAACTCACCAGTTCTCCACAGGATGCAAGAGACTCCTGCTCAACTCAAGAACCATACTTCTGTTTAAATATAAGATCTGTTCTCAACTTTTTTTATTGAGCTTTCAATTTTAAAATCCCAAAAAACTCTTACTTTTTTCTTTTCTTTCATTTTGTTTTCTTTCCTTTTTTTTCTCATTCTATTTCTTTCCTTTTATTTTCCATTTTTTTTCTTTCTCTCTCTTTTCTTTTCTTCTTATCCTTTATATTTTTCTTCCTTTTCTTTCCTTTTATTTTCTTTTTCTTTTCTTTACAAGGGCAAATCTGCATTTTGATCTGAGGCAGCTGACAAAACTGTGTCTGGAGTCTTCACAAAAAATTCAGTTTGAGGCCAACACCCCTTAGGGAAAAATTCAGACTTGTGAAAGCTGGCAAAGTTTTACGAGCGACTGAAAACCTGTACCATACAAAATGTCAGACAGCTTCAAAGTAAGTGACACTATGGTGCACATTGCTGGTACTTTTAAGTAGAGAGGTTCTCAAGAGATAGATGCAGCTGTAGAGATTTTGTACAGGCCTTACAACATTTTCACTGATTTAAACCTATTAGGTCAGTTCCAACCTACTGACTTTGTATAAGCAAAAGAGAAAAGACAAAGACTGATTATTTGTACCTTCTTCAGATCTTTCTCTACAACTACCCTGTGCAGCATAGCAGGCAGATAAAATACAAGAGCCTTGCATTCCTCTTCTGCGTCCCAGCACTATGGGATTCTTTACACTGGACACGGTTCTCTAAGGTCCATGATAATATTGGAATAAAAAGCATGTCAGTCGGTCATCAGCCTGAACGCATTCTTCAAATACTCTTTTTTTATAAGTAAGGAACCATTTGAAAGTTTAAGTTCAAATAGTTTTCAGACCCCAAGCAACAAATAAAGTTCTCTGATCATGTTTCACTCTTCAATTTGGACATTTCCCACTCCTTTGCTATCCAATATTCTAGCCTTATCGTGAAGCAATTTCTCCAAATGAACATTGCTATACTTGTTTCACAGATACTCCTCCAATACCTTATTTTTCAGGGTTACACAGATCCCAGCAGTTTCTATGTTGAGGCTTGGTAAAATTACATCTTATGATGCCATGAAAACCTTCTTTGAGAGATTTTTTTTGCTTTATTGAAGGAACATTTTTAATGTCAATTTCTTCAAAAGAATTTGTGTACTAACACACAATGGTAAAAGTCAATCTTTGTTTCATTACTTAATTCGTTGCAACTAGTTTTCTCATCAAAGGAAGTATTTCTTACAGCTTCATTCATCTTCCTCTGCCCTCCAGCCTTCGGCTCCCAAGCCGCGTGGCTGCCTGTACGCGCGGGCAGTTCGGTGCACATCCCAATTCTGCTTGTCTAAATTCACCCTGGAATTGCAGCCAAGTGCGTGTGACACTTTTGTCCCCAGGCCTCCTGGGCTGAAGCGAGTGTAGCGCTGGCTGTAACGGGTCTCAGTGGGCGGCCGTTTGTTCCGACAGACATCAGGCCAGATGCTGCCCAAACACTGGGACAGCCTGGGCCCCTTCCAAGCCTTGCTCCCCAGAAACTCTGTCAAGCTTCCTGCCAAGACCAAGCCAGTTCTTTCTTCAGCTGTCTCAGGGAGCACCCTGAACACCAGCAGTAAACGGGAAAGTGCAGATGGATGGGGGAAGGCCCCTTGGCAGGCTCCCAGGGGCCGGGCACGGGCAGCACACCCAGCTGCAGCAGGCGCACGCTCGAGCTCGCGGTGAGGATGCTGCCTGGTGGGAGCAGGTCTTGCAGCAAACCCAGGACTGGCAGTTCCTGAAGCCACGGACAGGTGACTGTCCTGGAGTTCTGGGTCTTCTTTGAGGCAGATAAGTAACAGAGAAGGCTGGGGAACAGGGAAGCCTCTACTTGTGAGCAGCTGGCCACCAATAATGAGAAACAACCTGGTGCAGGGAAAGGTTCCCTGCCTGTGGCAGGGGTTGCATCTTTAAGGACTCCTCCAACCCAAACCAAGCTGTGTTTTAGTGAAGTGTGCCTTTGGAGAGGAATGCGAGGTTATAAACACCACTTGGTGCCTTATGGATCACATATACTGATGGAGACCTGGGCAGTTTTAGTCTTGGGATCTCCTACCCACCAGAAAGATGAATCACGCAGGCACCTCATTCCCCTGTCCAGCATGAATGCCAAGCCCTGACTCCTCATAACATCGCTTCACTTTTGGTCTGACTGTGCCTCTCCTATGCTGCGATTTTCCTTAATTCCATTAGGTTGGTTCCTTAGCCATAACATGGTGCAAAGTGGATAATACACTCGGTGAATTCCAGACAACTTGGCCTTTCTTCACTCTTCTGTAGGGAATTTCAAGGGGTTCTGCTTCATCCCCTGAGATTTTAGACACATGCCTCTGTCACAGCAGACAGCAATAACCCATGCTGCCTTTCTCACCATGATTTTTGCCTCAGGTGAGAGGAGTTAAGGACCCTTCTTTTCAGAGCCATTTTAGGCACAGAGGCTGCGATTCAGTAATTCCTGCTGCATTTCCTTCTGTGGCTCACAGCCCATTCTTCACTGGTTTTGCATGGAAACTCTTCAGACCATCTAGCCTGGGACAGTTTTTGGTGACAGACCAAAGGGTTATTAAGAGATAATGAAGGACTAGTGATAGCAATATGTGCTTGTGGTGGCCATACAAAGACCCCTTCCTAAATCAGCAGCAAAAACAACCAGGAATGGGGTGTCAATCTGCCATTAAAGGCCTGGCAATATCTGGAAATATCAATTTCCTAATACCAGAGAATGAAAAGGGAGAAACAGGCACTGCTATCTGAGAGCAAGCACCTCAGCATGGACACTAGAGGATTCTACAGAATTTACTGTCTCCACAGGTTTGTATTGGATAATTACAATAATTTAACTTACAAACACAAGTTAATGTCTGGGCAGTTATTGAGACATTCAAAACAGTGGTACAAAGACTGCAAAATGGACAAGAAAATCTATTGTCTATTAAGAATAACTAGGCCTGGGCATGTTTTGACAGACAAAAAAAAAAATTGAAACTATTCTTAGATAGAAAACAGAACTAAAAAACAGGAGTCCAAGAAACTCTATTCTTCTAGACACCTCTACCTGCTTCCATTTGTGAAAGGGCAGGGGAGGGTTGTAAAAGATGGCCTAGTATCTATTTCTCTGTGACATAAGAAATTAAATTTCACTCACTCCTTTGTGAACCAAAGGACTTGGGCAGAAATGTCAGGAAATGCCATCCAATCTGGAGGTGAAGGCATTGAGGAGAGGAAGACCCATCCCATCCATTTTGTTTTACTTGTGGTTGATCATCATTTATCGTTTAGAAAGCCAAGTCTTTTTCTTGTTTGAATCTATCTGGTTTAAACTCCAGCTATCCATGTCTCTCTTCAGACTGAAGTGAATTCCTATTACCAAGAAAGCACTATATGAGTCATGTCTACTTTTTTTTCTTGTTGGTATTCAACAGCTAAAGACTTTTTAAATATCCAAATTCTTCTATAATTCTTTGTGGCCTCTCCAGTTTTTGGTCTGTTTAAAAAAACACAACCCAGCAGATACAAACTCATCTTATTTCTACTATCAGCTCCACACTGTGAGCATCCCCAAACAGCACCAGCCCTTTTTTGTCCCACATGTATATAGGCTCTTTTTGACGTGTCTTGTGATTGTGTTCCTTTTATCTTTTCTGAAGTTTTGGCTTTCCCATTTTCAGAAATGTCCTCCAGGTACACGATTTGCATTCATTAATCCTAGACACTGAATTTTGCACTTGGACAAAGTAAGACATACCTTATTTAAGTGGTTCAGTGTACAAAGTAATTCAGTCTGTGTGATGTTTCTGCATTATCTGCACTTATTCCAGCAACTTCATCTCAGCCACGAATAAAACCAGGAATGATTCTATGATGACTTCTAGACCACAATGGAAGTTTTGGGCCATAACTGAAGTTCACCTCTTTGAACAATTGTTTGGTTATTTCTGCAATGTTATGCATTTCTTCACAACTGTCAGTCCATCAGCTTTTAAGCCATTTAGCTTATGATACTGAGAGAGACTTGGTGAAGCACCTTATCCAAGTCTGCTCCATCTACACAATGCTGTGCTTGAAGTTTCTCACCTACTCAAGTAATGACATTTGGTGTGCCTGCCAAGACCATTTTCCCCTAAGCCACACTTACTGGTACTAGTAACATTTCTACCCTTTTATTCCTTATGAAAGAAATTCCATGTTTTCATTGCCATTATTTTGAACAAACTGACTTTAACATGACAGCCACCTTATTACCCAACTCAGAGAAATGGGCACTGGCTGATATCACCCCTTCTGAAGTGGCTCAAGTCTTTTGAGATATATTGTTATAAATGAACCAGCTACCTCCTCTGCCGACAAAATCAGGTGGGAGAGCATTTTGAAGCACATAACTCTATATCTCCCTATACTTTCACTTTTCACTAGGCATTTTCTGCTGATTAGTGACCAGAAACACCTTATGAGGTCTTAAGGACTTGGTCTGACAGCTTCTCCTTTGTTGCACTCAATTTTAAGACTCTGGGGTTATCTGGACCTGCAGACTAAACTGTCAATAGAAAGACTGCTTATCCCTCATACATCCTCCATTTTGGGAGATATTATTAAAAGGATTCCTTTTCAGTGTAACTGTCCTGAATACACCATGCATGAAAGTCAGCAGCTACTTACAGTCATGGAGCAGACCTCTATACCACTGCTAGGAGCAATCGTGGTAATCCAACTTACCCCTTCCTTTTTAGTCCAATGACTGCAGGTAAATATTGATGCACTTGCAATATTATTAACAATCAAAAGAGAGCATTATGGAACATTAGATCCTTGGGTAAAATGGCAGTATTTCCTTTTCACAGACAAGTTTCAAATAGAAGCTAGAAGACAGAAAAATTGTTCCAGAATTTCCATAAGAATATATTAACAGACTATTCTGGGAGAAATCAGAACAATTCCCCTTCACTTTCTTTCCTACCCAACCTCCATCACTATGGTTGCATATGAAAAATGGTTGCAGTGAAAAGAACTTCAGCAGGCTCATGTTTACTGTACAGTGATGTAGCCAACTCACAATGAACCCTCATCGCCAGCTGAGGGGTTTGTCAAGATCAAAAAATGGTTATTGAAACATGATCAGGTAACTGAGTGGTAAAATAACTCTTTTTCATCTATTCCACAGATGAAGAAATAGACATGTCTACCTCAAGATCTTAAAAACTCAAGTTACTCTCTTATAACCTGGGACTTGGCAATAGAGGAGCTACAGCTTGAGAAATCTGGGAGTGTTACTTGGCAAAATGGTGTTTGCAACGCATGTTTCCAGTACCTGGAAAAGGATCTAATTAACACACAAGATAAAAAGGAAGGAACCGTGACTGAAAATGGCTCATTACACATGTTTATAATTTAATGACAAGCACATTATCAGCAAGATGGTTGAAAACATCAGCCATACTGACTTGGAGCTGTAGCCCATTTTTCATGGCTTGTCAGACACAGTAACTCATTTTAAGATTAGCAAGATGGAACCCGATCACAACATTGTAATAGCCATTGTGATAAATAAATGTCCAAGTATGGAATTAGCAGCAGATATCTCCAGAACTAACTCAACAACTGCTAAGTTCAAGCATGGCTTTAAGAGGAGGCTCAGCAAAAGCCACCGACTTCATTTGCTTTTGTGAGGAAAAAGATATAGCACAGTACCTACTCCTAAATGACACCAAAACAAACTCTAGGGAAAAATACAAAGGAACAGTAGGTCACAGGTAAAATTAGAGTTGCACTACAAGGGCTCTTTTCACTGTACTGATAACAACTGAGCTATAAACTTTTACATGCAAGCTGTATTCTCTCTCTGGTGTACCAAATCTGACACAACCTAACCACCAGTCAAGGTCAGAAATCGTATTGCTTACAATGAAGTTTTACCCTTTGCCTACTCGATTCCAGAAAGCACAAGATACAAAAACGTTTCTGCAGGCAAGTTAACCTATGCTGCTCCAAGTGGTGCCAGCACACCTATGGTACCTGCAGTTTCCAAGTGTGTTGTGCCCTTGGATACCTGTGTTGGCTGAGGGAGCAGAAAGGGCTGCGAATATCAGCTGCAAACACGGCAGCTGCACCCACGGGAGTTACCCCGTTTCTGACCCCACCACGGTGTCTGCGGCCTATTGGAAACCAGAGTGACTGGGGAAACACTGAAATAACGGCCCCATCAAGAGAAAAATTACACTCAACACTCAAAATAAGCTGGTATCTTGCTCCTGAGTGGTGAAGAACAAGGAGCTAAGTGTGAAACAGTTCTATACAGACAGGATGAATGGCTAGCCTGTCAAAAAGTTAGGATTCAGGTCTTGCAGAACATCCAGCCATTTGCCTTCTAATGGCATTATTGTTTTCCGAAGCTCTTTCCCTGTTACACCATGACACCTGGTTATGCTGAGTCTTTGAGGGCAACATGCCCTGCACTCTGGATTTCTGTTGCCTATGTGAACAAAAAGTTGAATAAAATGTCCTTGAAACCAAAGATCTTATAGGATATTGTGCTGTTCACTGGGATTTTCTATGCACTTTATGTTTGTTGGAAAACTGGCTTAGAAATGGTTCAAGTTGGAAGGTACTTCTGCAGACTGCCTTCCCCAACCCACCTGCCCAGAGCAGGGTCACTTACAGCAGGTTGCTTAAGCCTGTGTCCAGCTGGGTTTTGAGTATCTCCAAATCCAGAGGCTTCACAATCTCTATGGGAAACATGTTCTGCTGTTTCAAATAAATTCACAATCTTAAATTCAAACGTAAGGACAAAGAAATACATTTTCCATTTTTTACTTATCTATAATAGAGTTACTTTGCTGTTGATTATGAACTAACCATCATCTTTCTCTGTTCTTTCCCTCACTCTTCCCTCCTGGAAAAATATTTACTTAACACTATTTTACATTAATATCATGTATGGTCAAGCTCAGAAAACCTTGTGAAGGTCAGTACTTCAAAATGCCTTCCTGAAACCCATGTTTGGGCTGAGTGTACAAAAGCTTTACTACAACCTTCATAAATAAAATAAAATTTTAAAAAATTTGAAGTACTATTGTTCCCATTCTGTTTTCAGTATCATGGTTTATGCAGGTCTTGGTAGCAGGGGTGCTACAGGAAAGGCTTCTGTGAGAAGCTGCTGGAAGCTCCCTCCATGTCCAGCAGAGCCAATGCCTGCCAGCTCCAGGATGGACACAGTGCTGACCGAGCCTGAGCCCATCAGGAATGGTGGGAACACCTCTGTGATAACGTATTTGAGAAGGGAAAAAAAGGTTTTTTGGTGTAACAGCAGGCAGAGAAAAGCAGGGTGAGAGAACACGTGAGAGGAACAACTCAGACACCAAGGTCAGTGGAGAAGGAGGGGCAGGAGGTGCTGCAGGCACTGAAGCCAAAGTTCCCCTGCGGCCCGTGGAGAAGACCCAAGCCGGAGCAGGAGGATGCCCGAGAGCAGGCTGAGTCCATGGGAGGCCCATGCTGGAACAGGCTCCTGGCAGAGACCCTCAGAGCCACGGCAAGAAGAGCCGACGCGGGAGCAGCGTTCCTGGTCGGACTCTGGGGACTGGAGCAGGCTGTGCCTGAAGGACTGCACCCCTCGCACAGCGTGACCCTCCCTGCAGCAGTCTGTGGAGAGCTGCTGCCTGCGGATGAACTCATGCTGGAGAAGTTAATGG
>VWZN01022070.1:3086-31960 GCA_013396955.1 Regulus satrapa | reverse complement strand
ATTTGTAGATTTTTCCATATTTTAAATGCTGGAGAAAAAGTCTGCATTTTTTAGACATCATAGAGATCATAACTGATCCTTTTTTTTTTTTTACCATATGGGCAAGTAGGATAAGAGAGAGCAAGTAATTTCTTGATTAGAAAAATTACTCTACAAGCAACACATTCATCAAATAGGGACCTGCACTTCCACCTCTACAAAGTGTTCTAATGATAGGACATCAAGTGGCAAAATGAAATTTATCATGATTAATGTCCATGAAATCTTAGAGGCAGAGATATTCACACTGAACTTTCTTATCAATGCATTAACATTTTTTCCAAACTTCATTCCTTACTATTAACATACCGTGCTCCTGGGTAGTTCCAGAAAGGGTTCTTTCAACATTTGGCTAATGTTGAAAGGTGTTTCAGCATTAGACAGAACCTCTGCAAGTTGCATTCACATTCTTCTGCATTATCTGCCACATATTTTCCTTTTTCTGACTAGAACTCCACTTTAAACAAGTCTCATACAAATATTCCTTTACTGATATTTAGTCACAACAAGCTTTTTAACAAGTTATTGCAGTTATGGGATTAAACTGTGTTTCACATACCCAGATAGATGTCTCTTTTTCTAAACCCTGAAAGTCGACATAAAGGCTTCTCATATGTAACCTCCCTGTATTACAGGATGAAAATAGGCTTTGAAAAATGAACAAGAAGTTTTTCAATAGAGGCAGTAATGAAGCATGTCTTTCTATGACTGTCCATATCCGAATCATGATGTTGCATTTTCCTGTGTCAAGTTTCTTATATTCTTCTATTACAGCATTTAAGCTATCTTCTGTATTCCTTTCTGGGATTCTGCCAGTTTTGTACACAGTAATTTGGACAGTTAATAAGAAGTGTTGATTGCCTCTCTGTCCTCTCCTCTTGGCCTCTGTGTAAACTCCACAAAACACTTTACCTCACAGCAGCTGATAAGTGAAACCAATGTCTGTGACCCTGTACAGGCTCTGTGGAAATTCAATATTTTACAGACGTGCTTCTCTGACCAATCTTGTGTATGTTCAGTAGCTTTCCAAATTTTGAGGGTGAGAAAAGGAATAGAGCAAATGGATAAGAATGTATCTTTCTATTCTGATACATAATAATTACGGGTGCATACATGGTTTTTTTTTTGTTTGTTTGTTTGTTTGTTTTTTTGTTTTTTTGGTTTTTTTTTAATTGAAGACCCAATCTTACACAATCAAATTTAAAACAACCAAAAACCAAAAAACACAAAAAAAGTGTAGCAAAACATTTTAAAATCTTATTCTATATTGGACCAGCTCATACCTCTGAGGAAATTTTTTTTCCCTTCCTTCACTTTTCTAGAGGGTCTATTTAGCTACTCAGCATTCAGTTTTAGTTATGAATACACTTAACTCTTTCAGATTGCATAAAAATATGTAAGCATCCTAACCAAGTATTCATTAAGTCCAATATTCTTTTACTATGACTCAATTTTTTTGGTCTATATAAAACTGGTGTAAAATGCTAGAAATCAGAATCTTAATACTGGAGACTAAATTTGCTCTTATTTTTACTCAATTAGATGTCTTTTTTTTTAACCTGTCTATGTCAAAAGAGGCATCCCCACATGTCTTGAAACATGCGTGTATTTGTCTTCCAACAATAGTTTGCATCAAACTATTGAATATTTGAGAGAAGCAAGAGAACACATTAATATAGACTGAAACACCTGAGCTTTACATAATACAACCATGTTCTGAATAACTCCTTGAGTTACCAAACAGGGACAATGTCATGTGGCTTATGTGACTAGCCAATCTATGTAAAACATTAGCAGTAAATGGCTGAAGCACTTGGCAAGAACCCATACGTTAAAAGGCAGAAGTTGAATATGATCAGTTGAGATGGACTTTTGCAGTTAGTGTACTGCAAGCAAGCAATGTGACAAAAAACAACATTATACCAATGAATGAAATGTTAATTAACTATCTTTTGGAAGAATTTCAAAACCAAAATGGTCATACTTTCAGCATTCATCAGGTGAGGTGTCTGCTCTTGCACAGAAAACAGCTTTAATTTCTAGATAACTTTTGGCGTTGGGTAAAATTTGAATCAATAGAAATTAACAACAAGGTTATTTGGATAATTCTCAGTTCCTGGAAAAGGTGACTAATTTTCACCAACAATAATTAGTCTAACTAGGAATGTATTGGCAAATTTACTTTTCTCACTAGTAACTGTTGCAGATATTTACCTTTTATTTGGGTTTCACATAACGAAATAGGACAAGTAGTCCTTAAATAATCATTCAGCCAACTGGAGATCACACTGATGAAATATTCAGTCCAGACAGCACTAAAACTGTAGACAAACTTATAGTGAGCTCCAAATCTGTCATTTTGCTATATGACTAAAGGACCCATAAAGTGAAGACATAATAATAGAGACATTGATAAATGTGGTTTGGAGAAAGGAAAAAATTATTCCCTTTAAGGAAAGTTTGTTTGCACAAACAAAGAGAATATGAGAGAATATGAGAGAATATGTCAATTATTTTGAGCAAAGAGAATGGTGGCAATTACCTATCTTAGCCTTTTATACAGTTTCACATTACTCTCACATTTCAGAAATTAAGTCAACAGCATAGCTACTAAAATACTTTAGAGAGTTTCTAGTACTCTTGGTTTGAGAGCAGAGCAGGAAAGCCAATAACTTTTCCTAGATTAATGTCACCTCATCTCTAAAAAATTGAAAATATTTTCTTCCAGTTCTTTTTGCTTTCATCCCTTTTACTGTGTCCTAAGCTTCAAAAATAACAAATAAAAACTTCTGCAAATTTTAGCAGAACTGAATGGAGGAACAGAAAACAGCAGGCCTGACTGATAGAATGGTCAGAGGAAAAATTCATACCCTGTTCTGTGCAACAATCCATACAGAGGGTACATTTTTCACAAATAAGTAAACCTCCTATCATCTTAGATACAAGCCTGTGACAATCAATCACCAGGCACATCAGCCCTGGAAGTCCAGTCACTTTCCAAAAGTGCTGCATTTTCTGGTTTATGCCTCAAAATTTCTGGTTTCTACCTGTTACAAAACAAACTCCTTTCCCTTTCCTGAATTAGTAATTAAGTGTCTGAAATTTTAAACCCAGTAAGGAGAAAACAGTCATGAGCCTGTTCTCTTTTTTCAGATTTGCTAAAAGCTGCATGGATTTAAGTGCAGTGTTTAGACTGCCCTTAAAAAAGTCCGTATGCTGGTGTGTCTATGACATCTATTCTTACATAAACTACTCTTAGTATTTTAAAATTAATTTCCCAAGCTTGAATTCATCCAAGTTCATCTTTCAAGTGTTGGAGATTCTTATTTCTTTGTATGCAGTTCTGAGCACTCCCACTATCACATCTCTTTTACTTGAATGAGGATCTGTACTCCAATTAAGTCACATTTAATCTTCTCTGCAGATGTATTAAATTGATTGAATTCTTTAAGCCTCAGATAGTAAGACTTTTTCTGATTCCCAGACCCTTTTATGTCCATTCTTTGAAGTATCTTCAGTATTTTCATATATGTCTGGATGTAGGCACTGGCAGTAGAGACATCCTGGCAGAAGTCTATCTGTATCTGTTTCTTGCATGTTGGGTCAAAATTATTTCTTTATCTTAACTTTACAGTCTTCTCTTACATGGACAATGTTAGGCCTTTTGCTCCAGTATGAGTGTAAAATGTCACATTAAGGAGGTTCTCTGATTATTTCAAATGGCTTTCTGAATAACTACTTTCTGAGGGAGTATCCTCTTTTGTAGGTATAAATGGAGTTATTTATTCCCTTTGCTACTACTCATAATGATGTGTGTTAATATACATTTTGGTAGGTTTTGAGCATTTGGTTTCAAAGTGACACAGGCAACTGGGTGACTTGTCGTCTTCATTAGTTGCAATTACACATCTAAGTATGTCTAGAATACAGTTCATAGCATGGTCTAATATAGATACTTAAGAAAAATTTCTGTGTGGAATCCCAATCAAAACAGTTCCACATACTGATCCCTATACACTTAGAAATACTAGGTTTACTCAGCCTTTTAGGCAGATTAATTGTGTGCTATCTTTATTTTCTACAGGTTTTTAATCAAGATATGGTATGATTCAATGACAGAGACCACTTTATTAAGGCACAAATTTCTCAGACTGAGTTGTATTCCTTATAATAAATACATAGCTAACACTGGCATTGTTATGAATCTGAATCCAATGTAATTTGCTTCATGTCTGATTTACCTTTTGTTACCAGTACAAATGCATACTTTGCATCGTATTTCTCTGATCTCTTTGTTGATTAAAGGATAACTTAATTTAGCTGAATTTACAGGAAAAAAAAAAAAAAAAAAAAGTTACTGGTTTTTCTGGAAAGATTTCTCTGATACCTTGTAAATATATTTGTCCAGGTAGTCAATCTTGAAGTTATAGTGGATCTAGTCTAGTGCCATTATCACACCGTCTTGGGAAGAAAAGGCCAATAGTAGCATATCTCTTACAGGGGAAAAGCATGCTAGAGGAACAGCAGCTTGGCATTTCAGGAAGTGTATAAAGTAGCCCCATGGTAACTCAAGAGCTCTGCAGGACTGTAAGCACAAATGTCTCTTGGAGTTTATGGTGCCAAAATATTTGTGATTAGATGCTAAAAATAGCCCACATCACATCAAGGCAAGATCAACCTACTCTTCATAAAGTAATCTTACACACACAAACATGCATGTCTCAAATCACCCACAACCTGCTGGAGAGTTTCTGAACAAAACAATGCATATAAGCACGTGTAGATACTGTGGTTATCCCAGGTTTTCTCATGTACTGCACCTTGTTTAGTGACTGAGCTAGAGGCATAGGGATCAAATTTGTAGGTTCCAGTTACTTCTTCTGCATCTATTCAGGACATTACTTTCGAGTATTATGTCGTAGATAATGAACATGCAGAAGGATTTAACTCACTTGAGAAATCCTATTTCTTAACGTTCATTATCAGTAGCTTCACAGCTGCTGTATGGCTTACTTATTAAAATAAAGATTAGGAGGAGAAATCTGTTGATGTCAGATTTATTCTGAGTGGCAAGACTTACCACCTGACATATCTAGGTAATTAGAGGGGGCCTTTAACAGAAGGTTAGAACTCAAATATTATACAGACTTTATTGCTTTTCATGTTGAAATGAGTCTTGGTCAGTGCAAAGAATTTTCTCTGTAATGTTCTGCACTGATATTATGCAGAGTTTTTCCTCTTTGGAGTCCTCTTTTTTACTCCAGATAATTATCTTCCTTTGTTCTGTTTGTCCCTGCAATGCCAATTCAGAGATTTATCCGTAATTAATAATGAACAGATAACAGGTGAGTGATTAGACAGAACCACACATTTTTCATGGAAAGCACATAGGTGGGGACAATTTTCTGAATGGGGATGATATCAAGCATATACTTCTATATTTTACTGATTTGGGAGTAGCATCATCAGTTAGGCTTTTTTTTTTTTTCTTCCATTATTTTGTTTTTCCTTTTTCTGAGGAAAAAAAAATTGCTTTTAAAAAATTATACACTCCATAGACCTAACTAGTTATTCTTCTGGAAAGAAGAAGAAATCTGAATTGATTCGGCATAAGTTTCTTTGCTGTGTATTACTCTTCTGAGTGATATCCCAAAGAATACAGGTCTTCAAAGCTTTTCAATCTTACAGACATAGTAACAGAATATGGGAGGTGTGAACAAAGTACTTGCAGGAAGAAAAATCTCCAGTCATTCTAGAGGTGACATCTTGTCCAAATGCAGGCCTGTGCATGGCTTTGTGAAAAGGCCATTTAGCCTCAAGCATTTGTTACTGGTCTTTGCCTTAGCACAAAAAACATTAAAGTGAGTGCAACAAAGCCTCCCTCATCACCACCTCTCCCCACCCCTCCACTCCCTGTCTCTCTTCCATCCCATTGCATGGTGCTGTATTTAGATTTCAGTCTTATTTGACAGGCAGGTGCCATTCTATCTGTTTATATTTAACTATGTCACTTACTGGTGCTTACAAGTTAAAGTGCATAGATGACAAGAACATCATTGTTATTTAGGTAATCAAAAAACTGCATGATAATGCTTTCTCACCAATTTCCTTCCTCCAGGATAGCAGAACATTTGTCACCAGCAGGACTGAGACAGGTTTTTTATAAAAAAAATGAAACTTACAATTTAATATTTTTTCTTCAGTAAGCATCTAATTCCTACTGCAAAAGAGAATAAAATTATAAACCAGTGAAATACTTTATTGTCTTCCTGGAGGGAACAGTATAATAGAGTGGACTGGTTATGGTAATAGAATTTTCCTCAATATATATCTCCTGGATGTCTCCTGTGGTTCTATAAAAACATTCTAAATAATGTTTCAGTAAACAAAGTAAGACAGTGATAATGAAAACAGAATTAGCAATCATTTGGACAGCCAGCTGTTTTGGGTTACTGTTCATGCCAGTTTTTGGAGATATTCCTTCTGTTGATTTGAACATACTTAGTTTACCATCCTGTCAGATGTTTGCAGTCTAGCATACAACAAAAAACAGCAGAGTGTTGTGAGTGTTTTTGGACTGCAGTTTAGCATCCTCACAGCTGACCCACAATATGTAATATCTGATGATGGCTGACTTGTCTTAAACGTGTTCATTAAAAAAAAGGAATTTACCTCTTATTACCTCTTATTAGCCTTCTCATTAACACTGCTGTTTGGCAAAAAGAAATTTTGTGTTTTGAATTAGCAAGGTTTGGGGTAGTGAACTGTTGGGAGTAATGCTTTTTTTTAGTATAAATCTTCTGATCAGGTTAACTTGGGCTTATTTTCAGATAGCATAAAAAAAGTTACATGGAAATATTTCTTATGGCATTTTTTCCCTCATCCAAACAGAAATGTGTACCATCTGTCACAGCAGAGAAAAAAGACTGATGTTGAAGAGGCATTGTGGTTTTTTTAACTGTAAATGTTCAGGACTTTTAAGGGTTCATTTAGTACTTTCCATGTAAGAAAGTGCTTTTAACTCAAAGATAGAAACAGTAATGTAGTTCCTTACATGAAGTAAGGGATAGAAAAATAAAAAAAATTGACTGATAGGCCAAAGAGGGACAGCATTTCACTAATGCCCTTTTCACTCCACACAGTACATCAAAAACGGCCCACGATCTCAAAAAGTAGACAAACAAAAATTAATATGTTAATAAAGGCATCTTTCATACATTTAGACTTATGAACATTAAGGATCAGGTTGGCTGCAAAACAGTAAAGCTGGATAGCTTCAAGTTCAGCTATATCCTTTATTAGTAGTAGTAGAGGAGTTGAATTTTCAAGTATAATCCAAGTATATTCCAGAGCTGTGTTACATAATTGCCAATGAAGAGATATGAACCTCAGAGATATGTGTTGAAACTTGTGCTCTGTGTTGTCCTGGTTAAGATGTCCAGCACCAGAGTTGCCAAACACTGTATGTATATTCATATTCTCTCTATGAAGACAGAAACTGGATTATTCTCTTTGAACTTAGTGATATTTGTTAAAAGAGCTCCTTCTTACTTTATGATGAACTGTGGTTTAGAGATGCTTGCTCCTGCAAATGAAACAGAGCATTTTTCTATAGCAACAGAGAGACAATTACACAAAATGGTCCACTATACACCAACACAGAAGAATATAGTATAAACTGCTATATGAGGAGTAACTCTGAACCTTGATTAATCAATGCATCAAAAGAGATGATAGATGGGAGGTATCATTGATGCCATGTCTCTAATGACTTTCCAAAATATATATATATATATTAATTAAAGTAAGGCATATATACCATACAGCATATAAACTTATACATTAGAGCAGAGTTTTAATAATGACAGAGGAGCATAAAAAGTGAACTAAAATATATTGAAAACATATCCATAATTAGGAAGGATAGACTGATTTCAGGAAGAAGCAAAATCCAACACAAAACCCCCCCAAATAATTAGAGAGTTGTAACATTTAAATTTATATTAAATTAAGCTTTCATATTTATTGTAAAATTTCAATTACAACAATAAAATACACAATGTAATATTAAGTTCTGTAAGTTGTTGCATTACTTTGCAGAAGAAAAGGCAATCACACATTTTACAATTGTGACTGGAATAGTAAATCTATTTGTAGGCTTCTCTTTAATAGAACAATAAAATGTATAAAATTTAGTCCCCTGAATTGCTAAATACTGGTGCCTGTTCCAGCAAGCAAACTTCACATATGTACTTAGACTGTGATCCATGTTGAGCACTGAGCATGGATCATTGGAGAGAAATCACTGCAGAACTCTCTTTTTGGGCCATGGCTATGAAATAAAGTGTGTTGACCTGTGAGCTTTTGAGGGTTAAGTTTGCCCTTCCTGTTAATCTGTACCCACCTGTTAGCTTACTCACTGTCTACAGCAAATGGACACAGCTGACAAAGTCACTTGGGAATCTTGTTTCTGACAAGGAGCACATCTCTTAGCAGGCCCTTTATTGGCTACTTTGAAATTCTTAGGATGATCCAAGCATGGCTTTGATTCAGGCCAAATCACATGTTTCTGAGCAGTTCCCCAACACCAGTCAGGGATTACCACTGATTAGCTATTTTGCACATGACTGCTGTCTGTTGTAGCTTGTGAAATGTTAATGATATAGACACTGACCATGTGCTGCTACTTCTTCCAGTGCCAAAGACTGTCAAAGGCTTCAGGGCTGTTTTGGGGTCCCTAATGTATCTCAAACCAAGGTGCATATAGCTTGGTATCAAGTCAAGAATTTAGCCATTTCTACTTGGGTCTGATGTTGCTTTCCTAAGTACTGTTTTATGTAGCTTCAAGTGACGTCAGTAGGGACAGACAAGCAAGCAGAGATCTGTCTAACCTGAAACAGTAATGTCTTTAGGCAAGAAAATTAAATAGAGAAGGGAATTCTTCCATAATCCCATCTGTTGGGCATCATGGAGGGCCAAAACTGGTGAACTCCCAGATGTCACACAGACACTTATATTTTACTGCCCAGTGGCTAATCTCATTACATTCCATTTCGGTAGGGGATTATTTCATTCCACATGGTTCCCTGGAGCACATACTCTCACTCAAATGCTCTTGAAGAATGAAAATGGTAGCCATATGAAAGGGGAAGCTCCTGGGGCCCTTGCTACCTGCCAGCCTATCCCAAATTTAGCCTCTTTTTTTCAGCTGTAATAATTACCCCACCAGGACTGTATTAGTACCTTTTAATTGCAAAGATGCTTATATCTACCTTATATTACTGACTAATTCTATACTGAGAAGCAAATAAATTTTAAAAATTCAGTGAAATGTTATACTGCTGTCCAAGGAATTTGGTTCAGAACCGATTTCACAATACAGTAATGCTCATATGGATTTTAAATATGAGTATTTTGGAGACTAAGGGATGCTGCATTTTACTGTAGGCTAAGGATAGCATCATATAATCAAAACCACTCTGGCCACAAATCTTATAATTTTATAGTGTTTTACTCAAATCTTTCAGAGAAACAAGCAACAGAAATTATTATTTTAGGAACCCAGAGTTAGGGCAAGAGTGCCCCTTGCAGGTGGGTGAATGGGGAGCTTGGAAAAGATGTGGGTGTCGGTGACCAGGAGAGGCTGATTAGGATCACCAGGGTCTCTTGTTGTTCTAAGGGCCCTGACATCTCATACCTTAATGTAGATAGAGAACTCCTCTCACATTTATAAATCTAAAGAGGACACTTTCACTTCTGGTATACTGGAGCAAGACTCAATTGTTTTTTATAGCAACAATTACAGACAAACTTTCAGTGGTTTTGACATCTAAGGAAAAATTAAAATAAATCAAAAATTGGTTTCACAAAGTAATTATTTTACCTCCAAGGTTTAAGAACAAATTTCTGGTTTCTATATTTTCTTATGTAACAGAAAACACTGGTTGTGGTACATGCTGCTAAATCTCTTTACTTCTGATAGATGTGCTATAGTTGCTTCTCCTCCATCTGACACAAGCTGCCTTTTATATGATGGTGGGATTCAATCAGCCTATATACAACTGCTTGAAAATAGGTTTCTAGTTTTGGGCAGTCTACTAGGCTCTCCTTATATGAGGATGTAGAACCAAAAAATAGTTTGTGTTGGAAGGATCCTTTAAAAGTTGTCTTGTCCAACTCTCCCTGCAATAAGCAGGAACATTTTCAGCTACATCAGGTTGCTGAAATTCTGTCCAGCCTTGAAAGTTTCCATGCATGGAGCATGAATTTATTTTATAAAGAGTGAGACTTTCCATGTAAGTTTATTCTAAGGGAGATTTTTAAAAGAAACACAAAAATGCCATCTAATTCTGCCTTGCCTCACTTTTGCAGCCCTCAAAGAAAACACTAACTAACTTTTTAGATCACTAAAGTTATCTGCAAAAAGCCCTATGTCAGCAAGGAGAATGCTCTCTCAGATTGCTCACTAAATGTTACTGCTTGTCAACAGTTTATTACATGAGGGAGAATCTTTCCCCTCAAATATAGTATTATACTTCCAACATGTCTTAATCTCCATGAATGTTTTAAAAGAGTTATATTTTTCTTTTACTTTGTACCAGTCACTTTAAAAATATGTTTTCCACCATAAATTTTACTGGAAAGAACAAAAAAAAAAAAAGTTTCTCATTGTTTTAGTAGTGAGGATCTATCAGTAACTGTCAAAATGCAAATTAGTAGCAGAACAGTGTAGATATTTATATCAAAAGTATTGCATGGTATGGTTGCATTTGATGGTAAAGAACTGGATTGACAATGCAGGATGGTCTAGGACACTTCTAAATTTATGAACACAAAGTGTTAGGAGAGGTATTTATACTGCTATGTTTATTATACTCTACCACTAGTTATGACATGTCTGAGCCTAGGTTTATTATCTTTCAAAGGTAGCAGAATAAAATACCTCCCAGAGGAACCTTATTTATGATCTCAGAACACTCCTTTGCAACAGGATTCCCTTTTTAAATACAAATATAAGCAAATCAGTTCACAGTTACTCTACAGTGTAAAAGCTCACAATTAGGTGGTGTGGAATCTACACTAAAAATAATAATTCACTACTTTTCATGGAGGCTGATAAAAAAACAAGATGCTGATAGAAGCATCACGGTTCTTGTGAGATGATAGAGCAAGCAAACATTTAAATTGACTGAGATGTCCTTTGAGAATCAGGTTCATGATATGCTGGTCTGTAGGAAACTAACTTAATTACTACTTTGAGGTTTAAAGAGTTTCAGCTTCTTTCTTTTTTTCCTGATTTTCTCTCCTGGCTTTTTCTCAGTGAACAGTTTTACTATGCTATTAGACTGATGATCTAGTCAGATCACTCATAGGCTTTTTAATCCTATTTAATCCCATGGAATTGTTTTCTTATAATGCAGAAAAGACAGTGGTTTTCAAGGCATGTCATGGTTTTAGATGCAGATGTGATTTGCCTTGTAGTGAGGATATGATAAAGAAGTGACATATTCTGCAGTTGTATTTGAAGGCCTACTATGTAGTTTGAGATTTTAGTATTCTGTTTTCATTGTTTGGACTAATCTTTTGTTAGCTTGCTTACAAATCTTGGCTTCTACAGAGAGGCTAGTAGGGCTGCAGTGTCATTTCCTTAATTAAAGCACTAGTTTTTGGGTTTTTATAATTGGATAGTTTATGATGTCAGTATCAGGCCAATGAACTCACTGCTCAAAGCAAACAGGATTAAAGTTCCACTGTACTTCAACAATAAGGCTCATCCTAAACCTCATTTCAGAACCTACAGTTTTGCCTATCTTTACCAGGATTTTGCAAATTGAATTCTGATTCTGACCTTGCATAAGACCAACATTTCCTCTATGAAAATTTCAACAAATCCATCTCAACATTTCAGCTCTGACCTTCTCTCTCAGTGGAAGAAAGAGCATTTCAAAAAATGTTAAGCAAATGCCATGTGAAAATATGGGTGGTTTTTTAGCTTCAAATCAGGCAGAAAGTTGGAGCTTTGACTTTATGGGATGACTTTCTCTAGGACAGATAATGAAACTCAGATAAGTCTCTCCAGCTGCATGAAATACAAAGGTAAGAATTTTAAACTTTTTTAAATTTTTTTTTTTTTTTAAACATGTCTGAAAAAAAAAAAAAAAAAAAAAAAAAAAAAAAAAAGAAAAAGAAAAAGAAAAAAAGCCAAACTAAAACACAAACCAACCAAAACCCCCTGTTTGCTCTATTTCCATGCTCAAAAGCACTGTTGTCAGGATCTTATTACAGGTACTAAACCACATGACTGTTATCAAGATAATTGTACTCTTCAAGGAGAAAGGACCAATGGACATCAAGCGTTCCAAAAAAAAAAAAAAAAAAAAAAAAAAAAAAAAAAAACTGGGAAAGGAATAAAAAAAAAAAAAAAAAACCTNNAGGAATTAAAAAAAGAAATAAAAACCTTAAACATTTTGGTTTTGAAAAGTGACATGTTGAATCTCAGTAAAGTGCTTTCGTTTCTCCTGACCTTAATTTGAAGATTTAAAATTTTTCTAGACTTGAAGTTGCAACAATTTATTTTACCCACTCAAATGAGTACTATCACATTTAAATGCCACTGATTTTCAGCATACAGTCAGAGTCTACTATATCTAGAGGATCAGAATCTATTTTACATGCAATGTCAGTCCTCTTTCACTTAGGTATGAGCTAAGAGATTTTCTTGCTACTGAACAAACAGTCCAAGTTCACTGTAAGTGCAAAGAAGATGAGAGTGTCTGTGTTTGGGAGGAGGGTTAAAACTATTGCAGCTTTTCATGCCAAAAAAATCTCCTTCTGTGTGAATTCAGTGTTGCTGGCAAAACCCCAGTCTGAAAAAGGATTTCTTATTCACTTAACATATTCTTCTGGTGTGAAGGAATAATTTCCAACTAAAAATCTTATGGAAAGCTGCTTACTGATTTTGCTAAGCATTCTTATTGAAAATTAGTTCTTCTAATTGCCAAAAATACTTATTTTCAAATTGTTTCTACCTTGATTCTAGCCAGAAGGCAAGACATGCACTGATGGGTAGAGGGGGTATGAATGAAAGCATGAGGTGAGTTGCAACCTTTTGTATTGCTTCTGAAATTAATAGATCCTCACAGGTATCAAATCATATGTAAAATATCATTCTGTATAAATAATTTGGTAATGAGATTTCTGTTTCTGTTAATTTCTATCAGAATAAAATGTAATGATAAGGTAAAAATTATTTACATGATACGTGTAATTATGCACTTCTGATTGCACTTAAAATTATTGTGTTAGTAATGTATAGAATACATGCTTAAAGAATAGTTTTTCGAAAGCAGAATTTACCTGAAATATGTAATGCTTGGCTTCCAATGCTTCTGACAGTTATTGGAAAGTGCAACTCCTATATTCTGTCATCCTCAGTTGGAACTGCTTTCTTTTCATAAGTACATGACATTTTTTCTCAGATTTTATTAATATCTTTAAAACTACTAGAAGGAAAAGAGTAGCTGAGATTACAGTACCTCTGACAACATAAGTACTTAAGTTCTCCTCCCCAGAAAAGCTTTAAACGTGTTAAAGTCATGTTACACTTAAGTAAAAGGGGATAAAAAGAAAAAGCAATCTGTTTTTATTCTGCTATATTTCTTTCAGTGTTGTGGATACCTGGTAACACCTCAGCAGGTGAAAGATCAGTGAAAACATATACTTTGATTGTGACAGGCTTAAGATCCAGCTCTACGTACATAACTGGTTTTATTAGCCAACTCCTCTTTGAGAAGGATGACATCCAAGACATAGATTTGGTTTAAAGAAATAAAAACAATGATAAAAATCCCAAAACTCAGTAAGTACAAAAGTTTTGGTAATTTCATTTTTCTCCTCTTTTATGCTCTTATAACATTAAGGAGATGAATTTTATAATGGATCTCAAGTGTTGGCTAAAGTCTATGAATATATATATATATATATATAGGCATGTATGAATACATATATATATGTAGAGACAAAGATTTCATTTATATTGAACTTCATTTTGTGATGTTTGGCATACCACTATTAAAAGTTTGCTCTTAAATCGACACTTCCAATATTAAAAGAACTATTTTAAGTAGCACAGAGATGAATGACAGATTTTCTGTGGCCAGACTGTGTCTTAGTTAGCATTGTGAATAATAGCTGATGTTTGCTAGACTTTTGGTTTTATTTTGTAATTTTAATGTTTCAAGGAAATTAAAATTAAAGAAAAATGATGGTTAAAAGGCCGAAGGTAAATTAAGCTTTGTTAAGATGTTTAAACTAAAATGTATATAAGAAATATACAGAAAAAATAAGAACACAGTCCTGAAAGTGATTGTATGAAACCTCTTCCAGTGACTGCACTCAAATTATATGTCAGAATTCCTGGATTAGAACTCTTTAAGTGAATGAATCCTCTCTTTTTTCGTTCATTTGTTTGCTTGGTTGTTGTTGTCAATTTGAATTTGCATAAATATTTCAATCCAGAACATTTGGGTAAAGTACTGAGTACCTTTAATTTCCCAATTCATTCTAAACATCTTTTTTGATCCCCTGACCAGCTACATAATGAAGTTTGACCACATGTCTGTTACCAGTCATTTTGATTAATAATATGGCTAAAAGCAATTAAAATTTTTCATATAAAAAGGAGTTGACTTAGAGTTTGAATGTTCAAAAGACTACCAACCAAGTTAAGAAGAAAATGTCTTCTTTAGTATAACAGTGTGGTTACAGAGGTATGTATTAATTGTGTAAAAAGTTCTTAAAACAGGTAGTTATATGACAGTTTTTCCAATTGTTATCTTTCCTCCTCAGAGGTGTCTGCTGGAAAGGGAAGGTGATGATGCTCACAGATGATATTGGCAGTGACCTAAGGAAAGAGAATAAATGACAGAAATAAATTCATGTAAAGAACCAGCCTGACATGAGAGTCTTTATTCAGAGACCACATACAGACTTCTTGTATTTTTAGTATCATCTGGCAGAGGTTAGCCAAGTAAAGATTCAGGAAGTAAAAAGCTGGTTTGGGCTGGGATAAGAGTAAATTTTCTTCACAGTGGCCTATATGGGGCTCNTTCTCCCTATTAAACAGTCTTTATATCAAAGTTTTCTATCTTTTACCCTTATGATTAAATTCTCTCCTTGATGGTGCTGGTTGTATGAGTGTATGGTACTTGGCTCCTGTCTGGGGTAAAGCCTAACAGAAGATAAAAAGGATTGTGGAACAAATTGATATTTAATGATACACAGGGTACATGGGTGCAAAATAATACCCAGAGCACAGATTTTGGACACTGATATTACGAGAAGAAGAGGTAGTTGCAAGTCTAACAGTTCAAGAGCAAATTTGCTGGACTACAGTGATATAACAGAGAGANATGAGAAGGGCTTACACAGAGCTAAGTCCTTTCCTGCTTTTAAGAGTGCAATGTTGGGGAGGAGACTGGGGTTCACAGGAGGTCAAGGAGATGCAGTCTGCACAGGTGACCCAAACTGATCTAAGGGATATTCTATATTAAATCANACAATAAAAAATACACACATAAACACACATAAAAGGCCAGTAGAGAAAAGAGAAGACAAAAAGGAAAGAAACATAGGGAGAAAATAGCAAATGGCAGAATCATTTTCAGGCAGAATGAGAGAGGGGTGAGAGATATCTGAGCTCCACACAGACAGAAAACAGCAGATATTTGTGATCATGAAAGAAAAAAATCAAAAGGTATGTTGACAAAGCATATTCAAGAAATGGAAAGGTTTTGCTATCTATCAGGTATACCTGAGAATAGCTCAGTCAAAAAAAAGTCTTACAGTTTTTCCCCTTACAAAGCTTTGATTCAACTGCTAAATATATATTTAATAACATACTAAAGTCTCTGGCAGATTCCTGTTGAAATAGGTGAAAAGAATGAAGTTCATGTATTTAAATGGAGAAATATAGTAGAATGGAGCATGCATAGAGGCCCAGATTTTTATAGATTTTAGCAATTTGGTGCAGTGAATGTCAGTGAAATCAGTTATACAAATATGCAAAAAACTTGCCGAATTTCAGATTGTTATGCACTGACTTTATGGTTTTCTGGAAAAAAATGCTGAAGTTACCAAGGATTAATAGCAATTCATGCACAAAAGAACTAGTCTCACATGGAGGGCTTTATGATAGGACTATTGTGTGGCATCCACAGAAAATTAATTCTCAAAAGACAGAGACAAATACCATACTACGTAGCTTTGGAACGATGTGCTGTTCACAGGTGAGAGCAATTCTAAACTAAGAAACCATGTTAAATTTTATGAAGTAATATAGAATCTGATGCTGATTCCTCGGGTGCTTTTGTTTTCCTCCTACTTCTCATAATCTTTAAGTTTTACCTCCTGCTGGAGGTAAACAGGATAAGAGTAATCAGCAGCTAGTCACATCCAGCATGGCAAACAGCCATATTCCTATTATAGAACTTTTTACTAAACAAAGTAACAGATTAATTCAAGTTGCCACATAAAATATAAGAATTGATAATGTATTTCCTTCTTTTAAATGTTCGCTATAAAAGGGATCATAACAAATGTTTTTAAGCTGAATGATCCACACCTCATCTTTCATTTTAAGATTTAACAACCTTGTACGGTTGACTCCATCCAACCAACAAACAAGGCTTCTAACAAAATCTGTTTCTTTTAGAATTTGTTTTCAAGTTTTCTGTTCGCACTGGGACACTGAAATAAAACCAACAGTTTTAATGCTAGTCATTTCTCCCCCACCTAGAAAAACTCACTGCACAACTCTTTTATGGACTATATGGAATATTGAAACATTTCTGTATTCATTATCCTACAATGAATGTTAATTGAATAATATTACAATGAATGCTACAATGATTTGTCTAAATTCTGTTTTTCTTTAGAAAATATTGAAGGCTTTTATGAATCTGAACAGAAAGTTACAGACAGGACTTTGCAAGGCTTAAGTTTAGTGCACAGAATTTTGCTTCAACAAGTCTTCTAATATCGACAAAATATTTAACACCACATTTCTTAGAGCATTTTACAAAGAGAAAGGTATCCAAAAGGACGTACTTCTGTTGAAGTTGACAAGCAATCTAATGACCTTCCTTAGAAAGAAAAGAAAGTCCTTCAAGGATGACTGACCAGCCTAACATATATTTTCTCAGCTCTTTCTGAAAGAGGCTTTGTTTCTGTGTTGAGTGTAAAGAAAATGCAGTGAGGGAAACAAACCAAGAAAGCCAGCCTCTGTGACTAATCTCCTTTGAGTTAAAACATATTGATTCAGAACTTTGTGGTGCAGTGTTTGTTCACTGGTCAAAGCCTGATATGAGTACCAGAGCAATTCAGCTACAGAATACACATGACTTTGATTAACCATCAAGCTAACAGAGAGAACAATACCAGCCCTCTCGAGAAGGGGAAAAGAAAACAATTTCTAGAACCTTTTGAATCAGGCAGCTAGTCTCTTCTGTCCTCTAGCTAATAAGCTACTCTCTGCATGAATCCTCTCTTTGACTGGAAGCCTTTTAAATCTGCCAGATGGAAAATGGTCTTCCATGTGGCTTCTCATCTCTGGCACCTATTTGTCTTGACAAACAGAGCCAGCTGCACTTCTGGGTCTTTAAAAAAAACTATGTGGCCTGGTAGAATTGCCCCATGTATATCATTGTGGTGTAATGAAGATGTTTTAACACCCCAGCAGAGGATTCACCTAGTGCAGAAACTACACTGTACTTACACAGTTCTTTCTATAGCTCTCCTTCATGCAGAGTGTAACAAGGAGATTTACCATAAACTTTCAAACCTGTAGACATTCAGCTCATTCGAAGAGATAGTTACAACACACCATCTGTTCTCAGTCAAAGCAAAGTCTAAACAGAATAAAAATAACTTTTAAATCATCTTTCTGCTTCTTCTGACATCTCTTGAGGTTGAGCACAGAATTAGACCTCCATGTTATTTATACAGCATTCTGAGGTATGCTGGATGCTTTGTAGCTCAAATGCAATGACATTTTCTCAGACTTTAGATGATAGTTTAAACTAACTGCAAGTTATAAGAACTGAATAAGGGGAGGAGTAGAGGAGGAAAAAATCTTATACTAATATTAAAAAAAAGGAAAATTACCCATATTTTTAAATTTTCTCTGCTCACAATTTTTGTTGTAGTTTATTTTTTACATACTTTATTCTAGGCCAAAGGTTAAAAAATTGCCGTCTGTATTATCTCCATCCATGATTTTCTTGCATCCTGAATTGGCAGTTCTCTCCTTTTTATTTAATTACCCATAACAGCAGCCTATCAGTTCCTATTTATAGCTTTACAAAGCAGACCACTCAAAAACCAATTTGTTGTGTGCATCTAGAGATATAAAAGGGAGAAACATGCCACATAGGGAAACGCACTCACTGTTTATCTTAGGTTGAGTTTCTCAACAAATAGCGGGACCACATTAATAATAAATCTGTACTGGAAATACACACAAAGCCATAAAGAGTCAGATTTTCCCTTTTCTAATTAATATTTTCTGTGATTTACTGTACTTATAGGAAATGTTACAGTGGGTATCATCACTTTACCAGAACAAAAGCTGAAAAATGGGACTAGATTATTTCTTAATTTGTTGCAAAAACTTAAAAGTTATAGAAAAACAAAGTTTGAGTGTTATCCATTACATTCAGAATTCCATAAACTTAGTTGCCAAAGTAAAGCAGTCAGTCCAAGACACTGGGAAACTCCTTTTTTTTTTTTTTTTTTTTTTTTTTTTTTTTTTTGTAGTTGAGAAGGTGCAATGCAGATGATCAGCTCACTAGTTCTCTCTCTTTGGCAGAGGCTTGTCCTCTTTACCGCATCTTGGTCTACATATCTGGTTTTTGCTTTCTTCAGATATCTATAATTTTCATTTGTTCATACCAATTGGGTGAAAGTCTTACATTTCATGGGGCAGAGGTATTTTACTTACTGGTATAAGTGTTATTTCTAATGCACATTGGACTTACATAGTTTGCAGTATACTTGCATAAAGTTATGAATAACAATATGGATTTTTTTGGGTAATTATAATAACGTAAGTGCCTACTTTCTACTGAGTACTTTTCTCTACTGTTAAAATGTTATACTGCTGTACAACAAATGATACTTCAATGTGTAATCTGCATTCAACATCTCAACATATGCACAGTTAGCATGAACTTACTTGCTAATGTGCTCACATTAGAGTCACAGGATTTGAGATCACATTTGTGTTGATCTTTTTACCACATCAGCTGCTCCTATTCCTGTTTTGACTTTTGGCTGGTAATAAGGATTTGGTCCGTCAGACATTTCAGAGTGTGCAACAACTCAGCAAAACAGATTGGTTATGCTGGAATGGCTGCCAGTAGGAAGGACATGACCCCCCTGAGGCTCTGGTAGATATTTTTGCTGGTAGATATATACCCCAGTGCCTATAGTCTGACATAGTGACCATCACTGTCAGCTTGATCAAATTCCCATCAGGAAAGAAAGTGTAGGACTGCTGCACAATTGGATTAGTGTGTGTGAAAGGCTATGTGAGTCATGAGCATTTTCTTAAGTCTTACATTATGTATGACACCTGGCAAGGCTGTAGTGTTACATTTATAGCAAGTTATGGAAGACTGGAATGCCAAAAGACCAACCATACATACATGATATACCAATCTTCAGTATAACTTTTTTTTTTTTTCCTAACAACCTAGATTTATATCTTCTGCATAAATGGAGAGTAGCTGACTGTACATGACAATAAAAAAGCTGTGATGGGAGCTCATTGAAAATTTTTTTCAAAAACCGTTTTGCAGACTGTGACAAGAAAGTACCTCTTCAATATTGTTTTCTGCAGAGCTTAGTTCAACATCTCAGTTAATATGGACAGAAGCTTCTTCAAGAATTAAGTAAGTCTGAGAAGTTGTAAAGATTCTGTAAGAAATACACCAGCAATCCTATGGCATAGACTCCTCTTTTACTAAAATATCTTTTTTCCTGCCAAACAAAGAACATTAAAAGGCAAAAAAGGTCTTGTTTACTCATTTGCATGCACATTTAAAGTGTAAACCAGTTGGAAAATTTCACTTCCCGCATTTTAATATCTTTTTTTTTTTTTTTCTCCCACATAGCCCCATCCCCTTCACCACCGCTCCCCACGCCGACCCCTCGGAAGCGTTTCCAAATCCTTTATAAAAAACTGAAAACTAAAATAGTTTGAGCTAGAAATTCCACAGCTGTGTTCTCTGGAAATTTTAATTTGAAATACCACATGCTTTAGTTTCAGTTTTATTCCCTTAGTCAGATTACTGACTATAATGTTTTTATGTGCTTTCTCTTCACTGAGTGTAACAGGTTACATGACATTACCTATATCACAGGAAAGGAAATCTTGTGGAGGACTAGAATATATGTACAATTATTAATATTTAAAGGTGCTCTTCTCCCCCAAAATGGCTCTAAAAATATTTCACAAGTCAGCTGCAGAAAAAAAGGAGGAACATTTTTCCCCAGTATAGACTTTATCTTCAAAAAATTAACACTGGAATAAAGAAAGGAAAACTCTGCCTTTAATTATGAGATTAAGCTATGAGGAGAGACTTTAATAATTTTTTTCTTTTACTTCTCAATGCATTTTAGCCAACATAAAAGTTTAATCTTTCCAGTCTTCTTTCTAACATAGACATAATTTATATGAATCTTGATCAGTAAGGTTACAATGGCCTTTGACCATAGAGTTATCCTAAAATAAGTGACGAATCAGTATTCGTTCAACTTTGCTGTATATATATATCCATCCTTATGATACTACTTGCTGTTTCAGTAATGATATTCATGCAAAGCAATTTGTAATTTATTTATTTCACACACAGTGTTTGCAGCATTACCCAGAACACAGTGACTTTAATTGAACTGTTTCCAAATGTCACCATTTACCAAGGACATGTCAAGAGATAAAGGTGAATGCATGATAGATGAGCAGATATAAAGGTTCTTAATTTCTTGTCAAACTGAACTAAAAAGTCCATAGAAATTTCTTCTACCCACTCACCACTTCTGTCCCAATTTACAGAAATTATTAAGGTCTATCTCTTCATTCAAAAATGTATCTTTTTTAAAAAAATCCAATTTCCTTTTTTTCTTCTTTTTGATATTCACTTTGTTACAAAAAGACAGCTATCAACCCTTTGAGGAAAGATCTTGACACAAGTCAAAGATGTTTTAAAAGGAAAAGCATTCATTGACTTAGAAAGACACTAATTTATACCAGCTTTATTGCAGTGAGACAAGACAAATCTTATGAAGTTCATATTTCATATGAACTTAAAAATCTGACGTGCAACTCCAAGTACTTTTCTCGGAACAAAGATGAGACTTACTTGAAGTGTAGGCAACATCACCTTAACAGTTGATAACAATAGAATTTTTATAGTACCAAAAGAATCAGCTTGCTCTTAAATTGAAAACAAAAAAACCCAAACAACCCCTAGGAAAAAGAAACATGTCCTTATTTTTCTGTAGGGTTACAGTTATTTTTTTTATTGGAGAAAAATGTTTTACTAATTGCAGTTAAATATAGCAATCAAACTGACAATATATTGCTTTCTATGGTCTCCTCACAGATAATATTACTGTTTGAACACATTTGATATTTGAAATTACTCACTGAATGAAATCCCAAATCTTCATTGTCATAATTTGTATTTCAGTATTCCCATAATGGAGCAAACATATTTGCATGAAAATATCTTTTTAAAAAAAATTAAATTTCCACTATTAAAAAAAAATAATGCCAATGGGTTATGAGTTAATGAGAGTATTTTGTATCTGAAGTTCAACCTACTTTAGTCAGACAAGAAGCTTTTGTTTGAGTGGTTTCTCTTTCTGACTAAATGAACATAAATTAAATTACAAATAATTTCCATTAAGCATTTTGAAATTACCTTTTCTGTGCTTTCTTTAACATTTGCATAAAATATTATTTTTCCTTCTGTCAACACTTATAGTAGTGTATTCAGCTGACAGAATATCTGTTAAAAGGAGCTAATGGAGGTAAAAACATAGCTTTCAAATTCATTTTAATCTTGAAACTTTTCTCCTCTAGGTACTTGATTTGAGTGAAACTTTGATTGAAATATTTCAGATTAAATGAAATTGGTTTTGCTCTTAAAAAATATTAGTGTCACACAAGGACTTACCTTTTTGTGGGTTACAGCTTCACATATATGAGCACTGCTACAAATGTGTTTGATCTGTCCACATTATTCTAGGTAAACAATGGAGGAAATTTTTGATTTCCAAGTACTAATACCTGGAACACTGATCAAATATATGCTAAAGCATGCTCATTTCTGCATGAGAATGAGGCTTGCAAGTTGCTACTCAAAATTTTTCTTTTTCCCATGGTGTAATTTGTATTCTTTATACAAATCATGTGTCCTGTAAATTCTGGGTGCACATTGTAACAAGTATGGCAACTGAATGGTTAAATATATGTCAGAGAAAAAATTTTCATTGGATACAAATGAAGGGAAAAAAAAAAAATATCTTTAAAAGATCACCCTCTTCCAACTCCCCTGTCATGGGCAGAGACACCTTCCACTAGACCAGGTTGCTCAGAGCCCCATCCAAACTGGTCTTGAACACTTCCAGGGATGGAGCATCCACAGCTTCTCTGGAAAGCTTGTTTCAGTGTTTCACCACTCTCACAGTCTATAGTTTCTTCCCTAACCCCTAATCTAAATCTGCTCTCAGTATGAAGCCATGCCCCCTTACCCTATTACTACACACCCTTATGAAAAGCTCCGCTCCAGCTTCCTCATAGGCCTCCTTCAGGTACTGGAAGGATTCTCCAAGAGCCTTCTCTCCTCCAGCTTGAATATCCCAATTCTCTGCCTGATTTCATAGGAGAGGTGGTCCAGCCCTCTGATCCTCTTGGTGGCTCTCCACTGGACTCACTCCAGCAGATTTTTGTCCTTCTTATATTGGAAGTCCCAGAGCTGGATGTAGCACTACAGGAGGGGTCTCTCCAGAGCAGAGGGGCAGAATCACATCCCTCAACTTATTGGTCACAGCTCTTTTGATGCAGCTGAGGAGACATTTGGCTTTGGGCTGTGAGTGCACATTGCTGGGTAATGTTGAGCTTCTTGTCAACCAGCATGCCAAAGTCTCTTTTCTCAGGGCTTCTTTCAATCCATTCTTAATTCCCATAATTATAGGGGAAACAATTTAGCTTAATACCCTTCTAAGACTACTCATAATGGATTAATTGAAAATGCTATTTAAGAGAGCATGCTTTGAGATTTGCCAAAAGTGAATTTTAATCTAAAATGTGTGGGTGTTACTTTTCTTTGATTGTTTAAATCCCCCATCACATGCCACTGCATAGCATTACTACTGCTTCTTGCTTTCCAGCAGCAACTTGATGCCATCCAATTCTCCAAGAGAATTTCAAATATTTAGAATACTGTCCAAGTATGAACTCATCTGGAACACCAAGAATTACAATTAAACTAATTAAACTCTTGCAATCTGGCATTTCAAATGATTGCAAATAGGTAGAAACCTTTAGTTGAATGACAGTCTGTAACACAATGCATTCCCTTTTGTTAATTGCAGTTTATATTGTCAAGATTTTAATGAGCTGATAAACTTGTTCTCCAGCACTATTCAACAAATTATGTTGTGGGTTTAAGTCTATAAATTAGTATATTGAGTAAGAAAAAAGCCATTAAATTCATTGCATAGTTTCTTCTACATGTATTGCATGCAAATAAAACCAGATAGAGGAGATTCTATTGGACAGCCATATCTACTGAAGCAAAATTAAAATTAGCTTTTTCACTTTCGTACCTTCTTAAAGTCATATATGTAGGAAAAGTATTGAGATGCTAGTTTGCTATTTAGGACTTGAATAAGCAGGAGATAATTTTCTAATGGTTAGGAAGTAAAAGAAAGCAAGGAATGGACAAGTCAAAATCACAGACAATACCAATCATACATAGGATCAGTACAGGATTAGAACCTTTCTCATTCAATTCCATACTCTGTGTCAAAGTCATCCAGTATTTATATATGTTAATTTTTTCCACTTTAAAATAGTCATGAATACTATCTCACTTGCACCCAATATATTCACATCTCATAGCTGAACAGGCTTATTGCTATCAGTTTCTGAGTATTTGAAAGTGTGAACTGTTTAGCTAGACATAAGTCGAGTGCCAAGAGCCTGAAGCATCAGCTCTGAAAGCACAGGCTGCTTCACTGATCGCCTGCAGAGCCCCAGATGCTGGCTCTGTGTTACTGTGTGGAGCAGCCCTCAGGGTAGCCTCAAGGCCAGAAGAGCTTGCCACCTACCTTGATTGCTTGTTCAGTCATCCCAAAGGCAAGCTCTGGGGCAAGCCTGCTGATACTCCTGGATGGCGCTGGGAATTGGTGATGTACCTAATACATCAGCAGCAATATTTGCACGTATCCTTTAACTATTCTATTTGCCATTTAATTGACATCAAGTAGGGAAAAAAAAAAGAAAATAGTCTGGGGATTATTCCTTGAAGATGCCCTCAGGTTCTTCCCAAAAAGGACTCAAAATGTTTGCTGTCATAAGGGCAACAGGGACTTTAGTCAGCCTTTGTTTATACTGCAGATAAAAGATATAATGGATGCAAAATGTGTACCTCTTATTTTCAAGAAATCTGAAGTTTCAACATTAGGTACAGCATGGAGCTATTCACAGAAGCAATGAGTCTGAAATAATGAAATTGTTCCATATAATTTAAAAATGCTACCTTTCTGAAAAGCATGGTGACATGATTTCAACCCATTGATTATGTATGTTATACTCAACCCATTGATAATGTATGTTTCTCCTGGCCTGATAAACCATAGTGAATAAGTTAATGATACCTTTAACTACTGATGAAACATGGTGAGGGTACTCTTAGCTCACACCTTTAATTTTGCATGTAGGATAAAATAGGGGTAGTCATGAATGACTACTGCCTTTTATTGCCTGCTCAGATATTAAATTACTAGAGCAAGGAACTTGCAGCAGTTGGACACTCCGCTTTTGTTTTTGCATCTCTCTGTCCTGAAGTGATACCCTTGTAGTTTCTTTTCTTGCTGTCTCCCGCTACATCTTCTTTCACAGGAGAAAAGCAACAGGATTAGAGTGCATAGGTTCTTGTGGAATCAGATGAGGTCAGAAATGCAACAGCTAATTAAAAAAGACAATTAATGAAGTTGTCACTGCACTGGTTTCATTCTCCCCTTTGTCCTACTCTGTGATAAACATCATGGTAGAAGAAGATTCTGAATTCGAACAAACCATAACTCCAAGAGACAGTCTTCAGGCTGGAACTTTTGAAAAAAAAAAAAAAAAATCCAGACCTTAAGCCAAATAGTTTATAACCAGAATAAGAAGAAACCATATTCTTTAGTGAAAGATGATTTTGGAGCACTGATCACCACCAATAAGAATATTCTCTGGTCAGTTTGCAGTATGAGACGATAACATGCCTCTTTTTTCTTGGTTTTGGTTTTGGTTTTGGTTTTTTGGGGTTTTTTCTTTTGTTTTGTTTTTGTGTTTTTTGTTTGGTTTTGTTTTTTTGGTTTTTTTTTGTTTGTTTGTCTTTTCACTTTTACTAAATGCTATTATTGTAGTGCATAATATTTTGGTATCTCTAGAGTATCAGACCTTACACAAAATGGCACTTGATTTAAACTCACAATATTTGAATGATTTGAACAAAATCACAATATTTTGAAATGATGTTTGAAGACATAAGTTATATATCGTAAAAATTATTTATTGGAGGATCCAAATCTTTAAGTGTTGTGTAGAAGCTCTCCATAAGTACTTCTAGTTAAGTGTCCTCTACTGTATTCAATAAATCCTTTTTATTAGTAATCTAGGCAATGCTACTGCAATAATTGTGGTTAAACACACAAATAACAAACAGATTGCAGCTTCAATGGATAATGAGGCTCACCACAGGTACAAAAGTGATTGAAGCTCTTGAGGACAGGGTGACTTCATTTGTGATAGATAGTGTCCTCTTACATTGTATCTGGTAGCATATTAAAGAGACTATAGTTACAAAACTGAATTTTTAGTCTTTAAAAGGAGGGAGTTGAAGTAGTTGATGATTCTACTACATGATTGTCTCATGTACTCCTATTGTAATGCTTGGTGAAATTTGCCAAAAACTATCTTACAGAAGCTGAATTGTCTTGCTCCAAGGTTTCAGTAGGTAAGTCTTGTGGTGGAATACCATTTGTTCTTATGATATTCACCATTCAACAAATCATTAGTAAAAATTCAAATTAGTTCTAAAATGATCCAGAGAGCTGTGAGAAAGGCTTTGGCCATAGAGCTTAATATACTAATACAGCAAAAAAAGAGATTGAAGAAGTTAATTGTATCAAAGCATGTGTTTGCTTAAAAATGGGAGCAAATGTTTAGATGGAAGGAGAAAGGCTTTCAAAACTACCAGAAAAGGAATAAAAAGTCAGTAGTTGGAAAGGATTTTAGAAAATTCAGCTCTAAATAAGTCAAAAATTCCTAATAGTAATGATACATCTTATTAGTGAAAACTGTATCTCTAATATTACTTGGAATCTCTAAAGCAAAACTTGTCACCCTCTGATCCAAGTTTGAGAGACATTCCTTGGCCCACAAGCAGAAGCAGTGGTCTTTTAAGCTCTAAAGGGCTGTAAATATGAGCATTGCTTCTCATTCTTCCTCTTCTGCCTCAGTTTACATTCTGAGTGAATTTCCCCCAAGTGCATTTAGTTATTTCATCACCATTTGTAAGGGAAATGGATTTAATCAAATTTCTTGCTTTATGCCTGTTCCGATTGTGTGTTTTGGCTTCTGATTTTATGAGGGTTTTTATTTGGGCGGGTTAATATCATTAAAGGTGTCCTGATTGTAAATTACCAGCCAAGCCTCTATTTAATTGCCTCTTTGTTGGCCTCACTAATCAGATCTGACTACTTTTACAAGCAGTGTCTGTGTCCAAGAAGCAACCATTACTATTTAGTTTACTTGTGATTTTTTTTTTTTTTTCGTTATCACATCACTGAAATCATATCTGTGCAGCTGCATTAGCTGGATCTGTTCTGGTCACTTTTCTATCTTGTTTTTCTCTGAACCCAGACACTAATTAATGACCTGAAAATCTCATTTCCCTTTCTCTGGAAAAAGGTACTCTATTTCCATTGTTTTATACTGCCAGAATCTCTACACAGATTTGCAGAATTAAAATCCTATTTTCTTTGAACTCAAGGACAACAATTTATTTCCTCAATTGGCCTCATGCAAGTAAAATTCAGAAATATTCTACTAAGGTGTATAGCTAGAAGACATGCATCACACAAGCAAAAACACATTAGATGTTCAGACATTTTACTAGACATGTTTGCAGCTGCACTTGCATTTGAATATGTTCTGACACTTTGCTTGTACTTAACACTCAAACATGGTTTCCCTCAAGGCTTGGAGAAAACCAGGGCTGACTTTCAAACAAAATTATATGTGTAGCCCTCATAAACATATAGTATTAATAAAGGGATTATTTTCCTCAAAAATAAATTTTTACAGTAGGCAAAGTCCTTAAGCCAGTCCTTAGCTTACTATGTCATTAATATATACTGACAGGACCAGTATGAAATATAAAATTAATTATGCATGCAGATGAACTTTTAATTTAGTTACCCCGGATTTCAACAAGGTTAACAGAATTACAATGAAGCTATTACAACTGAAATGAAAATAAGATGCATTTTCATGTTGTTGGTTTAGAGACCTGGCTTGAGCAGTATTCAAATGCTGCTCCAACTTGATTCATTCAGAGAAAATGAGTTCAAAGTAGCACCATAAAATCTGTTTGCACTCTCTCTGGGCTTCATACAGATGCTTTATTGTTTGTTTTAATAACAAACATTTTTATTGTTGAAGTGTGTAATAAATATGACAGGCCACATCCTGCAGCCTGCAAGGTATAAGGATAAAGAGGCACTGTATGAACTGAGGAGATTAGACAGCCTCATCTAGTAACACTAGTACACTGGGGCCCATTTGTCTTCATATATAGCTTGTTTCTGTGTGGCAATCAATAGAAAATTTGCCCCACGGGTGAATATTCCTTTATGAACAATAGCCAAGCTTTTATCATAGAATTCATCTCCCCTGATTAATTTGTTCTCCAGTACTAACAGAATCCTATTTCTCTGATAAAATCCTGGTGTAGTTTATAGTGCTCTGTGCAAGGGTGTTGAACTCCATGGTGTCTGAAGGCCCATTACAACCTCAATGATTCTGTGATCTTACTAATCAGATACTTAACAGTGGACTATTTGAACTGAGCCAAATGAAGTCTTAATGGAGACCCTACATTCTCTTATTAGCAGCTGAGCTACACTAGATTAGGGAATATACCCTACTGTTTGTCAGTCATCTGTGTTTTAAAACAGTTTTTGTGGGAATGAAAGCAATATTTCATGAACTTTCATCATTTAAATTGCACAGAAAAAAATACTGTATAGAACAATCTTTCATTGGCAGAAATTGGACTTTGTGACTAATGAAATAATTTTTAAGCCTAATTTATTATTATAGCAACAATTTTTAAAAAACCCTTTATCTTGTAATTGGTTATACCATGGAGTGAGTGTCTTTAATATTGAAAAACTCTATAAGTAATTATATCTTGTATTAATATTAGATCTGCATTTATAGTTCAATTGCTTTTACTGCTGTTAGATTTTATTTTATAGTTCACTACAAAAGTTGG
>VWZN01022068.1:199116-220369 GCA_013396955.1 Regulus satrapa | reverse complement strand
CATCGCTGAGCCATCCATCCATCCATCCATCCATCCATCCATCCATCCATCCATCCATCCATCCATCCATCCCTGATCCATCCCTCATCCATCCATCCATCCATCCATCCATCCATCCATTCGCTGGATCCCAGGGATTTCTTTTGAGCTGCTCCATGGCAGTGAGGATGGCACAGCCCTGAGGAGCTGTCTGGGAGTTCCTAGGATGGGGATAGGAAAGCATCCCGGGACAGCAGCGAGACTCTCTTTGGGATTTTAGATCCGTTGGGGTATGACAGCCCCCCCCAAAGAAGCCCCAGATGCAGCCTCAGAAATGCCTTTTAATCTGTGTTTTATCTCCTCGTGAAGCAAGAGATTGTCCTCATCCTAAAAAATGTAATTAACGAACAAGTTGCATCCTCCTTAAGAGCTGGAATTCCTTGGCAGGAGCCACAGCGGCCAGTTCCGAGACGCCAAGATCTGTATTCATAAAGCAGGAATGAGGCTCAGGATTAACCTTTCTCATCCATCTTTATTTATTGAGTCGTTAATTAGAAGGCTCTAATTTCCCAGGCCGCCCTGCCTGGGCGGGGAGCTGGAGGCTGTTTCATGGAGATGGATTTTGCCAGGATGGGCTTGGAAAAGGAGCTGCTTCCCAAGCCGAGCATCCCGGGGGCAGCAGGGAAAACCCCGGAGCATCTCCTAAATCAGAGTGGCAAATCCACATTAACCCCCCCAGCTTTGTGGTGGTGTTGACAGGGCTGGGTTGGATTTTCCTCGGGTCCTTGGGAGCGGGGGTTTGTTATCGGGTTGGATTAATTGGATGTTAAATCTGAGTGGAGCTGATGGGGTGTGACTGCTGAGGGGTGTGTGGAGGTTGTTAAGTGTCCCACCGGGAAAAAAATGAGCCGGGATGGAATATTTATGAGCCCTGGGAAGGCTGAGGGCAGCTTGGGGACAGCGTGGGGTCAGGCAGGGTTGGGAGCAGCGAGGGAAAAGTGTGAAAAATCCCGGATTTCCCCCTGGATTTTGGAATTTGGGAGCTGTGCTCCCAGACCTTCCTGGTGTATCCCTGTGCTGCCAAGCTGGGTGACTCCAGATTCTGTTCCAGAGGCTGCAGAGGTTGGCATGTGGGTGCTGGGACCGTGGGGGTTCCCAAAATACCCTGGGCATCCCAAGATCTCTGGGAGCAGCTTTTGGGAAGGGAAGGAGCTCTCAGAGCACCCCGAGGAGCAGCTGAGGCACGGGGCTGCCTCGCCAGCTCCTGTGGGAAGATCCAATTATCCCCAGCCTTTCATTTGAAAGAAAGCAGAGGAAATGTTGCTCTTTGTTGGTTGGGACGGGTGGAAAACAGGTGGGATTTTTCTGTCTCCGGGCCCATGAGCTCCATCCCAGCGCTGCCTCCCCTTCCCGGGAGGTTGTTTTTCTGTTGGTTTTTAACGGAGTGGTTTGGGAAAAGTTTCCCTGATGAAAGGGGGCGGAGGGAGGGATCTGAGGGGATTCATGAAGCCAAATTCATCCAAAGGGAGCATCCACAGGGAGAGGAGAGGCGGCCCGTGGGGCTGGAGGGGGTGGCTGTGACCCATACCCCAAAAAACCATCGATATTTGGCATCCAAACAAAGCAAGGAAGCTTCGAGGCGCGATCCTCCTGCGGCCAATCTGGGGCCAAACGGGGCAGAGGGGATTTCCCTCCGTGCCAGCTCTTCCCGTGCTTTTCCAGCCGGGAATCAGAGCAGCAGCAGCAGCCGGGGGAGCGCAGTCCGCCGGCCTTTAACAGGCTTTGGAGCAAGAGGAGCTTTGGGATATTTCTCTTGGTTTTTTTTTTCCCTCTTAAGCGCATTCCCGCTTTAAGCTGATCCCATCAAGCGCAGTGCTCGCTACCTGCCGCCTTCCTGCCTGGAATTGCGTTTTCCCGGCGGTTTATTTTTGTTTTTTCCCGGCCCCGGGGGTTGTTTTTGGTCCCGGGAGCATCGGGGGGGCGCAGGGAGATCCTCACCCCATCTTCGTTAACGCCGCTAATTAGCGCCGGGCCGGCTCGGCGTTATGCAAATCAAGGCGAGGGAAGCGACCAATGGGAAGAGGAGGATTTGCATAGGCGCGCTATGATTTGCATACGCTGAGATTTTAAATTTTTTGTTTTGTAAGTGTTTTTATTATTCTTATTTCTAGTCCCGTTTATTTTTATTTATTCATTGTTTTAATTATTTTATTTTAAAACATTTATGATTTTTATTTTAATTTATTGCTTATTCCAATTAATTTTAGAATAAATTAATTTTCGNGGATTTGCATAGGCGCTCTATGATTTGCATACGCTGAGATTTTAATTTTTTTGTTTTGTAAGTGTTTTTATTATTCTTATTTCTAGTCCCGTTTATTTTTATTTATTCATTGTTTTAATTATTTTATTTTAAAACATTTATGATTTTTATTTTAATTTATTGCTTATTCCAATTTTAGAATAAATTAATTTCTGCTTCTTACTTTTAATTTATTTGTGGTTTTTATTAATTAGAATTAATTTGTGTTATTTTTAGAGCTTTATATTATTATTTTTACTTGATTTGTTTTGATTTATTTTAATTTCAGTTAAATAATTTTAATTTAAAACCTTTTAAATATTATTTAGTTACATTTTATTCTAACTAATTAACTTTAATTTCTAAACATTTAATTATTATTAGATTATTTACTTCAATTTCCTGTTCATTTTAACGTGTCAATTTTAATTTAAAAGTTTTTTAAATATTATTTTCTCTTTTTATTCTGTCGTTGATAAACATTTTTAATATTTTACAATAATTTGGCACTTATTTATTGTTATTTGAAAATATTTAATAATTAATTGGGAATTTTTACTGGTTTTTTTTTCATATTTTACAAATATTTTGGCGCTTTTTTTTTTTTATCCTTTAGTTTGAAGTTTTGCTCTGAGAAAATAATTCCAGCAAACTCCTCATGCTCCATCCTCCATGCCTTGACTCGATGCTTCCTTGCAACCCAAACCTTTCATTTCCCAAGCTTTTCCTTTTCCTCTGCAGCTTGAACGGGAATATTCCCATGAAAAAGGCCAGATCCAATTACCAACCCGGCCGGGGAGTGGGAAGGGGGTGTTGGAAAATGAGATTTGGGTTTTCCTCGATGGGGGCAATGAAAACACCTCAGTCAAGGGGCCTTGAACGGGGCTCGAGGACCAAATTCCCCGTGGATCATGCCTGGGATGCTCTGAGGGTGCTGCTGGCGGCTCTTTGCCCCTGCTGGCGATGGATAATTAGGAGTGGAGAGGAGCCTCCGTTAATTAGGGCCCCCTCGTTGTACAAATGGCACAAATGGGGGGTGAGCCGAGGCCTCAGCCTGGGCCAGGTGAGGGGTGGCACCACTGGGGGTGGCACTGGGAGCTGGCGACGGTGGGGACACGTGGGGACACCTCCAGCCCTGGCAAATCCCGCCCTTGGGGGGTGAGGCCCCACAGTGGGACCTCCAGAGAGNCTCTGTGCTCTCTCCAGGCGGGAGCCTCTCCAAGCAGGACTGGACCATCCAGTGGCCGAGCACGGAGCCGGGCAAGGAGAACAGCCCCGGCTGCCCCCCGGAGCCGGGGCCCTGGGGCAGGACGCACCCGAGCCCCAAGGTCCAGCCCAAGTGCGGGCAGCACCACTGCCACGCCGGCTCCCCGCACGGCCCCATGTACACGCACGTGGACCGCCTGACCGTGGAGGGCCACCCGGGGCTCTGCCCGCCCCTGGAGTCCGGCCACCGCTCGCTGCCGCCGTCCCCCCGGCAGCGCCACGCCGCTCACACCCCCCCGCGCACCCCCAACATCGTCACCACCATGACCCCGCCGGGGACCCCGCCCGTGCGCCGCAGGAACAAACTGAAGCCCCCCGGGACGCCGCCGCCCTCGTCGCGCAAGCTGATCCACCTCATCCCGGGCTTCACGGCGCTGCACCGCAGCAAATCCCACGAGTTCCAGCTGGGACACCGCGTGGACGAGGCGCACACCCCCAAGTAAGTGGTGCCCCCGGGTGATGCCGCGTGTTGGGGAGGGGATAAACCTCGCGCCAAGCGCCTTGGGAGAAGCACATTTAGCCCTAAAGGCCGGTGTCTCCTTTGGAGGTTTCACGGGGAAGTTGCTCTTTGCAGCTCCTTTGCAGCAGAGGGGCTGTTGTGGGATGGGTGTCGGCTCTGCTCTCCCGGGATCTCATTTTGGGGCTCCCGGACTGCTGGCACGCCGGAATGTGAGATGGGAGGGCTGGATTTGCCAGCTGCTGCGCGGGGATGGCCGTGAGAACGGCGTGGGGGAGTGAGTGCCCGCTGGAAGGAGGCGGGAATAATCACCTTCCGGCTGAAGAGAGGATATATGGATTCATAAATCCTCGTGGAGAGGGCAGTTTGTGTGCCGGGGGCCCCCGGGATCTTTTCCGTCCCTGGCGGCGCTCGGGGCGCTCTCCAGGCTCTGCCACATCCCCGCTGCTCCTGCTCTGCGGCTCCGGCGCCGGCAGAGGCTGCTGCTGTGCAGGGAAAGGATTCCCTGGCATCGCTACATCCCCTCTCCCTCCCTTTCCACCCCTTTTGGTGGCGCTGCTCGGAAAACCGTTCTCCTGCCGTGCCGTGGGGTGGCCGAGGGGGCCGGTGGCCGCTTTGGGACATCACCTCCTCCCCCGGAGGGTGTTTTGGGATGGAGCTTGCCCACGCTGGCTCCCAAAACGGGATCCCAGGACAAGCTGCTCTTTTCATCCCAAAATTTGGGGTTCTTGAGGATAAAAATGCCAGAACCCTGGGAAGAGTCCCCCGAGGGCTGTGGAGGGAGCATGGACGCCCCTGGCACAGCACAGACCCTCTGGCCTATCTGTGACCTTTGGGGAGCTCCAGCTGGGGCACGGAGAGGGTTAAATCCACGGAGGTGCTCCCAGTGCCTGGCCTGGAGCTCCCCTTGTTGGGGCAGGGGGAACCAGAGTGGGTTTGGGGGTGGCAGATGTGTCAGGAGAGCTCAGCATCGCAGTGTGGCAGCCCAGGTGAGGGTGATCATCACCCTCCTTTTCCCCTGAGCTGGGAAGTTTTGGTCTCCACAGAGGCTTTTGGCTTTTGGAAACAAAGCCATTCCAGCTGGAAAATGCCTCCTGGAAGGCCACCCTGCTCCTCGTGCTTAGGCACTGGAAAAAGGTGTTTGCTTTGTTCGGCCCCCAGGAGCACCCCCGTGTCCCCAGGGAACATCCCTGCATTCCCGGGGAGCAGCCTCTCCCTTCTCCTGCTTTCCTGGCATTCCAGCCCCCCAATCCATGCTCTGCCCTCAGCTGGAGAAGGTCTCACTGAGGGCAGAGCTTCCCCTGTTTGATCCCCAGCTTGGTCATTGGATATTCCCTGAGCTCAAACTGCCTGGCACCGCCGGGAAGGGAGCTCTGGAGACGCTGGGAAAAGCGGCTGCAGTCGGGCCAGGATCAAAGGAATTACGGTTTGGGCTGGAAGGGGCCTTAAAGCTCACCTCATTCCAAGGGCAGGGACACCTTCCAGTGCTCACGGTCACCCTGTCATGGAGCTGGGTCCACGTTTGGGCACTATCCAATCTTCCGGCCACCAGCGTGGGGATGGGATGCCTGGAATTGCCTGTGAAGGGAAGGAGCAGAGGAGGGTGTGGAGATGGAAATGTCACACGGGGTGACACGAGCACAGTGATGTCCCCTCTGCCTTCATCGCTCTCCGTCTTCCTGGCACAGGGTGCCCAGAGCAGCTGGGGCTGCCCCTGGATCCCTGGCAGTGCCCAAGGCCGGGCTGGACACTGGGACAGTGGGAGGGGTCCCTGCCATGGCAGGGGTGGCACTGGGTGGGCTTTGGAGTCCCTTCCCACCCAAACCATTCCATGATTCCTTTGACTGACCGCAGCCAGTTTTCCCAGTGTCTCCAGTGCTCCTTTCCCAGTGGTGCCAGGCAATTTCAACTCCTGATTAGGGAATTAATCAAGGAAAGAGCCAATATTGACAAGGCCCCATTGTGCTCCAGGGGCCGCTGTGCAGGGTTGGATCCGGATTCCTGCAAACCTCTTGGAGAAGCAGGGAAGTTCATTTTCTCTAATGGCACTTAATGATTTTGCAGGAGACAACCACTAAATCCTGCCTGCTAATCCCATTAGCGGTTCGGGATTGTAATTAGTGCGTTAAAGAGGCAGCTTCTTCTTCTTTCCCTTTTTTTTTTTTCCAGCACAGCCCTGCTGGAGTGGGAGCTGTTTATTAGCTTGGATGAGGTGGAAAATGCCTGGCACAGATAAGAAGTGGATTAAAATTGAAATATTTTCAGGCTCTTGTCATCTAATTGTTATTTTATGGCCGTGGAATTGGAGGATGGGTTTTTTTTTTTAGTGTCCCACTTCTACAGTGTCCCTGAAGTCCAAGTCGTCTGTGCTTCCTGCAGGAGGGAGCTCATCCCTGGGAGACGATTTGGAGCCTCCCCTGATCAACCCCTTCTAGTTTTAGTTGTGCCCCTGGGCTCTTGGGTTGCTTTGGCTTGGGGATTCTGTTCCTTCTGTTCCCCGTGTCCTGTTCCAGCATGGAAGGAGGGGCTGGACATGGAGAGCCAAGAGTTGGAGCACACTCCTGGGGATCCCAAGTGCTGGGCGGGATCTCCTGAAGCGATTTGGGGTGGAGATTTACCCCCACCCTGCCTGTTCTCTGCAAAGACCATTCTGAGACCCTCCCAGGAGAGAGGCTGCCATCCCTCAGGGTGATTTATGGAATGGTTGGGTGGGAAGGGACACTAAGGACCATCCTGTCCCACCCTTGCCATGGCAGGGACCCCTCCCACTGCCCCAGGGGCTCCAGCCCCAGGGTCCAGCCTGGCCTCGGGCACTGCCAGGGATCCAGGGGCAGCCCCAGCTGCTCTGGGCACCCTGTGCCAGGGCCTGCCCACCCTCCCAGGAACAATTCCTGGATCCCGATATCCCATCCAGCCCTGCCCTCTGGTAGCCATTCCCTGTGTCCTGTCACTGTCCCAAGTGCCCTTATCTTCTCCCCAGCTCAGGATGGGGTGAAACGGGCTCAGGGGAGCCAGGGGTGACTTTGGCAAAAGAAGAAATCTCTTTCCCCATGAGCTGTGGGTCAAGATTGATGGGAGTGGAGCCCTCAGGGCTCTCTGGGGCTGCTCCCCTTGGGTTTTTCTACCTCAGCACAGACAGAAAATAAAACACCATTTATTTGTGACAGCAGCAGCAGCGACCAGGTCCCCTCCAGAGCAAGGCCACCGTGTACTGCTTGATTCTTGATGACAGCTCATAAACTCCTTTGAATGTTGTGTTTTGGATCTTATTCCCAGCGTTTAATCCATCATTTCTGTGTGCCAAGACCTTCTGAGGCAGGGGTTGAAGTTTTTTTTATTTTATTTTGAGCTCCCAGCCTCCAATTTTCCTTCATGGAGTCTCCAGCTGTTGACCGTAACTCCGAGGTATGGAACATTACTCCTGAAAAGATCCCCTGACTTCTATAAATCCACAACCCATAAACATCTCAGGAATGGTCCTGAAACGGAAACAAAGCATTGAGAGTGGCTGATAATATAATGCCCATTTAATACCTCATGAATTCCACGGCCCATTGGAATCTCTCATGGATAGTTAATGATTATCCATCAGCCAGGAGCCAGGAAAGAAAGAAACTCAGAATGGGAGGTCTTGAAAATCCACTAGCTGGGGAGCAAAAGTCCAGCTTGTTAGGGGTGAGTGTTACCCCTCCCAAAGGTTCTCTGGGGGCAGGATCTGCCCTGGGGTGGGTGGTCTTTACCCTTGGACCCATCCTTTGGCACATCCTTTGTCCTTTGACCTCTACCTGGACCCACCCATCATCCTCAGACCCATCCTTAGACCTGCCCTTCATCTTTACACCTGCCCTTGAGCCCATCCCTCATCCTTGGACTCCTCTTTAGACCTGGCCTTTGTCCCGTGCATCATCCTTTGACCTGTACTCAAACCTTTTCTTTGTATTTGGCCATATCCGTCATCCTTGGACCCATCCTTAGACCCATCCTGGGATCCCCCAATAGACCCATCCTTCCTCCTTTGGCCCATACTCAGACTTTCCCTTTGTATTTAGAACCATTCTTCATTTTCAGACCCGTCCTTCATCCTAAGACCTGTCCTTGAACCCACTTTTCATCCTTGGAACCCTCCTTAGACCCATCCTTTGTCCTGTGGCCCATCCTTGGACAGACCCTTCATCCTTTCACCCATATTTGGACCCCTCCCTCATCTTTGGGCCTGTCCATGGACCTGACCTTCACCCCTGGACCCCTCTTTAGACTTGGCCTTTGATCCATCCTTCCTTCTTTAACCCAGCCCTTGTCCCTTTTCTTTGGGGACGTGCTGAATTCCAGCTGCTGGAGGGGATGGCAAATTTTGGTGGCGCACGTAGGTCAGGTTTGGGCTGGGACGAGGCTCCTCCAGCTCAGGGCAGCTGGATCTTGGCTAAATTTTCCATGAATTCTCCTTAGGCTGCGTTGTTGCAGTGGCATTCCAGGTGTGGGCGTTTTCCTGGTGGAACAACCTGTCGGTTCAAAGCCTTCTGAGGGTACATTTCCTTCCCTTTTGCTCCATTAGCACTGAGGTGTTTTTTTCGTGGAATTTTTTTCATATTGGGAGGAGGATTTCCTGCCTGGGTGAAGTCAGACATGAAGTTCTGATGTGAACTGGTGATAGAGCACATCCCCATTTTCTTCTTTTCCTTTTTCCTTGTATTATTTCCAACTTTAACTTTAGATGCTTTCTGTCCTGGGGGTGTTTTTCTCCACCCCACATTACAAATTCCTAAGAACAGGATATTTCCTGTGGCACTAGGCCAAGTCTGATGCCCAACTGAGGCCATCAAGGCAGAGAGGTAGAAAACTCGATCCCAGACCTCCAAAAACCTGGGAGCGGAGGTCTTCTCCCCCATCCCCACGCCAGCAATCAGCCCGTGCTTAGGCTGTGCCTCAGATTTAATCATTTAAGCTGCTCCTAAATAGACCCTGATGGGTCATCAATTCTGCTGCTCTGCAACCTCGATAATAACGATGTTTCCCCTTGTAGCAATTCCCATCCACCTGGTGCATTGATTATTTGATGTTCCGCGCCGGCGAGATTCGGGAGAGCGGCGTCCAGGCAGCTCCTCTGCCATTCCCCGGCTTTGGGAAGGCAGGAGGGCTCCTGGCGTTGGGGATGAGCAGCAGATCGATGTTTGCAGAGCAGGTGCATGCAGCAGGACGTTGCCAACATGTGGAAATAATCCAGATGGAGCGTCTTCCCGAGGTGGGCACTGGCACGTGGCTTGGCCCAGCCCTGGGGCGGCAGCAGGAGATGGACGGTGCCTGTCCCAGGTCTTGAGGGCAGTTTTGGGTCCCTTGTGACAAGAAGGACATGGAGAGGCTGGAACGTGTCCAAGGGAGGGGAATAGAGCCCCAGGAGGGGCTGAGGGAGCTGGGAAGGGGCTGAGCCTGGAGCAGAGGAGGCTCACGGGGGCCCTGGTGGCTCTGCACAGCTCCTGCCAGGAGGGGACAGCCGGGGGGGCCGGGCTGTGCTCCAGGGAACAGGGACAGGAGGAGAGGGAACGGCCTCAGGCTGGGCCAGGGGAGGCTCAGGGGGGAATTTGGGGGAAACTCCTTGACGAAAAGGGTTGTAAAGCCCTGGCACAGCTGTCCAGGGCAGTGCTGGGTCCCCATCCCTGGAGGGATTGAACAGCCACGTGGATGTGGCACCTGGGGGCAGGGATGGGCTCCCTCATTTCAAAGGTCTTTTCCAACCTAAAGCATCCTGTGATTCCATGATCTCCACATTGTCTTATTTATCCTGAGCCCCAACCTGGAACTTCTGCCAGGGGGAGAGCGTGGGGGGCAGGAATTTGGAGAGCAAAACGAGCAGCATCTCTCCCTGTGCTTCCAAATCATCCCCCTGATTAATCTCGCTGCTGATGCCGGTGAGCCAGAGCTGTGGAGCTGTGCACAGCTCCTGGAATGTGTCCAGCTCCCTCAAAGGATGGTTTGCACACCGCGAGGTGACAGTGATGAGTGGCCCCCGTACCAGCCTGGCTCTGCGCTGGAATTATCCCACTGCTCTGGGCTGTGGGCTCCTTAGGAGTGTCATTAATGTTAATTATGGCTCTGCTATTCCATCCAGAGGCGCTGGAGCTTTACCCCCGTGCTCAGAGGAAAAACTTCTCGCCGTGTCCTTTAATGAGGAGTTGAGGCTCCTTTCAAAGGCAGACAGGCGTGAGGATGAATTTAGATAAGGATTAACATCCCGGGAGAGGTGGCACCGCATTCCTGGTGCCTGGTGTGCTGCCTGCGGGCTGCCCAGGGGGGAGAGAGGCCACGGACAGGGCAGGGGTTGTGGGCAGTGTCCGAGGGCTGGCCAGGAGAGGGATTGACCACTACTGGCCTTGGCAGAGCCTGAGCTCTTCCCAGCTCTGTCTTCCAGCTGGAGCTGGGCAGGAAAGTCAGGAAGCAGCTCCCCTTGCTCGAGAGCTCTTGTGGTTCGAGAGGTTGGTGGGAGCTTCTCCTCGCCCTCCTGCCATCCCACCCCTGACCCCCTGGTGGCCCAAGCAGGTACTGGGTTTGCCAAACACTCCAGGGGATCCCTTGTCAATAATGGGATGGAAACCAAAAGCAGGGAGTGTCCCTCAGAGCCCAGAGGAGCCCACAGAGATGCTCCCAGGGCTGGAGCCCCTCTGCCATGGAGCCAGGCTGGGAGAGCTGGGGGTGCTCCCCTGGAGAGGAGAAGGCTCCAGGGAGAGCTCAGAGCCCCTGGCAGGGCCTGGAGGGGCTCCAGGAGAGCTGGAGAGGGGCTGGGGACAAGGGATGGAGGGACAGGAGCCAGGGAATGGCTCNTCCCACCCAAACCATTCCAAGATTGTCCAGTTTGGTGGCAGATCTGCCCCTCCTGACTGAGGTTGTGTCGTCTAGGGGTGGGAAAACCCCAGGGGCTGAATCCCTTTGGAAGCTTCTCCATCCAAAAGCGACTCAGCCCCAGCAGCCCGTGCTGGCCCCAGCTCACCCTCACTGCCCTTGTGTGGCCCTCAAAGAAACGTAACGGTGGCAACCAAGAAAACAGAAGGGGCTTAATGAGAAACAGCTCCAGCTCCAGGATCCTGGCAATTACCTCTTCCAGCTCCTTCCCGCCGGTGTCTGCTCCCAGGGCTGTTCCTGCAGCCCCGTCTCGAATCCCGGGAGGGGGGAACCTGTTTGGCTTGAACTCCCTTCAAAGAATTTCCCAGCTTTATAATTTGCAGCTGTAATAAAAAAGTTTCACTTTGTGCTTGGAAAAGTGAATAATAGATCAGTCAGACTCGAGCCTGGAAATTCAGGCATCCAGGGAAGTGGGGACAGGCACTTGGATAAATATTTAACTGCCGAGGCTTTGATATGAAGGAGCTGCTTTTCCTCTGGCCGGGGGAGGGATGGAGGGTCTGATGCCTCTTTATGGGAATGAGGAGGATAAATGGAACATCTGGAGGATATTCTGTGTTTATTTCTTTATCTCAACACTGGTGTGGAGCTTGTTCAGGTTTGGGTGGAGAATGAAGGAATTCCAGCTGTTTGGGCAGGTTCAAAAAATCCGCTGGCTCGATTGCTGAAAATCTTAGAGAAGCTGGTGCCATCCTCGCTGCACAGGGATTTGGGATGTGGGATGGCACCAGGAACAGGGGCTGTGCTTTTATCCCGGTGTCAGAGGTGACCTGGTGCCTCCTTTCCTGGCTGAGATGGCTCCAGCTGTGCTGGTTTTGATCCCAACTCCCCAAGGCTGCTTGGGAATGCTCAAACTCCTTAACTGGGATGGGCTTTTTAAGGTTTGTTTGGGAATCCTTGTAGAAAAAAAGTCAGAGTTTGCCATCTATGTTCCAATATGGGAACAGGAAGGGAGAAGTGGCAGAAATTCAGGAGAGGGGCTTTGGTAAAGGCAAGGAGGGACAGGAGCCAGGGAATGGCTCCCAGTGCCAGAGGGCAGGGCTGGGTGGGATATTGGGATCCAGGAATTGTTCCTGGGAGGGTGGGCAGGCCCTGGCACAGGGTGCCCAGAGCCGCTGGGGCTGCCCCTGGATCCCTGGCAGTGCCCAAGGCCAGGCTGGACCCTGCGGCTGGAGCAGCCCGGGACAGTGGGAGAGGTCCCTGCCAGGGCAGGGCTGGGACAGAGTGATCTTCAGGCTCCCTTCCAACGCAGTCATTCTTGCACGGGGAAATTCCGGAGTGGATCTGAGCGTTCTCTTCCCTCTTGGTGCCGTTCCCGTGGGCGCTGCTGCCCGCGCTGGAGGAGGCTCGGGGGCAGCGCTTCACCTGTTCCTTGCTCTGATTTAATCGGGAATATTGTGCAGTTAAACCACTCCAAAAGCCATAAATCCTCGGGGCCGAATCCGAGCCGGGGCCACACGCTCCCGGCCAGGCAGCAGCGATCTTTAATCCTTTGCAGCTGAAATACCGATGAGAGGATTTTTATTTTTTTTTCTCCCACCCTATTTCCCTTCCTTTAAGAGCAACGCTTGTGTGGAAATTGGTGTGTGCTGGTGAGGAGCAAAGCGGTGAATAAAACATCACCCGGCTCCGGTGGCTGCAGGGGCAGCTCCTGCCTCGTGCCTAAATTTTGAATTAAACCCGTTTTAATTTTTTTTAAATGGCAGTAAGAACGGAAGTGATAACAAATGCCGAGAGGTCCGAGGTTGTTACTTATTCCGTTTTCAGGGTTTTTTTAAGAGTTGGGAAGGGCTGGGGAATGCTTGGGGTGTCCCCTTTGGGATGAGCCATGTTCCAGGAAGGATCACAGTCCTGTGAACATGGGATTTCTGCTGCCTGTAACATACGGATCCCACCGTGCCCATCCTCATATTCCAGCTTCTCCCAGCACATCCTGCTCTTCCAGACACTCCGGGACATCCCGGTGGGGCAAACCCTCGTCCTCTGCGGCAATCCTGTGCCATCCCCACGCTCGGCATCGCTCGCCGCTGTCAATCCCTGGAAGGAATGACGGGCCCTTTGTCCCGGTGGCTGCTCCTGTTTTTCAGTGCCTGTTGAAACCCTCTATTTTTTATTTTTTTTTCCCCCAGAGCCGGTGATAAGCGTTTGACTGATCCCACCGAGCAGGCGGGGATGAGCCATTCAGGCGGGATTGACACCTAAAGGGATTTGCATTAAACGCTTCAAACTCGCTCGGCGCATTTTTTTTCCCCCCTCCATTTTTTTTTTTTTTTTTTTTAATCCGTCATTATATATTTAGCAAATTCCTGCATGAAATTACGGCTCTAATCGTTGGCATTCACCTATCTGAGAAGGAATCGCTCCCGGCGACAGAGCGGCACTGTTTTTCCCGAGCATCCCGAGGCAGGAATTAGCCCCGATGCTGCACGAACTCTGCCTTGGGGGGTTGGTTCGGGCTCTCCTGGGACCTGCAGCGAGGGGTAGAATCCCGGGGAATACTCGGGAAATTCCCGAGGGGAATACCCGGCTTCGGAGTCTCCTGCAGCAGGGATGAGGGCGGGACCACCGTGGAGAGGGGACCTGAGCGGAAAAAAACCAAAAATAGTGTGGATGTCCAGATTTAGGGATCTTCTCCAAATGTGGCAGGAAAGGAGCCCTTTCCCCGAGCTGGCACTGTCCTGCCATCCCTGCAGGGTGCTTTGGGGGCTCCAAGCCTCGAGATGGACCAAGTGTGATTCTCTCTGCTCCCTCAAAACCCTTTTTAGAGCCAAAAGAATAAATATTTACTCCATAATCATCTCCCCACTGCTCCCTCACCTGGACACTCATTTTGGAAACTGTCCAGCTGTGACTGGGGGGGAAATGGTCCTTCCCGGGGGCAGGGAGGGATCAGAACCATCCAAATCCACCTAAACGGCCCCTTCGGCTCTCCCTGGGCTTCCCTGGCTCCTCGTTAATCCCAGTGATGGTGCCGTGGCGGTGCCCACCTTTCCCAGCCCTGCCCGCTCCTGGGAAGGGTGGGATTGCAGCTGAGTGGGGGGATCAGCGTGGCCACCCCCGCCCCGAGCAGCGAAGCGAGACCCGGCTGCACCTTCTGCTGCACCTCGCCGGGTCCAGCTGGGATTTATCCAGCCGAGACTCCCAGCAGCGAGGGAATCCTTCCTGGATGGATGGATGGATGGATGGATGGATGGATGATCCCTCATGGCAAGTCCCATATGGGTGCCCATGACTGGCCTCATCCTCCACCCATGCCCCAAGGATGGTTTTTGACCCTTTATTGCCCAAGAAGCTTTGAACAGGGCTTGGTTTGCTCCTGTCCCTGTGGGCCCCCTGTGCCAGGGGGCTTTCCATGGGTGAGGATGCTCCTGTTCCTCTCTAGGCTTCAGTTCTTGCTCCCCTTCCCTCAGGAGAAGGATCAAGGGGAGGCAGGCAGCCAGCCCAGTCACCCAGTTGGATCCTGATGTTTATTATTCTTTATTATTTTCTCTTCTCCTGAAGAAACAGAGAGAGGAAAAAAAAACTCTCTCTGTCCAAAATCACTCATCCTTCCTAATAATGAGAGCTGTCAGCAGCCCTGCTTGGCGAGGAAATGATGCTCGCAGTAAATATTTGGTCTGGAACTGATTTATGGGTGGAAAAAAACGAGATTAGTGCTTAATCACTGCCTTTCAGGAAGGAATTTGGGCCGGGGTTGGGTTCAGGGGGAGCTGGGGCCATGCCAGGAGAGCAGCACTGGGGTTTTTGGTGGAGACCCTGTGTTTGGGTTGGGATTGAACAGCAGCAATGGAGGGCATGGACTGGATTTGGGGCCACCAGGCAGAGTCAGAGGGGATATTGGGAAGGAACTGTTCCCTGGGAGGGTGGGCAGGCCCTGGCACAGGTGCCCAGAGCAGCTGGGGCTGCCCCTGAATCCCTGGCAGTGCCCAAGGCCAGGCTGGATGGGGCTGGGAGCAGCCTGGGACAGTGGGAGGTGTCCCTGCCCATGCTCTTTGATGAGCCCCAATGTCCCTTCCCAGCCAGCCCATTCCATGACTCCATGGCCATCAGCTGTGGAGTGACCCCAGGGAGATCCAGGCCAGGAGAGTCGTTCAGCTGGACCAGCTTGGAATCAACCTGAGCCCAGCACACCCAAAGAGGTCCTTGCAGCCACCCTAAACACAGCAGCAGCTTTCCTCTGTGAGGAAATAATTAACTTATTAGAGGATGGTTTAATTTTCTTCATTAAAGAGGCCATTTCCTATTGCCTGGCAGGGCCAGATGCCCCCTGGCACTGCTGGGAGTGGTGGGAGATGTTCAGCTCCAGAGTCTGCCCACCCTCCCAGGGAACAATTCCTGGATCCCAGTATCCCACCCAGCCCTGCCCTCTGGCACTGGGAGCCATTCCCTGGCTCCTGTCCCTCCATCCCTTGTCCCCAGCCCCTCTCCAGCTCTCCTGGAGCCCCTTCAGGCTCTGCCAGGGGCTCTGAGCTCTCCCTGGAGCCTTCTCCTCTCCAGGGGAGCACCCCCAGCTCTCCCAGCCTGGCTCCATGGCAGAGGGGCTCCAGCCCTGGGAGCATCTCTGTGGGCTCCTCTGAGCTCTCTCCAGCAGCTCCAGCTCCCTCCTGTGCTGGGCCCAGGGCTGGATGCAGTATTCCAGTTGGGACGCATGGATTACGGACAGAGCATTCCAGTAGTCCTTGATCCCCGGGAGCTGTTGCACTTCCAGGATAGGATGTTCTGGAATGCTCTCTGTCCCAAATTCCCCAGATCTGCTGAGGGCTGAGCTGCCTTTCCCAGGGCTGTCTCCTCCTCAGTCCATGGCAGCTGGAGCGGCTCTGCTGCGCCAGGATCCTGCAGCCCGACCTGTCTGAGCTGCCAGTGTCACTCTGCAGCCCAAACCCTTCGGTCCAGGGCAACTTTGGGATCATCCGAGCTGGTGGAATGATGGCTTGGCCTTGTCCCAGTGTGGAAAAACGGGCTGAGCAGGGAGAGGCAGGCGACTGCTCCCCCCTGTCTGCAGAATTTCATTTCTGGAACTCCCCCCAGTGTTTCAGGTGGTCCACAGCACAGTCCTGTGCCTTGTCCAGCTGATTCCTGGGAATCCGGTGGGGTCCCTCGCGTTCTCCACTGCAGCCCACCCTTGCTTTGGCCCTGTATTTGATGTGGTGACGTTAAATGTGAACATTCAGGGGATGTAACAAGGTCAGCAAGGCTGGGGCTGACGAGCTTTTGCACCAAATCATTTCTTTCACCCAGGTCCTCAAGAGGAAAAGCTCTGGAATGTTCCTCAATGAAATTTGCCTTCGTTTGATAGTGGGGAGGGACTGAGAATTCTCAGGGAAAGTGGGATTAATTATCACATGGGAGATGATGCAGCATCACCCCCATCCCATGGGTGCCGCGCATCCCCAACTCCTTTCCCTTCACTTTTCCCTCCTTTTCCCTCCCAGGGTCAAGAAGAAGAACAAACCCCTGAACCTCAAGATCCACAACAGCGTGGGGAGCTGTGAGAACATCCCGGCCCAGCGCTCCCCTCTCCTCTCCGAGCGCTCCCTGCGCTCCTTCTTCGTGGGGTACCCGCCCTTCCTGCCCTCCACCCCGCCCGTCCACACCGAAGCCTCCTTCTCAGCAAGTGAGTGCCCATGGCCCCCTCGGATTCCTCTTCTGAGGGGTGGGAGGTGCCGAGCAGAGGATGGGAACGGGGAGTTTTGGAGTCGGTGGTTTGGAGGACCTTGGTTGAGCGTTATGGGACGAGTCCAGCCCTTGTGGAGGTGCCTCACGTTGGTTTTAGAGATCTGTGGGTGCCTCTGGGCAAAGATAACCCCAAAACCGTGACTGCTTCTGGTTTTTGGGGAAGCCATGAGGTTTCTGTGCTGCCTGGGTCGGTGGCACTGCCCAGATGACTTTTCTGAGGGCTGCTTTGTAAACCCAGCTGTGGTTTCACCTCTGTGTTCAAACCTCTCGTCCTTGCTGGATTTGGAGCTGGTGTGGGGTTTTGGGAAGCCAGTCCTGGTGGAAACCCCATGGAGCTGAGCCCAGCAACCCTGATTCCACCTGACAGGGGGTTTATCCTGTCCCAGGAGATGCTGGTGGTGGCACTCACTGGGTGGGTTTGGCTCCATGAGCTCACCTGGCTCTGAGAGGAACAGCCTGACCTTCATTTCCTGGTCCCAGACTAGTGCCGGGATTCATTCCACAGGGATTGAAGTTTTTCCAAGGCAGCCGTGGCTCTTGGCCCAAGAACTTCCCTGGAAACACGTGGCAGCTGCTGGGAGTGATTCCCAGCCAGGGAAGGTCCCCTTACCTTGTGTTCCTCAGCTGAAACTTCCTCTGACTCCCCATCCAGGCTGGATTTCTGTCGCACTCCCTTCCCTGGATTTTTCCCTTGTTTCTTTTCTGGAAATGTCTTTCCAGTTTGTTTTGGGGTCTTCCACTCATTCCTCCTGCTCAGCTCTTGGCTGAAGAAGAGTTGGCAGCCAACTCCCCTCCCCTCCCCTCCCCTCCCCTTCCCTTCCCTTCCCTTCCCTTCCCTTCCCTTCCCTTCCCTTCCCGGGGCAGTTTGCGATCACTTTGGGATCATCCAGCCAATCCTGCTGTCCTTTTCCTCCTCTCCCTTTGGTTTTGGGGGCAGTGGGATGCAGCAGGAGCTCTGCAGGCAGCCCATGCCATTCCCAGAGATCCCCAATACCCGGACTCGCCCGGACCGAGGGGGATTTTTGCCTTGCTGTTTCCCACATGGAATTGTCTGTGCTCAACTCACAGCCCGGACCAACAGAGCAGAAACCACGGACCAAACCCCATTCCCAGCCACCGCCATGCGTGTCTCCTTGGATTAGTTTTCCTCACGCCTCAGTGTTGGATTACATCCCGTGGTGTGACATCCTGATGGAACGTGGCACCGCCGGAGCGGGATGCGATGGGAAGTGATGGGCTGGCAAGTGACTAACGCTGCTGGAGAGGTGTCTCCTCTCATTTCCCTCCGGCTTCTGGGACTGGCTGCTGGGAATGTTTTGCAGGCTGGAGGGGAGCTGGGTTTCCCCAGCTGGTTGATTCCTGACGGGAGGTTTTGGTATCGGTGGAGCTGTTTGTTCCTTGCAGGATCAACACCCGTGTGGGAGCTCTGCCAAGCAGGGCAGACGTTTGTTTGTAGGGAGCAGAATCATGGAAGGATTTGGGCTGGAAGGCAGCTTGAAGCTCATCCCCTTACACGGGCAGGTTGCTCCAAGCCCTCCCTGCATCCCAAGGATTTCTTGTCCCCATCCTTGTGATGGTTCAACAGCTCCACAATGGGAGCTTGGGCTTTCCCAAAAGTCTCTCTTCCCTTTTCCTCCTGTGGGAGCAGCACGGCAGCACCCAGATGCTCAGGATTGCTATGGAATTTCTCCCCTCAGCACGAAAACACAAAAATTGTTGTTGTTGTTCTCAGCTGGAGATGGGTGAGGGGAGCCCAGCGAGGCCCTGTGCCTCCCTGGCTGTCTCTCCATGATTTCTTTTCCACAGCCTTGCTGTTCCTGGCAGGAGCATGTTCCCATCTGAGTCATCCCTGGCCCAGGTCAGGAGAGGTTTCGGATGCTTCCCTCTGATTTTTAACATCCCTTTGTCCTGATGGGAATGGATTATCACAGAGGGCTGGAGGGAGCTGTAGAAGGAGCCTCTTCCTCTGGCATCCCAAATCCAGCTGGGGGAATCACAGGATCATGGAGTATCCTGAATTGATCCTCTAGGATCCCCCGGATTCCCCTGGCCCTTTCCAGACCCCCCCCAACCCCACCCTGTCCATCCCTGGCAGCGCTGGCCAAAGGCTCCTGGAGCTCTGGCAGCCTCGGGGCCGTGCCCATTCCCTGGGGAGCCTGGGCAGTGCCAGCACCCTCTGGGGGAAGAACCTTTCCTGAAACCCAACCTAAACCTCCCAAGCCAGCTCCAGCCCTTCCCTTTCCCTGTCACAGGGAGCAGGGATTGGAGCTGTCCCTCAGGAGGGAGTTGTAGAACACCTGGTTTAAAGTGGTCTCCAGGGAGGTCCCCTGCCTGCCCAGTCCTGTGTGACAATATCCACTGTAGTGCTGCTGTGGCTGGTCCCTGGAGGAATTCTCCTGAATCCCTGTCCTGCCTCTCCTTCCTGGCCTTTGAGTGAGGAATTTGCAGGGTTTGGTGCTAAGCATGAGCGGGATCCCAACCAGGGACAGCCAAGTGACAAGTGCTGAGATGCCACCAGAGCTCCTTGAGCCCCCCAGCTCCTGTGAAAGCCCCTGAGGGGCTGACCTCAGGCAGGTTTGCTGGGCAGGGCTCCAGGATAATGTCCAGTGGGTCAAGGTGGGAGTCCCGGAACCCTAAATCCACCTTTTCTGCTGGGAAGCACCAGGCTGGACCCAGGGACATGACAGTGGTGTCGCAGGTGCCATGGGGAAGCAGCCGGTGCCCCCAGACCATGCCCCCTCTCCGTGCTCATCCCTCTGCCAGCGCTGGGGTGGCTCTGTGGGGGACAACTCTCCCAGCCCGGCCACCTCCAGGAGGGGACTCCCCCAAGGGAACCTCCTTCCCCGGGCACCCGCGGGGGCTCTCTCCTCCCTGAACCTGCCCGGCACGAGCCTTGGCAGGAGCACTCCCCAGCTGTGTTGGCAGCACAGCTGGCAGCTCCCTGCAGCCACATCTGGCCACAGCTGGCAGCGAGGCCCCGGAGGGTTTCCCAGCCCAGCGGTGGAGTCGGAGGGCACAGCTTTGTCTGGATAAGCCTCATTGAGCCTGCAAGGCTGGGAATTGGGGGGGAAAAAATCCCCGTGTGAGACCTTAAGCCAGCTGAATGTGACATCTGAGCTGGATGGATGGGATTGTCACACTGGAAAGGGGACCTGCCCAGATTAGAAAGGGACTCTTTCCTTACTGGAGAGATGCTCCAGGAACAGCTCCTGCCTCACATGATCCCCTCTGCTCCAGCTCATGTTTGGTTTCCTCCTGTTGGATCCATCCCGGATCATCCTTCCACCCCCTGGACCTGGCTGTGATCCACAGGGTTGGAAGGGACCTTCAGGACCATCCCATTCCAACCCCCTGCACAGGCAGGGACGCTTCTCACCAGATCAAATTCCATGTGGAATATTTGCCACATGCACTAATGGAAGGAGCAGGTGACTCCCTTTGTAGCTTGAATCCTGCATAGATTTATAACCTAGGGAAGGAAAACTGCTGGAACAGCTGCTCTGAGATCTCTCCTATCCTATTTCAGCCCTAAAAGCAGCAGGAGCAAGGCCTGAGGTGTCTCATGAGGGGGAGCAGAGCATCTCAGGATGGTGGGGAGACACTGGGGCAGAGTTTCTGGAACTGCCACAGGCTGCACTCTGTCACTGGAGCTGGCACAGGGTGCCCAGAGCAGCTGGGGCTGCCCCTGGATCCCTGGCAGAGTCCAAGGCCAGGCTGGGCCCTGGGGCTGGGAGCAGCCTGGGATGGCGGAAGGTGTCCCTGCTCATGGCTGGGGGTGGAACAAGATCATCTTTAAGTTTCTTTCCCACCCAAACCATTCCATGGATATTATGATTTGTCTCTGGACTGGGATTTTTTGCCTGGTGGTAGAGATACTCCTGATCCTGGGTGTCTCGTGCTGTTGAACTCTTTTGGGAAGAGGCTCCCCTTAATCCCTCCACGGCGCTCACCCACTAAAAGAAGCTCCAGTCATCCTTGGTGAGGGTTTGGAGCTCTCTGGAGCTCTCACCGCCCACCCCGAGGGGGGTGGCACCCCAGAATAATGTCACGGGGAAGCTCCAGCTGCTTTTTCTCCATGCAGGGCATGCCCAGGCATCCCGGCTGGGCAGCAGCCGGAATTCACTGCCGGGATGGCAGCGGGGCCAGCGAGGGCGCCACGGCCCAGGTGGCAGCGCCGTCGCCGTCACCTCCGAGGCGCGCGGGTGCCACTCAGGAGCTGTCACAGCTGCCTGTCACCGCGGCGAGCGGCGTGGCAGCGCTCCTCTGCCGTGTCGCCTGTCAGGGACGCGCCGGAGGTGCCTGTCACCCTTTCGCCCGGTTGTTTTCCCCCCTTCCCGGCTCTCCTCCCGTGGGCACGGCTGATCCCATCAAGCGGGGCTGTTGATTTTTGGATGAGCTGCGGAGCGGGAGCCCTGCCCTTTGCTGGGGCGGCGAAGGAAAAGGCGGAGGTGTCGGAAGGAGGGTTGGCATTCCCTGGCATCGCGGCTGTGCCGTCACTGGGCAGTGCCACGGCGTCGGGAAGCGGGGTTGGGCTTTTGGGAGCCCCTAGGGAGGCAGGAATGGGGTGGGTGACCAGGGGGAAGGCTCCGTGGGGCTGCTCGGTGGGTGCCACCCCGCGAAATGCCACTTATGCCCGATTTAGTGTCAGCTCGGAGCGGGAGAATCGTGCCAGGGGAATCGCG
>VWZN01022068.1:158751-197946 GCA_013396955.1 Regulus satrapa | reverse complement strand
CACGTCGGGCTCATTTATGTTACGAGGTCAAAATCCCCGCTACACTTCAATGCATTTTTTGCAGCGAGCACATTTAGAAAGTAATTAAAAGGCTCAGCAGCCGCCGTTGCCTCCATCCCCTCTCCCCCTTGCCGGGCTGGCAGGATTTAATTGAGGCCAGCCGAAAGTTAGTGGGAATAAATTGTGGCTGATAACGTGGAGGTTGTAATTTAATTCCGGCAGAGGAGCTGCTCTGGCCCGGGTGTTTGGCTCTTCAGGGAGCGGCGTTGGAGGGGGGGGGTGCTGACAGCTCAGCTCTGTAACGTGATATAGTGAGGGGCGAATGACGCTCGGGGAGCCGTGGGATTTGTAGACCAAATTCCCACCCCTGGGAGGTTGTGGATGTGGAAGGATGTTGGTCCAGCAGCCCAGGACGGGTTGTCACAAAGACTGGTGAGAAAATCCCAAAAATATTTGGAACACGGTGCTGGGGACATGAATCCCCCCACCTGCTTTGAAGTGAGTTCATAAAAATTAGGGAGGTTGACCTTTTATACGGGTGGATAAAAACAGGACACAGGGAATGGCTCCCAGTGCCAGAGGGCAGGGCTGGGTGGGAGATTGGGATCCAGGAATTGTTCCTGGGAGGGTGGGCAGGCCCTGGCACAGGGTGCCCAGAGCAGCTGGGGCTGCCCCTGGATCCCTGGCAGTGCCCAAGGCCAGGCTGGACCCTGGGGCTGGAGCAGCCTGGGACAGTGGGAGGGGTCCCTGCCCGTGGGAATGAGAGGATTTTAATGTCCCTTCCATCCCGAACCATTCCATGATTCCGGAATTCTGACATCTCAATTGCTGCCTCCGCCTGCGGAATGACCAGAAGAAGAGAAGGATCCAGAGCTGCTGCTGGTCCGGAGCTGCTGGAGCAGGATCAGCTTGGGATGCTCCCAGGGTTTCTAAGCCAGGGAGCGGGATGTAAATGTAACCTTCAGCCGGCGAGTGCAATTAGAGCCCCGTGCCCGCCGCTATATTAAAATGGGATATTAAAGCAAACAGCGGCTCTCCCGGCTCCCAGGGATAATATCCAGCGCCTGTTTAGCCGGGGATTTGCCGGCATTCTGAGCAAACAGCCGGGAGCTGCCGCTGGTGCCTGGGAAACCTCTCAAATCCCCGAGTGAAAATCCAGCCTTTGGATCCCGGCACGGATCCGCTCCTGCGGGGCAGGACCTTTCCCGTGGCCGGGAGGAGCAGGGGGAGGAGCAGCTTTCCCACCCTTGCCGAGGTTGAAGGGGGATTGTGGAATCCCAGCGTGGCCATGCTCCTTCCCGCTCCGGCGGTGTCCGTGAAATTCCCTCTTTTTCCCTATCCCTCTCCCTGCTTCTCCCTCGGAATGAGAGCACCGGGACTGCTTTTAACTCTGTTCTTCCCTTGGAATACGAATGGAACCCCCTTTGGAGCGGCTGGCACTCAGTTTTTCCTCAGCTGCCACCTCAAGCCATGATGTCTTGTTAAAAACTGACCATGAGGCTGTTCCGGCTTTATTTTCCCTTTCTTGTTTGGACATCACAGTGCGATTCCAAAAGCTTTGCAATCCTGCCCTGCTTGCACATAGATGCACCCTCTTCTCTCCCCTCTCTGGCCTAAACTGGATGATGGGGTCTGGGACAGGAGACCCCAATTCCCACAGCCCCACAAAGCCCAGAGGTATTCTGCTTTCCAGGCAGGGAGCTCAGCGAGGCATTCCAGGGGGAAATAGCAGGAAAATCCCCGTTTTTTTGTGCCCATCCTTTGCTCCCCGTCCCAAAAAACTCGAATCCCAGCTCTTGATGTTGTTACCAGCGCTGGTTTTCCCGCTCTCTCCCTGCAGATACGCTGTCAGTGCCTCGCTGGTCCCCGCAGATCCCCCGTCGGGATTTGGGAAACTCCATAAAACACAGGTATGCCCACCCTGCGACCCCAGGCCAGGGGGATCAGGGATGGGCGTCTCCTTCCCATCTCTGCTCCAGGACACGGAGACTGGGGACGCTCCTCCCGTTCCCCATGCTGGCCTGTGTTGTCCTCCGGGCCCATTTCGATTCCATTTCAGTGCAGATCTGCTTTAGATAAGGCTCGAGTCGCTATCAATAAAAAGCTGTGTATTACCCGTGACCTTGCCAGCCTTCAGCAAATTCCCCGTCTCTGGATTATAGCCCTTCCATCTCTCCCTGAAGAGGGAGAAACTCTGGGAAGAGCGCTGCCCTTTGATGGGAAGCTGCTTCCCAAGGGGCTGGAAGCGTCCCCAGGGCAGGGAGGGAAATGGGGGTGACTGGGGTGAGCAAAGCTGGGGAATCACAGGGAGTTGGAATTGGATTCCCTTTAGAACAACCTTCCAGAACTAAAGGAAGGCTCGGGGTTGTGTTTTGGCATCCCTAAAAAAAAAAAATTCCTCAGCACCTGCAGCGGAGTTTGAGGGCGGCAGAGAGAGGACAAAGCAGGGCTCAGGAGACAAGGGAGGCTTCAGCTCTCCCTGGCCACTCTCTCCGTGTTTCTCTCCGCAGGTTTTCCACCAAGTACTGGATGTCTCAGACCTGCACCGTCTGCGGGAAGGGAATGTTGTTCGGCTTAAAATGCAAAAACTGCAAGTATGGCGCCAGGCCGGAGCTGTTTGTGCCACTCCTTACAGCCGCGGGGGGATGAGCGGGGTTTTGCCGGGGGAGCCGAGCAGGGATTTGGGCACGGAGAGACCAACCAGGCTCTCGTCAGCTCATCCTCACAGGAAGCTTTAACGAGATATGGAACTGGGTGAATGACCCCCCAAACCAGGGCTGGGGTGGTGTCTGGAATGGGATCAGGCTCCTCGGGGAGGATGTGCCCGCCAGATCTCAGCTCTGCTCGCTCCAGAGCTCTGAGTCAGATCCTGACAGCCCCCCTTCCCTAAGCCTGGCTTCAGGTCCCCACGCCACGGAGAGTCCCTGTGGAATTATCCGCAGGACCCGGGGGATAGAAGGACTGGGCCAGGCAGGGATAGCTCTGGGCACCAGGTGGGTTTTGCCCACAGTTTTGGGCTGTAGCCTCTATTTCTGCCAAGCTTGGGCACCTCTGCATCCCGGCAGGGATTATCCCGAGGAGCCAACCCTCCCCAAATCAGTTAATCCCAAAAATCAGTTAATCAAATCAACCAATCAATCCCCAAATCAGTTAAGCCCCCAAACAGTTAATCCATGGGGCAAAGGAGAGGGGATAAAAGGGGGCAGGACCGGGAAAACAGCGAGGCAGAGGCTGGGGCTGCTCCGGCTGCTCTCAGCGCGCCGCAGCCCAGCCCTGGACAGAGCCGTGCAGCCATCAGCACTGGGGGAAGCTGCTGTTGGAGCCAGGATTGCCTTTCCTGGGGCTGGGAGCTGGCAGGGTGTGATTGTCTGCGGGTAACGGAGCGATAACGATCGCTGCTGCCGCTGATTAAGAGCTGATGAGTTGGTAAATTGGGATTTAAACCTGCCGAGAAGCGCTCGGTTACTCCGCAGCTGGTGGGGCTTTTCTGGAAGGGATGTTATCAAATACCGGGATTTTAAAGGGGTGATTCCCGTCGTATCCATGCTCGAGGAGCTGGAGGCTTTTCCTGCGAGCTCTCCGTGCTGGAGGAGGGATGTTGTGCTTGCTCCCTGACCAAGATTAGGGATGCTGTGGCTCTGGCTGTGCAAATCCTGCTCCCTGTAATCCTACAGAAAAGAACAAATCCATTTCCTGGCAGTTGAAAGTTGGGAGCGGAGCACAAGGCGCTTAGGTTTTTTTCCAGCCTTGCCCTGGCGCTGCTTTCCCCAGAAAGCAGAGGTGAACCGACAGGTAAAACAAACAACCGGACCCCAAACCCCCCAAGCCTCAAATACCAAATTAATTCCTGCCTTTCCCTCTAGGAACAGCTTTGTAATAAAAGCTAACACGGGCAGCTCCTGAATTTTCATTACCCAGCTCATTGAGTTGAAGCTGCCGTTCTTTTCCCCCCCCCACCATCATTTCCCCTTGTTTTGATAAATCCTTTCCTCCTTCCCTTTTCCCCCATGGCTTTCTGCCGGCCTGGCAGAGCGTGAGCTGGGGATGCGCTTCCATCCTTAATTAAGGAGGAATGGGAAGCATTTGGGAGTCTGCCTATGCCTATATGCATGACCCGGGGGTGAATCCCTCCAGACTCCTGCTCTGCCTCCACAAACCGGGGAAAGCTCTGCAGAATATCCAGAATCCTTAAATCCTCTCTTTATTTTGGCTAAATGTCCTTTATAAGGTCGGGAGAGGAGGGCACAATGATAGGGACACACCAGGGGCCAGGGCAGCCACTTCCTCGCCCTCTGCTGCTCCTGAATTTGATTAAGCATCCAGCAGCAGGACGGTGGGAACGGGGATTTCGTGGAATCGTGGAATGTTTTGGGCTGGAAGGGATCTTGAAGCTCATCCTGTCCCACCTTCCAGCAAACCCAGTGCAGGACTCTGCTCCTTTATTGAACCCAGCTCTGGCAGAAGTGTCCATTTGGGCGTCCTCAAGCCTGGCTGGTCCCCCCAGCTGGCAGAGGAAGGGGTAGCTGGGCAGAGCCCCCAGGTTTGGGAACTGGAGGCGTTTTCCAAGGGCGTGCAGCCCCTGTGTCCTGCCGGTCAGCCCCTCCTGGTTTTCCAGGAGGTGCATCCCATGCTGTTCCTTATCCCTGAGCCTGCTGCTTGGCAATAACGGGAAGCAGGGAGCCAGGAGGGATCGCTCAGGCTGAGTGAGCAACCAAAGCCTTGCATCCAGTCGCTTTCCCAAGGGGAAGAGGAGGAAAAACCCTGAGCTCCATCCCAGACCCCCAGAACGGCCTGGATCCCGTTCCACCCCCTGCCACGGGCAGGGACACCTCCCACTGTCCCAGGCTGCCCCAAGCCTCCTCCAACCTGGCCTGGGACACTTCAGGGATCCAGGGGCAGCCACAGCTTCAACCTCCCTCCTTCCCAGGGGACAATTCCTTCCCCAAATCCCATCGAACCCCACCCTCCGGCAGTGGGAAGAAGCTCCCCCTTGCCACTCCACGGAGTCTCTCCATCCATCGGTTCCCTTCTCACTCCTTCCTCTCTGTCCCTGCCAGGCTCAAGTGCCACAACAAATGCACCAAAGAGGCCCCTCCGTGTCACCTGCTGATCATCCACCGCGGAGGTAAGGCCCTCTCTCCTCCCCGCTCCGTGCCTCGGGGATGTTGCCAGCGGGTAAAACTTTCAAAAACCCCCCTGGGCGATTCGGGAGCCGGACCCAGGCGGGGTCCCCGGCGGGACGGAGGCTCCCGAACCGCTTGGGCGCTCCGGGGGAAATGTTACCCACCGTTTTTTCCGCTTGTAGGGAGACGAGCCGGTCGGGGCGAGGCAGATTTGCATTGCAAACCACTTCCACCCACCCTCCCCCTGCCTCCTTTTCTTTTCAGATTCCCCACCGCACGGGGTAAGTCCAACCAGGTTTTAGCCTTTTGCTTCTGTCGAGAGCTCAGGGCGGATGTGGGACCCCGAACCTCCCGGTGCATGCGGGGTCCCCGCGCCGGGGACGCGGCCGTGGCCCTGCGGATGCTCGTGGTGCTTTTGGAGCTGCCTTATCCCGCTCTCCTGCGGGAAAGCCCGGCCTAAAATCCACAGAGAGACAGGCAGAACTTGGCAGCAGGACGGCGGGGCGGCGCTTCCCACCTCTTTTCTTCCAGATTTTTGGCTCCTTTGCTGGCCGGAGGACCGCGACTGCCTGAGGGAAAACGCTTCCAATCGCTCTTGCCTTGAATTTTGAGCTCTTGAAGCTGTTCCTTTGTGTTAAACATCCCCCTCCCCTCCAAACCCACTCCTTGGTTTAATCCCGGGGAAAAGGATTGTGCTGGTGGCACCTCAGAGGGGGCGATTTTACAGCCTCCACCCCAACCCCACGGCCTCACTTGCAGCAAATGTTGGGTGGAAGCGGTTGGAGTCCTCCCCGTCAGGCTCGGAGCTGCTGCAAACCCTGCCGGGGAGGCAGGGAAGGCAGAATCTGGGGCAGTCGGGCTGCTGGGATGGGCAGGATTTGGGATTTGGGGCTGTGATGCCACAAGAGCCGGAGCTGCCCGCTGTGTGTTTCAGGAGCAGCATGGCTTTGGGGTGGCCTCAGCATCACTGGAATTCCTCCCCACCCCCAAAAAAACCCTCCAAATCCAGCTCTTAACTCCATTGTCTTGGAGTCAAGCCATTCCTGACTGCCCCAGCCTTCAGGCCGGCTTTCCCCCACAAAAATCTTTCTGCTGAGAGTGTTCTGAGCTGGCTCCTTCCCTTCAGCCCAAAAAGCTCCGGCAAGGAGCAGGATTGTGCTGGCTGAGCCCCGGCTCACGGAGGGGCCGTGGCAGCTGCTGGAGCCCCCAGATTGCCACCTCACACCCTGGGGGGGTTGGCTGTGGCCGGGGTGCAGGAGGATCCCGAAGTTCAGCTGCCACCCCAGGCTGGAAGTGCCGCGGGAGTCGCTTTGGAGAGCGAGCACAGGGTGACCCCGAGCGCTCCTGCTGAGCTTTGATGTCCTTCCCTCTCTCTTCCCCTCCTCTCCATCCCCTTCTCCCCCTCTCCCTTCTTAATCCAGCAAGGTTAGTCCGGACGGAGTCGGTGCCCTGCGACATCAACAACCCCCTGAGGAAGCCCCCGCGGTATTCGGACCTGCACGTCAGCCAAACGCTCCCCAAAACCAACAAACTCAACAAGGTGAGCCCCGAGCCCCCCCGTGCCCGCAGCCTGCCACAGGGACTGCCCCCTGCGCCCGAATATCCACAGCTCTGCCGGGAATCGTGGAGCTCTTCAGGCTGGAAAAGATCTTTTAGGAAAGTTGAGTTTGATTGTTCCCCCAGCACTGCCCCATGTCCCCAAGTGCCACATCCACGTGGCTGCTAAATGACTCCAGCCCTGCCCTGGGCAGCTGTGCCAGGGCTCAACAGCCCTTTCCATGAAGGAATGTTCCCTAATATCAACCCTGAGCCTTCCCTGGCCCAGCCTGAGGCCGTTCCCTCTCCTCCTGTCCCTGTTCCCTGGAGCACAGCCCGGCCCCCCTGGCTGTCCCCTCCTGGCAGGAGCTGTGCAGAGCCACCAGGGCCCCCCGCGCCTCCTCTGCTCCAGGCTGAGCCCCTTCCCAGCTCCCTCAGCCCCTCCAGGGGCTCCAGCCCCTTTCCAGCTCTGTTCCCTGCCCAGGACATGCATCCAATTAAGTAATTTCTTTTAAAAATAAAATGGGACCAGCACTTCCAGAACAGCCGGGATCCTGCTATCCCAGTCCTGCTCTATTTTGGCCTCTCCGTCTCCAGGTCCAAGCTGAATTTGAGGTGGTTTGAGGTCTCTGCTCCCAGTGGAGACTTCAATAAATAAATTTATTGTTGCAAATAAAACAAGCCTGGAATTTGATTGTCCCTGGCAGAGCTGCTCAAGCCAGACCTGACAGAGCACCTGGCTCACTCCTGCTCTGTGTTGATACAATAAACCCATCACAGGGTTGGTTCTGATGGAATTTAAAGCCTCCAGTGGAAAATTCCTCGGAGGAAGGGCAGGGTGAGGGGTTGGCAGGCTGGAAGTGCTCAGAAGGAGGGACATCACTGATGGGACAGGGAATGGATCAACAAAACTCTGAATTCTCAAAGCCTGGCTGGGCTCCTTCGGCCCTCAGCATCCTCTGGCTCTGGGAAAAGTCTGGGTGCCAAAATTCTCCTGGAGATGCTATTTTAAACATAAATCTTTCTAGGAATTTCTTGGTCTAGGGGTCTGGTCTGGTTTTGTTGTTTTGCTGTGGTGCTTTTGTCCTGAATACTCCCATTCAGGTTGAAATTTCCCCTATAAATATTTATATTTCAGCAGGGACCCCTTCTTACTTTGGTATTTCTCAAAACATTACTTTAAAGGTATCCTGAAAAAAATAACGGAATGGCCTGGGTTGGAAGAAATCTTAAATTCCTCTAATTCCAACCCCCCATGAAATCTTATTGTTGTAACCTTCACCGGTTGCTTAAAAAAGAACTTACCTGAGCAAGATTATTGAGCATGGAATGATGACCAATATGGGTTTCCTGGAAAGCCCAGCTCAATCAAGAATTAATTAATTAGGACAAAATTACCTGCTGGGGAAGGCTCGTGCAGATTTTTCAACCTTGGAGGGAAAATCTGTAGGGATGGGAATGCTCAGCACTGCCCAGACCCTCTTCAGCAGCTCCAAGTCGGGCAGCAAGGGGGGAAATTCTGGCCTCGATTTTCCTTTTTGGATCCAGGATATCCAAGCAGGTTTTCTGCTGGTCCTGTTGGCTCTCGGTGATCCCTTCCCACCCCTCCCAGTGTGCACCCAAAATCGCTGCCCTGGGCTGGGAAGAGTCAAGGAATGGTGAGGAATGTCTTGGGATGCACTGGCTGCTCCTGCCGGATCCCTCTGCTCCCTGCAAGGCCCTGGGGCTTGGCTCCAAGGAGCTCAGCAGGAACTTCCAGGACCTTGTTGTCCCCAAGGACCAAGCCCCGGTTGGTGGTGGTGGCCCCAGTGCTGGCCTTGGTGGCCGCAGCTCTGCAGAGCCAGATTGGCAGGACCTCAGCTGGGGGTGAGGGTGGGAAAGGAGCCGATTTCTGCTGGGAAATGGCCTCGGGGAATACAAACAGCTTTGGAAAAAGCTCTGGGTGTTTTCCAGGACTTCTGGAAGGAACGGGGCAGGGGGGATGACCCACGTAGCTGCCACTTGTCACCCGGGGTCCTGTGCACCTCGGCGTGGCACCAGCCTGAGCCGCTCTCACCGGCCCCTCTCTTTTCCCTCCTTCCCTGCGTCCCTCAGGACCACATTCCGGTGCCCTACCAGCCAGATTCCAGCAGCAACCCTTCGTCCACCACGTCGTCCACGCCGTCCTCGCCGGCCCCGCCGCTGCCGCCCAGCGCCACCCCCCCGTCCCCGCTGCACCCGTCCCCGCAGTGCCCGCGCCAGCAGAAGCAGTTCAACCTGCCAGGTACTGCCAGCCCTGCCCTGTCCCGAGAGGGACTCATGCCCTGGCGTGTCCTTGGGATGCGGATTCGTCCCCTGGGATGGGGGAGAAGGTGGAAGTAGAAATCAGGAGAAAGGATGAGTTTAGGATGAGCCAGGTTGGGGAGTCTCTGACCAAACCTCCAGCGTGAAGGGTCAGAGCTCAGGGCTTGATCCAGTCTTGGAATCCTCCAAGGTTGGAGCCAGCCCAGTTTCTGCTGCTCTTGAGGCCACAAAACCTTTCCAGGCATGGATTTTCCACGGCCTCAGGTGCAAACAGAAACCAGGCGTTTACCCCTCCCTGAGAGCAAATTAGGGTGACCCCGCTGTGTTCTTGGGGTGATGGGTCCCTGACAGGTTTGCTGGCAGCGCGTGTGGGGTGACAGATGGTTCTGGGAATGTCTGATATGGCTTGTCCCACGGAATCTGGGCCTGGGATCCCAAACCCACTCTGGGATGTTCGTCTCTTCGAGGATGGTGGGAGAGGTGGGGAGGTCCCGGTGGCTGCAGGACACAGAAGTTATGGAAGAGGGCCCAAAAAGCTCCTCCTGGGCTGAGGATGTATCAGAGCCTGTCCCAGCAGACCTGCCTTCCTTTGGGATGTCCCACTGCTGCAGGAAAGGTCTGGAAGTGTGTCCACCTGCTCCCGAAATGGAGCTGGCGAGGGGAGAGGAGCTCTCCGGGATGCTGCAGCACTCCTGCAGGGCCTGGTGGCTCTCTGCCAGACCAGCTGCAGGGCTGAGGCTGAGGGCCTGCACCCCAAAATCCCAGCTTTAATGAACTGGTATGGTCAGAAGGAGGTCAGGATGGCTTCCCCAGAGGAACCAGGCAGAATCCTCAAGCTCCACGGCGGTGCCTCCACCGTGAGCAGAATCCAACGAGAGAGGAAGAGGAGGAGGGAGATGAGGAGGAAGTTGCCTGGCAGAATCCATCCTCAAGTACAAACACTTCCAAAAGCTGGAAACCCCCCCAGCAATCAGCCACCCATCGTGTCCTCATGCACCCAGAGAGGTGGCAGTCCTTTGGAGTGCCTGGGATGCAGGCAGGATCCTGGAATGGTGTGAGGAAGACGGTGGAGGAGGTGGGAGGAAGCCCTGGGCCCTGCCAGGAATGGTGTAGCCCATCCAGAGGGCCGGGATTTCACCAGGCACAGCCTTGGAGCCTCCAAGATCTGGGAGGACACAGCGTGAGTTCCGTGCTGCTGTCACCCAGTCCAAGGAGTTCTTCCAGAGCCAGAGTATCCCGGTGTCTCAGCACCCCGATCCACCTGCTGGGCCAGCTCTGGACCCTGCCTGGCTCTGGGGAATCCAGCCTTTGGTGACCCCATCATGGGTCACTTCTGGAGCAGAGACAACCTGTGGGCGTGCTTGAGACTTTATTCCATGTGGTTTGAAGCAGAAACCATGGATTTTACCCCTCTTTGGGGGACTTGGGACACATTCCCAGCTGGCAGAGATAGAGCAGGGCAGGATCAGCGCCTGGCATCTCTGGGGGGGTGTTTGCTCCCCGTTTTATCCCCATGAGGAGCAGAATGGGATCCAAAGCAGGACTTACCCTGCTTTTATCGTCCTAGCTGGGAAGTTCTCCATGGCTTATCCCATCAAGGTGGTCATCTCAGGGATTAGGATTTGAGCTTGGAAATTGTGACACTGTGACCTGCTCCTGCCAGAATTACCTTCCAGGCTCCTTTGATGTTGGCTCAGGTCCTGCTGCAGGGTTGAGGTGGAGTTCTGGGGTCTCTGAGCTGCAGAGTGGAAGCTGAGGCATAGCCCTTGGGGTCTAGCAGATAAGGAAGTGACTTCTGAGCTGCTGCCAACCTCTAGTGGCCTCAGCAGCTCCGAGTTCTTCACACCCATGACCTGCCTGCCCATGGAACCTGCTCAGCCCTTGGGCTGGAGACGAGAGCCAGGGGATGTTCCCAACACCCAGAGCCTCTCCGAGCTCTGGCTTTGGCCATGGCTCCTGGGACCCCTTCCAGGAAGGACACGGCTCCAAAGAAAGGGAGAAAGGTGTGGGAAGTGGCCCAAATGGGCAGCAGCTCCAAACCCATCACTTGGCATCTCCATAAATGCCAAGAGGTTTCCAAATTCCACTTGAGGGCCAGCACTCAAACCCTGCTGGCAAACTGGTGTCCAAAGCCCACCAGTGACATCAACACTCTCCAAATGGTGCAGAAGACTTGATATAGGGGGAAAAAAATCAAGTTATAATCCAGCAAAGGTCTTAATTTTTTTGCCTGGGCATCCTATGTGCCCATTTTGGAATATGGAATACTCCACGTGGGGATATGGAAGGGGGAGAGGTTGGATCACGCAGGAGGGGTTCACACAACTGGGGTTGAGATTTCCTGGTGAAGAACTGGAGCTTCTCCAGCTCCACAGGTCAATGTTGAACCTTTTTTTTTTTTCTTTTTTTTTTCTTCTTTTCCAGCCTCCCATTACTACAAATACAAGCAGCAATTCATTTTCCCAGGTGAGGCTCTCTGGAAGCTTTTCCTTGGATGCTGGGATTTCTCCTGGTGGGGAAGGGTTCATGGCCAGTTCTCCAAACCCCTGGATCTGTGCCAGGGAGGTCGTGCTGGGGTGGGATTTGTCCTCAATTGACGCTGCAGGGTTGGGTGGCCCTGAGTGACCCCCAGCCCTACCCAGGGTGTCACTAAAGCAGACCTGGGGCTGAGGGAGGGGGGTTAATTCCCTTGGACGCCCCCAGAGGTCTCTCACTTCTCTCTCTTGTTCCCAGATGTGGTGCCTGAGACGCCGACCCGGGCCCCACAGGTCGTCCTGCACCCCGTCACCTCCAACCCCATGTGAGTGACTCCCCCTTCCCATCCCCTTCCCTCTGCACCCCAAATCCTCCAGGCACCCATGGGGCTCAGGTGGTCCTGGGGAGGCCCCGCAGCTCTGGAAGGTTGGGAAGGAGGGCAGGGAGTTAATTTATAACCCACATCTCTTCTAGGGGAAAGAAAACAAAAAGATTTCAGTCCAAAAAGCCCAAGCCCAAGGGATTAATTAAATTATCATTAAATTAAAAGCAGATAACCGGGATATCTTTACCACTTCCAATATTTTCAAGCCAAATAAACTCAGGGGCTGAAAGTTGTGAAAAACAGCACCTAATCAGTATTAGAACCATCCCTCCCCAGCAGGTCGAGCCCAAATCCATCACTCCTTGAAGTCCTGGTGCCTGCACTACTCCAGCAGTGACATTCCATGGCCATGTCCTTCCTGATCCTTCCTCTAAAGGCCATTTCTGAAGGATTTCACAAGCCAGGGGTTTAAGGGAGCAGGTCTGGCCCCAGTTTGTGGTGGCTCATCCACACTCCCCAAGTTCCACTGGGGATCCTGTAGAGCAAAGGATGGAATCACGTTCCCTTGGGAATTAACGGAAAAACGGTGAAATCAAAACCCTTTTTTTCCCCCCTCTGCCTAAAAGAAGGTGTCAAGATGTAGGGTTTTTTTTTGGGGGGGGAACAGCTTTCAACACCTAAAATCTGTGATTCCCTCTGGCTNAAAACGGTGAAATCAAAACCCTTTTTTTCCCCCCTCTGCCTAAAAGAAGGTGTCAAGATGTAGGGTTTTTTTTTTGGGGGGGGAATAGCTTTCAACACCTAAAATCTGTGATTCCCTCTGGCTCCCCCCACTGAAAACATCCCACGGGAGCCATCCTGGGCTTGGCTGGGTCAAACAACTCTGGATCCTCCCAGGAATTCAAGCCTGGGATAGTGATGGAGCCAGCTGCCCCTGCAAACCACCCGTCCATGGAGGTGTTTTGCAGCCACCTGGGCTTCCCAATCTGCTCAAAATACCAGGATTGACTCCTTTTGTATAGGATCCTGGGACTTATAGTCTTTTGTGGCTATGGAATGGGATAGGACTTTCCAGGGCTGCCATGTGCGAGTGGCCTGGGGAGCGGAATTCTCCTGGAAAGGGATTTTTTTTTAATTTATGTGATTAATAATAATAATTTATAATGTATTGCTATGATGTTTGAAACCACCTGAGCTGGTGCAGCTCGTCCCTCATTCAGAATTTCCCAAATTCCCTGCTAATTGTCAGGAGCAGAGACCCTGGTTGTGGACCTGGGGGTGGGAGGTGCTGAGTGAACGGGGAAGGAGAAGAACTGGCAAACCAGTCAGCTTTGGGTGCTTGACTGCAGGGGAGAGGATCTTCAAACCCTCCACTTCTCCAAAATGATTGAAAAACTCCTTTTCTTTCCTTCTGCCCTTCTACTTTGGCTGGTGTTGGTTGCAAGGAAATCTTAGAAATCCCTGGGAACTCCTTGAGTGTGGTCAGAGTGTGCGTGTGGGGGTAAATCTGTCCCTTTCCCCGGGTTAGATCCTCCCTGGTCCCTTTATACCTGGGGCAGGAAGAGGGACTGCTCCCCAGATCCCGGTGTTTTTCCGTGGTGTTAATTCCATAATTCTTTTAACAGCCTGGAAGGAAACCCATTGCTTCAAATTGAAGTGGAGCCCACCTCGGAGGTGAGATGGCTCCTGTGCTTAATGGGCCTTGGTTTTAGGGATATCTTGGGGCACATTTCCTAGGAAATGGAGACGTTTCCCATCTGTGCAGTGGAATTGCTGATAATTGAATTAAAGTCCAGGCATCCGTGTCCCCACCCTGTGGAGAGGGACCCTCCTGGGCTTCAAGTTTGGAATTCTATGAGGTTTTTTAGGATGCATTAAAAATGCGGTGAAAGGGAAGGAGGGGAGAGGGAAGATGAGAATGGAGCTTTTATAGAGTGTTGTAAATCCTGTAGGAAGTCTAAATGGACCATCAAGGGGTCTGGGAATAACGGGAATTAACAGAGCACAGCTCAGCCAGGGGAGGATGAAACTGTTTTAAGACAAATTAATTAAATCTCGGATGGGTCACAGTCTTAAATTTTAACTGCAGAGTAAATAAATGGCTCCACAGGGAAGCGGTGGAGTCTCCAACTCTGGAGGGATTTAAATCCCCGTGGATGCGGCACTTCAGGACATGCTTTTGTGGTGGCCTTGGCCGTGCTGGGGGAAGAGTTGGAGTCCATCTCAGAGAGCTTTTCCAGCCTAAAGGATTCCGCGATTCTGTGAAAATCCGGGATTCTGCCAACTTTGCGTAGAACAGGACCATTCCATTGGGGTTGGGTTCTGAGCCAGCAGGAGCTGGATCAGTGGGGTTTTTTTCCCCCCACAGTTTTCTCCCCGGTTCACTTCTCCTGGTGCCCTTTGCCCACCACAGAACGAGGAGGGCGCCGAGGAGGTGCAGGAGTCCGAGGACGACTTCGAGGAGATGAACCTCTCGCTGCTCTCCGCGCGCAACTTCCCGCGCAAGGCCAGCCAGACCAGCATCTTCCTGCAGGAGTGGGACATCCCCTTCGAGCAGCTGGAGATCGGCGAGCTCATCGGGAAGGGCCGCTTCGGGCAGGTGTTCCACGGGCGCTGGCACGGCGAGGTGGCCATTCGCCTCATCGACATCGAGCGCGACAACGAGGACCAGCTCAAGGCCTTCAAGAGGGAGGTCATGGCCTACCGGCAGACCCGGCACGAGAACGTCGTGCTCTTCATGGGGGCCTGCATGAGCCCTCCCCACCTTGCCATCATCACCAGGTTGGAATAGGTTTTTTTTTGTTTTTTTCCCTGTCCAAAAATTTGGGTTTTTCCCCGTTGTGGTTTCCTCCAGTCCCACGGTGCTGTTGGGTTGAGTTTCCTGCCCTAAGGAAGGGGTGTTCTCCGTGTGCTGTGTATCCGTGATCTCCACCTGCTGTGGTTTGTGGTGTGGAGGACACAGCAAATCCAAAAAGTCTCTCCAGGCAGGTCATTCTTCTGTATGAGGGGAGTTCTGGACAGGAATGGTTTGATTTATCCAGGGGCAAGAAGTGTCATGGAATCATGGAATGGTTTGGCTTGTGTTGGAAGGGACCTTAAAGCTCATCCCATTCCACCCCTGCCACAGGCAGGGACACCTTCCACTATCCCAGGTTATTCCAGCCTGGCCTTGGGCACTGCCAGGGATCCAGGGGCAGCCCCAGCTGCTCTGGGCACCCTGTGCCAGGGCCAGCCCACCCTCCCAGGAACAATTCCTGGATCCCAATCTCCCACCCAGCCCTGCCCTCTGGCACTGGGAGCCATTCCCTGGCTCCTGTCCCTCCATCCCTTGTCCCCAGCCCCTCTCCAGCTCTCCTGGAGCCCCTTCAGGCCCTGCAAAGGGACTGAGAGGGTCCTTGCAGCTTTCAGGGGAGCAAGCTGGGATCTGCGGGCTCACAGACCACCCGACACCTCCACAGCTTTCTTGGTCTCAAAGCATTCCCAATTACCTGCCCTTGCCCACATTCCCAATGGGAATGCAGCACTGAGTCTCTCTCAGAGTGATGGTATAATCTACACTTGGCTGGGCAAAAAATCCCACCTGGCCTGGAGGCAAAGAGGTTGCAACTGCACCCAGAGCAGCTGCTGCCATGGGAAATACATTTATTCCAGGGAATTCCATGCTTTCCTTCACCTCCAGCCCATGCTTACAGCCGTGGGACTGGACCCGGTCCTGTTTTTTGTCCCACTCCAGGTTATTTTCCCCGGGAGAAGTTTCCCCAAGGTGAGGTTGAATTTTCCCCCTGGCAGCATTTCAAAAAGCAATGGAATGGCACCGCTTCCAACAGCCATCAGTGATGAAATATTGCATCATCTTTTCCTAATGTCCCTAATTTTGCCTTGAAAGTGACACCTCCCAGTCCCTGATCCCAGACGGGGTGGCTCCCTCTTTGTCTAAACCAAAAGGATTTCACCCCAAATTCGTGTTACCTCACCCCTTGCTCCCTGCTCCGGTGGGATCGTGGGTTGCATTTCCCTCGGGGGTTTCATCCTCTGGGGTCAGGGTGACTCCAAAGTGGGGCCGGCCCTCCCCAGCTGGCGACTGGAAAAGCGATGCCTTTTATTCAGGACCAAAAATGAGCCATCTGGGGGAAAATTCCGCAGCATTTCCATCTATTGGGTAGCTCCAGGCCAAAAGCTTTTGGAGAAGTGTGCAAACACATGTATTGATGGATGAGTCAGAGCCCCCATCCATGTGTCACTCCGCGTTCCCAAAGGAAAAGGCGGCGTCTCCATCCCGCTCCGCTGTCCCTTTGCAGCCCCCATTTGCTCAGCTTTTCAGTGCTATTCAATAGCAAAACCTGGGAAATGTATTCCTTGGTTTTCTTTTTTTTTTTGTTTTATTTTTTTTCTTCTTTTTTTTTTTGAGCCACAGAATGTTTTCTCTTCCGTTTTCTATTCCAACGGGCCTTTCTATAAAAGCAGAAAGGTGCCATTTTTGACAGTTGGACAAAATCAGTCTGTGTGATGCAGCATCCTGGTGAATTAATGTGAGCAACGTGGAGCTCTGCTCGTCCTGTTCCTCTTCCAGCTGCACTTGGTCCTGTTTTTAAGGTCAAAATGTAAATTTGTTAAATTGCCCAAAATATAACTCAAACTCATAACATATCCAGGCATAATTTGTTTGTTCCTAAACCCCACTTTTATCTGCATCCTTTTAAAGCTGAACCAATATCAGCCTTAAACCAAAGGACAGTAGGGTTAGATGGGATATTGGGCAGGAATTGCTCCCTGGGAGGGTGGGCAGGCCCTGGCACAGGGTGCCCAGAGCAGCTGGGGCTGCCCCTGGATCCCTGGAAGTGTCCAAGGAAAGTTGGACAGGGCTTGGAGCCACCTGGAGTAGTGGGAGGTGTCCCTTCTGCCTGGAATGGGATGAGCTTGAAGGTCCCTTCCAACCCAAACCATGATTCCACGAGAATTTTACAGTTGCAACTGGAAACCTGTTTGATTTCTCCTGCTGGGATTTCTGGGGTGCAGGCAAACCAAGGGGGCTCAGTTCAGTCTCAGAGGATTTTTGGGAAGCCCAGGACTGTGTGAGTACATATCCCACAGCCCGTGGGTAACTTCCAGACACAATTCTCCTGATTTGAAGTTTCCTTCCAAGCCCTGTCCAACCTTCCTTGGACACTTCCAGGGATCTGGGGCAGCCACAGCTTCTCTGGGCACCCTGTGCCAGGGCTCACAACCGTCACTGTGGAAAACTTTTCCTCATATCTGGTCTAATCTCTATATCCAGTGGTGCTTCCTGGCATTCCTTGCCTGCTCTGTCCTTGGCTGGACATTTCTGGGGAGCCTCTGGCCATCTCCTGTGAGGAAAAGCCTTCTCCCCATGCGGAGGTTTCCCTCCCATCCATGTTTCAGGTTCTTCCTAAGGGATGTGACAGCCCCGGGGGCTTTTCTGCCATGAGAGCAGCTGCTCAGGTGTTGTAGGGAATGAGGCTGGGAAGAGCACAATGTGGCCTGGGTGGGAATGGTCCAGAACACTGGGAATGGTCCGGGAGGTGGCACTGGGGGGGGGCCCATCACTCTTCCCAATCTTTCCTTGTGGGTTTATGGGAATAAATTTAAACCAGGCTTTGCTTGGAGTGGGAAATCATTCCCAGCTGTCTTGAGGAGAGGATTATGGCTACAAACCCAGGATCCCAGGATTTCCTCGCCCTCCCTGTGCCCATTCCCAGGGCAGAACTTTGTGTGTGGAAAAGGCCACCTTTCTTCTGGGAGCCCACAAGCGGCCACTCGAGGCCGTTTTTTCCACAAAATCCCAGCAATTCCTTATAGTTGTTACAAAAATCTCCGTTTCCCTGCACGTCTGGGAGCAGCTGCGTGTCCCTGGGAAGGGGCTTCACCACGTCGTGCCACCGGCGCTGCCGGAAGGGGGTTATTTATAGCCGGGTTTATTTTTACTTTTCCCCATCCCGACGTTTTCCTTCCTGATTGCCTGTGATATTCAGGGATTGTCTCATTAGCAGAAAGAAATTTCCCCATCCAAACAGCAGAGTCCACAGGGAAAAAAATGGAAGGGGAAACTGAGGCAGCAGCTGGCTGAGGGTGGGGTAGTTTGGGTTAAAAATCTGATTTTTCCTGTATGAACCATTTTTATGGATAAATGGGAACAGCTCTGTTTAATATCTTCATCAAGGATAAAACCAGGGGGATCGAGACTGGAGAAGAGAAAGCTCCAGGGAGAGCTCAGAGCCCCTGGCAGGGCCTGAAGGGGCTCCAGGAGAGCTGGAGAGGGGCTGGGGACAAGGGATGGAGGGACAGGAGCCAGGGAATGGCTCCCAGTGCCAGAGGGCAGGGCTGGGTGGGAGATTGGGATCCAGGAATTGTTCCTGGGAGGGGGCTGGAGGGAATTCCCAGAGCAGCTGGATCCCTGGGAGTGTCCAAGGCCAGGCTGGACAGAGCTTGGAATACCCTGGGACAGTGGGAGGTGTCCCTGCCTGTGGCACTGGGTGGAATTGAAGGTCCCTTCCCACCCAACCCATTCCGTGATTCCTGAGCTGTCTCTTAATGCGACAGAAAAGCAGAAATCCAGCATTTTTCAGCAGTGGGAGGTGGCGAGTGCAAGGAACGGTTCCGTCAGAGCCACTAATGGGTTTTCTCTTGGGTAATGAGCACTGGGGACAATTAACATCCATCTTAATTAGTCTGGAGCAGGAGCGGGCGCGAGCGTTGGCGCTTCGAGCTTAATGGATGGCGGGAAACGGCTGCGGAGTCCTCGGCTCGGCGGGGATGAAGGGGCTGGAAAAACTCCCTGCTTGTTGGGATAACGGGCTGGTCCTGCTGGTGGGGAATGTGACAAAGCCAGGCCGGGGTAAACTCAGCTCCTTGGGGCTCCTGGTGCCCAGGGCAGGAACAGAGGTAAAGCCTCAGCCACCCAGGGGGGCCTTCCAAGGATAAAATCCTTTCCTAATCCTGACAGAATGGCTCCAGCCACCCACAGAAGCAGAAACTCCCACATTTTAGGATTCTGGGAGAATCCTGAGAGAAAAAAAAGGGGGGATTTTAGTGCTTATTGATGGCTCCCAAGGCTCCAGGTGCTCATGGAGTCTGTAATGGAAGCAGGGCACCAGCACACTGCGTGCAGCTTCTCGGGGCTCCTGTTGGTTGGGAATGTTGGTTGGGAGAAGGGGGCGAGGTTATCCCGGCTGTGAGAAGATTGGAGCTGCAGTTTGCCTGGGCTTGGAGCTCACACTGCCTTGTGGGGGGGATTTGGAGCAGCTTTTCCAAGATTCCTTGGGCTTTTAATTAAAAGCTCCAGCGTGGCTCCTGGAGCTTGTGCAAGGCGTCTGGGATTTGCTCCCTGCAATGCTCTGGGCTGGCTTTTGAGCCCTCTTCGTGCCACTGACTGGCACGGGACTGACTGGTGAGGCCAGGGTGACTTCAGCTCCCCAGGGTGCCGCTGGTGATGCCACCAGGGCTGCGTGGCCACGATTTATGTCTCTGCTGGGCAGACCAAGAACACTGAGGAACATTAGGAACTGGCCTGACCTTGGCAGAACTGTGTAAAGAGAATTAATTTGTTGAAGGTGCCTTTGGAGCAGAGGAACTTGGAATGTTTCTGCTGGAGAGGGAGCATCTCCTGAACCCTTCCCTGGAGCTGGTGGGGGGTGGGGGGGAGATAAACCCAGTCCTTGCCTGTACCTGAGATATTGAAGATGAAATGAGAGCTTGCTCTTTTTTCTCTGTGGAAAACAGGATTTAATGACAGGAACACATTCCCTGGCACTAATTAATAGGGAAGGCATGAGAGCGAGGGATAGGAAGAATATCCAAGGCACTTCAGCTGTTTATTCATGGATAACTTCAGTGCATGGGCTAAATCCTGGGGCTTACTTTGATTTTGTAATAGATTTCCATGCTGGATTTTGCCAATATTTAATGTTTGGCTGTGCTGCTGGGTGGAACAAGCCCTCCACAAGGGATGCTCTCCTGTGCTGGACCTTGCTCCCGGTGGGCACGGAAGAGCTCTGGACAAACCTCGGCTTTAGACTCTTCCGAGCCTGTCCCAGTGCCAGATCTCCTGACATTTACAGGCACAGCCCGGCTGGGAAGGATTTGGGGTGTGTAAATCTTAATGCTCGGGAAGCTGGGGATATTTAACCTGATTTGAAGGATGGGAGGAAAGGGGAGAGGTGAAAACCTTGGCACTTAAGATGGAACACATTTAGGGGGTCTGGTTTGTCCCTGTGGATGCTCTGGGGTGCTTGCAGCCAGCCCCCCGTTCCCTCCAGCGCATCCAAATTGTCCTTTGAGCTTTAATGAGCCTTGAAGGGAAGGAACAACAAGGTACAACAAGGTCAGGTGGGATGGAGCCCTGGGCAACCTGAGTGGCATCACTGCCCATGGCACGGGTTGGAATTGACAGGATCTTTAAGGTCTCTTCCAACCCAAACCATTGCAGGATTCTATGAAACTGGATTTTTCTCCTCAATGGACTTAAAATGAATCCTTCCAGCCTTCCTTCCTGTGCTGGGAATTGGGGAGAAACTCTTAAGTCCTGTTCAGTGGGAGGGAAAATGAGGCACAGAGCTGCCACCTTGTTTTCCTCCGTGCCAGGCTGGAGCCATGCACTGATAGAACACAGGGAAAGGGTTCCCATGGACAGAGGGCAGGGTTAGATGGGATTTTGGGGAAAGATTCTTCCGTGTGAGGCCCTGGTACAGGCTTCCCCATCCCTGGAAATGTTCCAGGCCAGGCTGGACAGGACTTGGAGCAATTTGGCATAGTGGGAGATGTCCGTGCCCATGGCAGGCAGTGGGATGAGGTCATCTTTAAGATCCCTTCCCGCTCAAACCATTCCATGATTCTCTGATCCTGGAGCGTTTCCAAAGTGCCTTTCAGGTCCTGCCCTTCTCTCCCCACTCCTGGGTGTGTTTTGGGAAGGGGAGCCATGGACTCCTGCCTCCCCTAACCCTGTCCATGATCAAACACCCGCTTTGGGAGCCAGACCCTTCTTCTCTGCCTCTGCTGTTTTACTTTTCCTGCTTTTTCCGCCGCATTCCCTTCCCTGGCAGCTCAGTAATGGAGCTCGTAGATCATATAATAAATAGGGATCGACTTCTTGCCAGGTGCTGGATCAGAATGGATTGACCCTTGGGAATGCACTCCCTCCCAATCGATGCGAGGCCATCAGGCCGGATAAATCTTGATAACGACTGACAGCGGGAAAGTCAATATGTGGATTATTATATACATTAAACCTGGATATATCTTCCACCAGCAGGCTTGGGGAGGGGCCTGGAATATCCCGAGCCAAGAGGATGGTTGGGAAGAGGGAAAAGCAGCAGCTTGATCCTCTGTGTTTGATGTGGAAACGCTGGGGCTGGAGGAGCTTTTCTCACTCGCTGGAGCATCAAATCCCCACCAGCGGCTGCTCCTGAACGGGGAGGATGCTCCAGGGGGAAATTTTCCCTTTGTGTTTTAAGAGTGTTTCCAAATGCCATGGAAATATTGCTGGTTTGGCCCTGATTTCTCCAGGAAAGTGCTTAACACAGCAGGATTCGCTTTGCTGGAGGGGAAGGGATTTAAGGAAATGCCTTTGATTACGTGCCCTGCTGAGAGATGGTCCCAAAAAGTCCTTCCGCTCGTGCCAGCTCTTCCCGTCCCTCTTGAGTGATGTCCCAGCATCATTCCTGGTATTTTCCCGAGCGCCCTCAATGCCTGGGATCCTCTTTGGGACAGAGCTGGGCTGCCTGTGGGGGATCCGTGTGCTGGCACCCTGCCTAGCCAAAGAAACAGATCCTTCCTGTGACAGCAGCATTAAGTTTTTTATTAATAATAATCATTATTACTATTCCAAAGTAGAGCCAGGTTCCAGGGAAGCAGCCGGCTCAATCCAAAGTTTCTTTCCTTCCTCCAAAAGGGTTTTAAAAAAGATAATAATTTTCCTTCCTCAAGTTCAAAACAGCCAGAGGAGCAAGGTGCAGAGAATATTTGAGAGGCAAGGAGGCCGAGGCGCCTCCACTCATCCCTGTGCACCCAGCCCTCCCTCTCAGAGCCAATTCTGAGCGCGTCCTTTCCAAAGGCAGCAAGTGGCACCTGGAGCATGGAGTTTTTTCGGATGACTTGTCTGCAAGCCTGGCTTTAGCTAAGCCCCAGGGGCTGCTTTGCATTCACCTGGCTCCGAGCTCTTCTCCCTGCAGCTGGAGCAGAGCTCGTCTCCTCTATTTCCTCCCAATAAAAATGCATGGAGTTAGCTTTTTCCAAAGAACTTGGTTTTTTCCGAGCCGATGATGAAGTTGGAGCTACTTTTCGGGAGGGCTGATCCCCTCCTCCTCCTTTTCCTCCTCCTCCTCCTGCAGCCCTTGTGGTTTGGCTGTAGTTATCTCGCGTGCCAGCTGCCGACAGGAAAATTTTGCTGCCTAAGTAATATCCATCAAAAGCCGGTGCTTCCATTGGCTGGAGATAGCGGGATAAGGGCAGCGTCGGCTCTTCAGGGCTCTTCTGTTTCCTCCTGCTGGTTTGGATCTGCAGAAGCTGCTCCATGAGGAGCAGGAGAGTCCCTCCCATCTCCAGGCTGGGGATGTGGGCTCTGCTTGAAATGGCAGGAATTGAATTCCCTGGTTTCCCTTTGGGGCTGCTTTGGGTTCAGTTGGAATGGGGTTGGATGGGATGAGCGTTTCCAGCCTGGAGGGGCTGGGATCTGCTGGGTGCTGGTGCTTGGGTCACGCCTTTCTTGGCACTGAGTTTTGGCTGCTGTTTCCATAGAACCACAGAACTGTTTAGATTGGAAAAGAAATCAATTCCAACCATTCCCCAGCACTGCCAAGGTCATCACTGATCCGTGTCCCCCAGTGCCATGTTCGCTGTTGAATCCTCCAGCAATGGGGACTCCAGGGATGTGCCAGGGCTTGACAACTCTTTCAGTTGAAGGGAGTGAAATCGTTTCCCCTTGTATCTTAATTTTTCCTCCCCGGTCATGCTCATGGAGTTTGGATGTGGAGGGTTGAGGAATTTCAGGCTGGATGCTGCCACTTCTCACTCTGGTATTGGCAGGGAGTCAAGGGGGCAAAATTCCTTATCCATTTAGAGGAAAACAAAACCCCAGGATAAAAATGAACCCCAAGCTCTCCCTTTGCTGCTCTTCCGGCCTTCTTCAATTTTCCTTTTTGTGGAACACCTCAGGAGCTGTTGAGTTTCAAAAGTACCATTGCCAGACGCTGGGAGAAAGAGAAAAACAAGCCAGTATATGGGAGCAACTGGAAAACTTCCCAAATAAGTCAGGAACGTGCCGGAATGTTCAGAGCTCCTTCTTTCCCTCTCTGGTCCTGCTCAAATGAAATCAAATAAGTCCTGGCTCAGTGGCTCCTGTTGCTCTTTCTTTCTTAACATTCCCCAAAGGGTCCTTTTTCCATGAGAATCTCAAAGTGTGTAAACTGCTGGGGAATGTGGGAGCATCCGAGCATCCTTTGCTGTGTCTTTCTTCCAGCACAGATGTAACCTGGGAGCAGAGGCATTTTTATATTAAAGCATTTTTTATTAATTCCCCACCTCGCTCTCTTCTCCAGTGTCTCCCCTGGGTCTACAGCGCTGACTGTCTCCATGGTATCCGAGCTGCTTCCCTAGGAATCCACATCCCGGCAAGGAATGAACTTCCCGGGGTCTGGCATTTATCACCTCCTTAATTGAATGGGCATTTATGTGGATGGGAAGAGGGAAGGGAAGCGCAAAGCTCCTGGAGTGATGGAATGTGCCCTACAACCGCCAGGCCTGTGGCTTGGGATGATCCCTGCTCCTGAGCATGAGCCAGGCTGGAGTCTCAACAATGTTGAGGTGTTGGCCATGAGTGTAGCGTGGTGGCCACCAATGTAAAGTGACGGCCATCCGTGTAAAAGTGATGGTCATCAGTGTAGAGGTGATGGTCATCTATGTGGAGACAATGACCACCAGTGTAGAGGTGTTGGCCACCAGTGTAGAGGTGATGACCACTGATGTGGCGGTGATGACCATCATTGTAGAGGTGATGACCATCACTGTAGAGGTGATGGTGACCAGGAAAGAGGTGATGGCCACCAGGAAAGAGGTGATGGTGACCAGGAAAGAGGTGATGGTGACCAGGGAAAGAGGTGATGGCCACCAGGCAAGAGGTGATGGTCACCAGGCAAGAGGTGATGGCCATCAGGAAAGAGGTGATGGTTACCAGGAAAGAGGTGATGGCCACCAAGCAAGAGGTGGTGGCCACCAGTGTAGAGACAATGACCATCAGTGTAGGGGTGGTAGCCATCAATGTAGAGGTGTTGGCCATCAGTGTAGACTCGATGACCATCAGTGTAGAGGGGGTGGCCACCATGTAGGAGTAATGGCCATCAATGTAGAGGTGCTGGCCACCCATGCAGAGCTGATGACCACCCGTATTGCAGAGAGGGGTAAAAATCCCCAAAGGATGGAAGAGGGATGAGGCTGTTTTCCCGTGGAACAGCAAAAACACCCAGAGGCAGCGCTCCAGCTCTTCCTCCCTCGTCCCAAATTGTTCCTCTGCGAGACGCCTTGGCTTTGCTCCCGCTGCTGATGTCTCCAGCCCACGTTGGGAATGCAGAGTGTTTATAAAGCAATTTGGGATTTGGCTTGCTTGGCTGAACACTTCAAAAACTCATTTTGAATTGAGAGTGGCATCTGCAGCAGGATGGGGCTGGGCCTGTCCTAACGCCGGGAAAGGCATCGGGATGTAGATATGCCATGGGATGAGGTGCACTCCTGAGGACTCTCAGAAGGATCTCTGCACCTCTGTCCCAGCCACCCCTCAGCTCTGGATGGTCTTTGGTCACCCCATGGCACTGGGGTATGTGTCATCAACCCGCTCTGCCACCAGGTGGAATGGAAAAGTTTGGGAGAAGAAGACAAGAATTCCTTACGAACTTTCACTTCCGCGCTAAAGAACCCGGGATCCGTTTGAAGATGCAAATTATCTGCCTTGTTTTTGGTGTCTTTTGTGACCTTGTCAACCACAGCCGTGTCCCTCAAAGCCACGTTCGGCGGGGGCCTCTCCAAGCGGGAAGGCAGAAGACTCCGAGCGTGCCCCGGGCGCCGCTCTTTGTCCCGCCCGAATGGGGAGCGATTGAGGAACGAGGAGAAGCGGAATTGTCGAGCCGTGCCAATGAAAAGGTTCTGCAGGTGGTGGCTGAATGGGCTCAGGTGCTGCACAAAAGGTATCAACCGGGGCTTTATCTCCGCACTGGCAGCCCCTTATCCAGCAAGAAAAGTCGGATGTGCCGGTGCAGCGGGCGCTCGGTGAATTCATTCGGAGCCCTTATTCATTGAGGGGAGGGGAGAAGCACCTGGGCTGCTTTGATGGCTCTGCCAGGGTCTGAGGAGCAGAGGTGACAGGGACACGTCCTGGTGCCACCGCCTCGTGTCTGGCTGCTCTCCTGCAGCGGTTCCATCCGCTGGGAAGGATTTGGAAATCCTGTAAATGAAGTGGAAAGATGGGAATCTGAGCAGCAAAAGGCTGCAAGCTCTGCTCTCAGGGTTATCTCAGCAGCTCAGATAGGCAGAAGCGTGAGGATTTTCCTCTAAACAGCCCTTTCCCAGGAAAACAGCTGATCTTAACTCTCTTTAGGGCTGGAACCAAGCCCTGTTCCAGCCCTAATCCGCTCATTGTATTTCTAGTGTCAATTTGTGACCAATTCAGATCACAGGCAGCTGGCTGTAAAATGGTTTTCCCTGGTTTTCCGAGGATTGGGAAGGGCTGGGGGCACTCCTGTGTGTGCAGGAGGGGGCAAAAGGCTGTTGTGTGACAGAACTTAAAGCTTGGTGGGTTTCTGTAGGAAACCAGTGACCACCATAAAGGTGGTGGAAGGAGAATTTGTGCCTGTTGTTATCCTGCACACTTTGATTCATTCTGGTTACAGAAACCCAAGGATTTTATCACCGATTTCCAAGTGCTGGGATCCTAATCTTCGGGAAATTCCTGTTAGACTGCAGCTGAAGTGTTGCAGGAGGCAGGAAGATGGCTCAGAGGGAGCACATTCGTATCAAAGCTGCCTCGGGGATGTGCTGGGATGCCCGAGCGAGGAAAACCATCCCTGAGGAGGCACTTGCTGCCTTAAATCCCCACGGCAGCTCCCTTGTGTCCAGCAGGACAATTTCTAACAGCTCCAGTGAGGAAATATTTGGAAGGCTGCTGTTGTCTTTCCAAAACCCATGGGATGCAGGGTTGATCCCATTCCTGTTTCAGTGCTTGTCCTGAAAATTCAGCTCTCTGCCCGTGGAGCGATGTGGAGCTCCAGGGTTAGGAGCAGGAGGATCCTTTGTATTCTTCTGGGGTTCTTCTGGGCTTCACGGACTAATGGAATGGTTTGGGTTGAAAGCTCATCCTGTTCCACCCTCTGCCATGGGCAGGGACACTTTCCATCATCCCAGCTTGCTCCAGACCCCCTCCAAGATGTCCCTGCCCATGGCACAGGGCTGGAATGAAATGGTTCTGAAGGTCCCTTCCAACCCAAACCATTCTGTGATTCTCTTCTGTGTTTCTCTGATGGATTTCAGCCAAAAAGGACAAAACCCCTCCCAGGGGGTGAATCCAAACCAGTGTATGCTGGAATTCCCAGGGCAGGAGGATCTGGGCGAGGGGAAAGCAGTGGAGTCGATCTGGGGGAGAGCAGCAGAGTAAAACCCCAGAACTTTTAATTTTCTAACCAGAACAGAACCAAATCAACATCTGCAGTCGCCAAACCTCTTTAACAAGCTGTGTGTTGGGTGTTTTACTTTCCAGGCACAGGTATCCAGTCTCATCTTTCCAAAGTTGCCTGGAATGAGCGTGGGTGGATAGAGAAAGAAAAAAAAAACCAAAAAAACCACCCTTTTTTTTGTGGGTGGGAGTTGAGGCAGCAGCCACCCACATCCTCCATTATGATATTCAAATGTCAATATATTTTTAATTGGTTTATATCCATCCCCCTCTCCCCCCCCCCAATCCAGCTGCCTTTGGTAATTAAGGCTCTGTAAATAGATTTTACTGTAATTGGTATGAGAAGGAAAATTGGAGGACATTGTACAGTGCATGGGGTTGGGGGATTTTTTTTTTCCCTCCCTGTCTTTCCTCTTTTGACTCATTTTACATCTGTGAGCTTTGTATCCTGAGGGAGGAGGAGGAGGGAGCCACGGCCAATTCTGCACACAAACTTGGAAGCGGGAGGACCGGGTGGTTTGCTCTGGGCTGGGACACAGGGAAAAGGCAACAGCCAGCCCAGGTTGTCCCTTGTGGCACCAGGGTGGTGCCACCAGGACACGCTGGGAGCAGTGAGAGCTCCCTCCCCGTGCCAGACTGGGAGAGCCCCCAGTGCCCTGCGGAATCTTCCACCTGCCTCGAGCCAAGAGGCCAAAATCTGGCCAAAATCCTGTGATGATTTACAGCTTTATAATTCGGGGCTCTTTCTCCAGGAGGGTTTGTAACTTCTCTTTTGCTTTTCCTGCTCTTCCAGCCTGTGTAAAGGACGGACTCTCTACTCCGTGGTGAGGGACGCCAAAATTGTCCTGGATGTCAACAAGACGAGGCAGATAGCACAAGAAATTGTGAAGGTATGGTCTGGGGGGTCTGGATCTGTCAGAAAACCCAGCCAAGAGCCCAGCCCAGTCACTCTGGGCTGTGTGAGAGGAGCAGATGAGGATTCCGGGCAGGATAAAACTCCTTGGGTTAAAAATCCAGGTCCCTTTGACCTCTCATGTGGCTGAAGTGGGGTGGCACCAAAGCTTCCATGAGCTCCCCATGCCGGGGGATCTTTCTGGCCACTGCTCCTCTTCCCTGCTGGAAGTTCAGGTGTTTAAATCCAGCACTGATGTTGCAAGGGAGCTCCTGGTGGGATATTCCTCTGCTCTTGGAAAAAAAATGTAATGATCATGGAGTACAAGAATGGTTTGTGTTGGAAGGGACCTTAAAGCTCATCCCATTCCTCCCCTTGCCATGGGCAGGGACACCTTCCACTATCCCAGGTTGGTCCAAGCTGTGTCCAGCCTGGCCTGGAACACTTCCAGCATTCCCAGTATTCCCATAAAACATTCCCAGGGCCGAGGCTCCTGGAGAAATCCGTGCCGTGGTGCCACAACGCTGAGCTAAAAGTGCTTTTAATTTCCCTGGGGTGACTCCAAGTGCATCTTCCACACTACAGACGTGATCCTACAGACAACCCCAGGGAGGATCCTCCTGTGGCAGGTGGAGGGGCTGGGAATTTGAGCCCTCACAACTTCCCATGGGATGCCAGCAGCAGCACTGAGGTGTTGAGCTGTCTGCCAGAACGGGGTTGTGCTGTCATTCCAAACATATTTATCACCAAAAATATCTGGCACGCGCTGTGCCACGGGAGCTCTGACACTGCCCCCATGCCCTGCTCAAGGTCAGCCACCCCTTCCACCCCGGAGCTCAAACCTGGAGCTGGTCCCACATTTAACTGTGGGAAAACAACAGAAAATCAGGATTTCTGGCAGATCTTAGCCCCCCTTAAATATCCAAACCCGGGTTAAAAGCAGAATATATTCAGCAATATTTCCTGGGCGGTGCTTATAGGCTGTGTCGTATTAAATTGCTTATTTTGTGTTTACTTCGATCGAGTTTTAACTTTTTAAGTTTAAATTCCTTCAGTTCTCCTGAAGTGTCCGGGCAGGAGCTGCCAGGTGAGCACAGGCTGAACCTTTTGCTACCTTGGAGCCACAGCCTGAGCTGGGGGTGCCTGAGGCAGCCCGGAGCCTCTCCCTTCTTAATTCCTGCTTCTCATCCGTCTTTTCCACCTTTTAGACACGGATTTTTTTCCCGCTGAGCAAACACTTGAAGCATCCCAGTTTAGCCTTGTATTTCCCCCCCTTTTTGTGCTCGGGGCTTTTGCCTTCCAGATGTTCCCAGCGGGAAGGACGGCTCCGTTCAGCCCCTTTCCCTGCGTGGGTTCATTGCTCCGTGCAGGTTTCGAGGACGAGGCTGAGACATTTTTCTGCAGCCGGTGCCTGTTAGGAGCAGGTTGGAAGCCTCCAGCTCTGTGGCGTTGAGAGGCAGAGGGAATTTGTATCCAGCCCAAATCCCTGGAGGAATTAGCAGAGCTCCGAAGGCTCTCCCCGTGAAGGGAATTCCTGGAGAAGTCCAGCCCTGCCACCATGCCATGACCCAACCACGTGGCCCGTTCCTGCTGAGGAGAATTCCCAGCCTTCCCATCTTTCCCCACCAATCTCCAGCAGATGTTTTGGCAGACTTGGAAGTGGCGGGTGTTGGGAAGAGAAGGAAAATCCCAACACCTTGGCTTGGGTGTGCTTGGAGCTGTGCTGTCCGGAGGCTTTGGGTTTGCTGCGCAGTCTCAGCAGTTTGATTTTATCCTTTGAGTCCTGGAATGTGACGGGAGAGCTGCTCAGCTCATCGGATTAGTGGGTGCAAGGGAATCCTGCGATCCTCGGGAGGGGAAGGGTGGTTTATCCCAGGAGCGGTGCCGGCAGAGGGAGCTGGCTTTTCACACAGCCGAGCAAATTAAGGCATTACTTGGCCCGGAGTGTTTCCTCACGGATCATCCCAGGGGCTGGGGTGGCAGGGCTGGAATTTGCAGTGGGATCTGCACGGAGCGAGGTGAGGGATTTGGGTTTGCCAGGAGAAATTCAGCCAAGGCCGGGCTGTGTTTGATGATTCCTCGGAGATGAGCTCCCCACTGGATGTGGGAGCAGGGGGGAGCAAGGTCTTGGTGTTGCTCTGGGATCCCTCGAACAGTGGGAAGGGGCTGCAGAGCCTTCCCATGGCATGTGGGGCTCATCCATGGATTCTCAGGGCCCTGCACTGCACCAGGCCAGGGAAACGCTGGAATGTTGTTGCTTGCTCCACCCTGGCACTTTCTGGAGGTTACACTGACATTTGAAAGCTGATTTTTAAATCTCGTCGTTATTTCGTGTGCTGGGAACTGGAGACCCCTAATTAATCCCGGTGCCTGGAATGGTCCTGGCATCCTTTCCCCAAATCCTTTCCAGCATCCTTTGACAGAAGCTCTGTAGGATTTGCTCCCCACAAGGTGCAGTGAAACCCCCATATCTTGCTGGGTTGGGGTGTTTTTCCTGTTTGTTTTCCCACTTTTTCCAGATGGTGAAATTTGGATTGGGCTTCTGGCTCCACATCAGCTGCCAGCTTAAAAATAAATTCTTCTCTCACAGCCTGCGTGGTTAATGATGATAGATGAAAAGAAGAGACTCAGAATGGATGGATCCCCATGGAATTCCAGTTAATAAATCCCCCTTTTCCAGTGACAGACAACCGACATTCCCTCTTAAGCAACAGTTTGCCGGCCTGTTGGGCATTGATCCTTCAGCAGCATCCTGCTGATCAAGTTTTTCCTGAGTCTGCTTAGGAGAGTGAAAAGTGGGACAGCATCAAAATCCCTGCTGAAGTTGGGATAAATGTGCTTTATCCCCCTCCCCGTTTCCCAGAATTATCCCGCGGAGCTGAACATCCGCCGCACGGAGCTGCCGGCAGTCTGCTTGATTTGCCGACGCTAAACAGGAGAGTTTGGATTTCCCACCCATGGCCTTTTTGTGCCTCATTAGCGCTAATTTTAATTAACCACCGAGCAGTTTTTCCTGGGGGAAAGGAATTAAGGCAGGACTCCTGCGAGGAGCCCGTTTCCAGGCGGATGGGGCCGTCGGAAGCGCCGATGGCTCCGCCAGGGCGATGGGGAGCGGTGACTTATTACCCTCCTCTCCCAGCCCCCCAGAAAAGGGAGGCGAAAACATCATCACCATCCATTTCCCAGCAGAGGATTCCGGGGAAGCGGCTGCAGGGTGGGTTTGGTGCTAATTTTTCCTGCGGAATCCATTAATCAGGAAGATGAGTGGGCGCCGTGGCAGCCGGGACACCCACATCACAACCCCATCTCCCTCCAGGAGCCCGTCCCAAACCAGGGGACTCCTCCAGACACTTTCCCTCCCTGCTGGGCCCTTTGGGGTCGTGGTCCAGCCTGGATGTGCTGTGGTGGCTCATGGATGCTCTCAGCATCCCATGGGATTTATCCTGGCTTCATCCCATCCCTTTGTGCCGCTTTTGTAACCTCGGGGTGTTTTCCTCTCTCTGTTGCGTCCCAGGGAATGGGATACCTGCATGCCAAGGGCATCCTCCACAAGGATCTCAAATCCAAGAATGTCTTCTATGACAATGGGAAGGTGGTGATCACCGACTTCGGGCTCTTCAGCATCTCTGGAGTTCTCCAAGCGGGCAGGTAGGAGGACAGGGAAATACTGGAGCTCCTCCCCTAAAGCTGGAAACATGGGGAAAAGTCCCAAAAAATCCCTCTCCAAGTGCCTTTTTTGTCCCCAGCCTAGGCAGACAGGAGTTCAAGGGGCCTGGGAGGCTCATGGGGCTGCTCTGCTTGAAGTGACTTGGTTGAGATCCGTAGGAAGGAACACATTGCCCCGTGCAAATCTCTGGAAATTTGGTTCAGAGAGGCAAATTGAGCCTCTTGGAGCAACCTCTTCCCATGGGATGCATAATTTCCGTGGCCAAACTCCCCTTCTCCAAACCAGGAGAAGCTCCTGGGGCAGCAGGGCTGGTTCATTCCTTGGCTTTTCCCTTTCCATCATTATAACTCCCTGGCATCTGCTTCATCTGCCTGGATTGGGCGATGCCATCCCTGTGCTGTCCCCACTCTGGTGACATTTTGGGAATTACAGACATCTGGCCATGGTGTCTGTGCTGGGCATGGAGCAAGACATGGAAAATGAGAGCCAAGCTTGGGACTTTCACAACTTTGTGACATTTTGGGGTCTCAGAGGGTTTAAATCTGAGGGTTTTGGTAAATGTTCCTTATTAAATTTATTTTCCCGATGATTTGGGAGGTTTTCCAGCTGTCAGAATGGCAAGGCAAAGAGCTCCAGCAGCTGTGTAAAGGAGAAAAAGCAAATCTGGAGGGAAAAGGAAACAGAAGTAGGGAAGGGAAAACAAAGATAATATCTTTTTTTTTTTAGTGGGAAATAAGAATGTTGCTGAGTTTTCCCACCTTTCCCACTAAACCCTTTGTGTTGGGAGCAGGACTGGCCAGGCTTGGGCAGTTTTCTCCTGGCCCTTCCATCTCCATGGCAAAAAATGCTCAGGAGATAAAAGGCCTCTTGGAAAGGATGGGGTTTTTTTCCCCAATTTCCCAGTGATGAGTTCAAAGGGTTAGAGGAGACGGCAGCAGCCTCCTCTCTCCATCCCACACCATGCACTCCCAGATTTTCCACTCTGCCTGGATAAATATCAATGGATTTTAGCACAAACTTGGCCAAGAGCTTTGGAAGGCCGGGAAATGCAGGATCTCCTGCTGTGGCAAAGTGGGGTTTGCCTCTGTTTCGGCAGCTGGGCAGGGGGTTTGGGATTCGGGGCCTGCCAGGAGGAAGGGACAGCTCATTCCAGCAGGGAATGAAGATGTGGGCAAAACCAGCCAAGTTTTGCCAGGAATCTTTGCTGTGAAGGTCGGGGATGGTCCAGAGATGGAATGAGGAATGGGGGAATGGGGTTTCTGATGTGCGGCCACCTCTGCTCCCTCTCTCTGGGAGCCCTTGTGGGGTTAGAATCCAGGAGATAACTCAGGAGTGGAAGGATGGCCAGGAAAGCAAGACTGGAGAGAAATGAGAAGGGTTTTTTTTGGAAAAAGTGAAGAAAATTAGAAAACTTGTGCCAAATTTGGCTGCTGGTAGCACACATTTTCTGCTGGAGGAGAGCTGAGAGAAGACCAGAGATCCACAGCCGCCTTTAATTTTGGAATGGGAAGTGTCTGCAGGTCTTTCCAGGATGGGTTTTTGCTGGTTTTGGTCTCGGATAAAGACAGGAGATAAACCCCAATTTGGGGTCCCTAGAGGCTTGAGAAAACGTCTATTGGGAAGGAAGCAAATTTTTGGAGGTCGGTTAAGGATGGTGACATTTCTTCAGCTGGTTTCACTGGGGTTAAAACACTTCCTGCAGAGGTTGGGTGACTTGGGGTGTCATCCTCCTGAAATCAGATTTATTTCTTCTTTATTTAAATGTTCTTGGGCTTGTGGGGCTGGTCTGGAATTAGGAGGAGCATGAGATGGGCCTTGAGGAGTCTGAGGAGCTCTTCCACTCCTGCTTTTGCCCTGGGGGTGGCTTGGAAGATGCTCAGCTGGATGTGGTTGTGAAGCCAGGTAAACTTTGGTCGTAAACCCTCAGATTGCTGTAACTGAGCCACTTCTGAGACCCCATTAAAGCCCAGCCCTCATTGCTGGGAGCTCATAACCCAGGCCAGGGATGAGCTGTGCATCCCAACCCAGTCCCTGGAGCACCACGAGGCTGCTTGTGGAATGTCCCAGCTCTGAGCCACTTCGATGGGCAGAAATAAAACCCCAGGAACCAACCTGGCCTTGCTGAGGGTGCAGGAGCAGATCCAAGTCCTGCCCACTGCATCCCACTGAGGCAGAGGCAGGCTCAGCGCAGGACGAGCGAGACCAAGCCTTTTTAATTGCCCAGGTGCTTAATGCCGGTTTGTAATTAAGAGCTGGAGGGTGGAGGGAGGTGGCTGGGCAGCTGAAAGCCTCCCCTCTGTGCCCAAGTGCTTTTCCTGTGGCTCTGGAGGGTCTGAGCCGCGCCGGAGCCGCTGATTGCGGTGGAGACTCCAACGCGTGGAGGGGAGAGGAGCCAGCGACACCCCGGAGGGGACAGGGAGGCTTCATCAGCGTCCCTCCCCCTGGCCACTGCCAGACCCGTGACTGGGAATGGCTTTGCAGACGGGAGCATCCAAGGGGGATTGTGCCGTTTTGGGATTATGACTCAGCCTTCAGGTGGGATCCTATCCCTGGATGGCGTCCCATGGGATTTTGGCCCCGGGCTGACACTCAGGAGGACAGATGATCCCGCAGCCATCCCTTAGCCCTGTTCATCCCCATCTTTGGGAGGGCTCCAAGCACAGGCAGAGCAGTTCCTGGCAGGAGCCAGCAGGCTCTTTCTTCTCCAGCCCAACGTGACGTGGAACAGTTTTGTTCCCTCCTGCTTGGGCTCAGACACACGAGGGAGCTGCTTCAGGTGTCACCCCCGCTGATGATACGGGGATTTTGAAACCAGCAGTGTATCCCAAGTTCCTGCTGTGGGATGTAAAGGATGGAGAACCCACCAGTGTCACCCTCAGCTGTTGGTCAAAGGATTCCGTATTTATCCTGAGCAGGGATAAACACCTGGGGAGGTGGAGAAGGGCAGGTGAGGTGAAATGTTATAAAGCCAGTCTGCTCCCTTGGGAGAGATGACATTGGAGGCTTTGACTTGGAGGGGCTGTTTTGGGGCCAAACACCTGAAAGCATCAATTCCCACTTACTTCAGGGCGGGTTTTGAGGAAGAGGCACTTTGTGGTCCCCAGTCCAGCTTCCTGCTCCAGCCACAGTGGGCCTGCTGGGGGAATCCATCCCCGCTTTACCCCCGGATCCTTTAAGGGGTTTTGGTGCAAAGAGCACAGCAGGAGCCCCAGCAGACCCTAAATCCCCACCTGGAAGAGCCAAAGTTCCCCTTAAGCACCATTCTGTGCCCCAATTTGGCCTGCTGCCTGGTAGGGGCAGGGTTTCTCAGAGCAGGGTTAAATCCTGACTTTGCAAGGATGACATAGGGAAAAACCAGGCTTAAAAACCTTGGGAAGAGGGTGGGAATCCGGGGGCTGCTCGCTGGGGAGGTGGTGGTGCTGTCCCCCGGGGTACCCACGGCTCCTGTCCCGGCAGGAGGGAGAACAAGCTGCGCATCCAGAACGGCTGGCTGTGCCACCTGGCTCCCGAGATCATCCGGCAGCTCTCTCCGGACACTGAGGAGGACAAGCTGCCCTTCTCCAAGCACTCGGATGTCTTTGCACTGGGGTGAGTCCTGGTTGGGGCAGCTGGGAGCTGCTCTGGGCACAGGAGGGGATGAGGACGCTGTTGGCTCACCCCAAACCCAAGGGGATGCTGCCGGATGGAATTCCCATCACTGGGTTGGGAGAACCTTCCTGCTTCGAGAAACTTGGAGTGAAACCATCCCTAAATCTAAAATACCTAAAATTCTAAAACCTAACATCCCTAAATCTGGTCTGCCCGGGGAGGTGGTGGAGTCATCCACCATCCCTGGATTTGTTTAAAAAAAGACTGGATGTGGCACTCAGTGCCGTGGTTTAGTTGGACTCAGTGGTCTTGAAGGTCTCCTCCAACCTGGTCATCCTGTGAATTCTGTGAATCACCAAATCCCCCTGCTTTAGACCAGGCTGGCTCCGTGTAGTGGGATCCAGAGTATCCTAAGGATGCCAGTCTGGGGGTGCAGGGAGCTGGGGCATGGGAGCCCAACTCTCCCCGAATTACCAAATCCTCCTGGTGTGGACCAGAGTGGTGCTGGGCAATGGGATCAAAATATCCTGGGAATGCCAGCCTGGCATCATCTCTCCCCTGCACCCTCCTGGGGCAGGTACCAACGAGAAGGGCCTTAGATGATGGCTGGGGATTTCAAAGGTCAGGGACACGGCTTTGGAGCCCCTGGACTCCCCAATTCCCCCCTCCAGCCTCCGCAGGGGGCTGATGGCGGTGCCAGCTCTACGAGGAGTTGCCAAAAGCCAAGAAAAAGATAATTTCTAAGTTTTCCCCAGCAAACCAGTTCATTCCTCCTGCCCTTTTTCTGCCCACAAACCTCCTCGAGGACATGAGCCCAATTCCACCTCGTGAAAACCTTCCCGAGGCGGACGCAGATTTTACCCGGAGGATTAATTTTCTCATGGAAACCTCGAAGGCTGTGGGATTAGGGAGCGTGGGCCCGTTATCCTAGGCAATATTCCCATCAAACCCATAGTAATTACAGCTGGAAGGGTCTGACTCTTTTTTTTTCCTCCCCTCCTTGAGGTACAACTTCAGCACAGAAATAAAGAGGTAATTAAAGGATCGTACCCAACTAAGTGAGAGTGGGTGGGGAGACGTAATTTTCTCCTTCTTTCCTCAAGTGTGAGCTCTGCCCTTATGGAAAGCGCGAATTTCCTGAAAAGATGAAAAGGCTTCCCACGTTTTCCCTCTTTTCTTGTTTCTGCTGCCCTCCATCAAGCCTGGGAGGCTCAGGGATGATCCAGAGGGGTCGCTCCCCTCCAGGGATTTGGGGATCAGGGATAGCAAGGGGAAAAGATCTTTTAAAGATGACAAAAACTCCCAGTGAGAAACTGGAATTAACGCCTTGGAGGTGTTAAATCCAATCTGATGATGCTTGGATGCTCCTCCTGAGGATTTAGTCCTGTGCCCACAGGATTCACCCCTCTCCAAACCCCTCGCTCCTCTGCACCCACATAATTCTCCCATTATCCAATTAAAAAAAAAAAAAAAAATCCAGCCAAACTGCGCAAAATAAGAAGAATTCCAATTCCCAAAATCAGGGAGCTTCCCTAACAAGGAGGAATCTTATGTTTATCAGACAGAATTTTCCACCCTGGTGTCATTTTACCCCTGGGGTTTGACACTTTAAGTGGTCACGAGGGCATCCCTGGGAGTAAAAAGCAGGTCCAGGGAATTTGCCCAGGGAATGGGGCTGGCATTGTGGGAATCCAGGCTCATCCAGGCTCCGGGTGCCAAAAAATGATGATGCAAAACTTCCAGGCAGTAGCGGGGGCGGAAAACCACAGGGATGCCCACCAGTTCCATTGGTGATGCCCTTGTTTTGGGATATTCCCTTGGATTTGGGATTCCAGAAAAAAAAATATTTTAAAAAAAAGGAGGGTTTGGCTTAGCAATGAGAGCAGGAGCAGATGGCCGGGGCTTCACGTGGCCATCACCTGGTGAGGACACCTGGGATGGTTCATGGCACGGCTCAGGGGGATTTTTGGAGCGTGGAGAGCTTTTGGGAAGAGAAAAAGGGAAAGGTCAGAGTGAAAATGAATTCTTGGGCTCGTCCCTTCCCGGAATTCTGCTGGGCTGGTGGCAGCTGGATCGCCACCATCTCCTCTTCAGCCGCTCCATGGGCAGTGCTGCTGCACCCGGGTGGGACATTCCCACCTGCCATCACAGGATGGCCAAAACTGGGCCTCCGTCAGCCTCTGACCTCCTTCCCACGGGTTGGGATCTCCCCTGGTGGGAATCAGGGCTCGCTCCAGGTCAAATTCCTCCCTCTGGAAAACGGGAGAGGTGACACCTCTGTAAGGAGGGCTGGGCACCTCTGGTGTCACCTGGGATGAAGCATCTCCTGGATGAGGTGGTTCTGGAGCAGGGAGAGACGTTGGGTGCGGGTGCAGTGGACGCCTCCCCAGGCCGAGTCCCCCCCAGCTGCTCCGTCTCCAACTCCCGGCGTGTCCCAACAGCACCATCTGGTACGAGCTGCACGCCCGGGAGTGGCCCTTCAAGACGCAGCCAGCGGAGGCAATAATCTGGCAGGTGGGAAGAGGGATGAAGCCCAACCTCAGCCAGATCGGGATGGGCAAGGAGATCTCGGTAGGTGCCGTGGGGCCCCGTGTGGGTGTGCGTGGGTTGGGATATGGGAAAAGCCCTCTGGATCTGCCCATCTCCTCCAGCCGGGCTTGGTCCCGCTGCCGGGCTCAGCCTGAGCGCCCCCTTTGCTCCAGCCCTTCCCGAGGCTGTGGGGATGGAGATGGGTGAGGATTTAGTCCTGTGCTCGTGGGTTGGGCACATCCCTTCCGTCCCAAGCCCTGCACAAGAATCCAGGGATGGAAACGGGATCCTCCTGGGATGGGCACGTGCCCTCCGTCCCAAGGATGTGGTGATGGAGACGGGGCCCTCGTGGCTGCTGGGGGAGGGGAGAGGAGAGGAGAGGAGAGGAGAGGAGAGGAGAGGAGAGTGCCTGGCTGGGTTTCCTCATGCGCTCTCCCTGTGGCTCCAGGACATCCTCCTGTTCTGCTGGGCCTACGAGCAGGAGGAGAGACCCACCTTCACCAAGCTCATGGACATGCTGGAGAAACTGCCAAAGCGCAACCGCCGCCTTTCCCACCCGGGGCACTTCTGGAAGTCGGCAGAGTAAGTCTGCCCCTCCTCGCCTGCTCCCGGATTTAATGCATGGGGGAATGCCCTGCCCAGGGACCCTTCCCAGACCCTCAACCATCGCAGCTTCCAGCCCGATCCCCACTTCTCCCGTGGCCAAATCCTGCTCCGTTCCATTGCTCTGGCTTAGTCACATCCCCCTGCTCCAGGAAACGGCGTCAGTGGGTCCCCAGTTGGGATTTCGGGATCTGCCCTGTTGGGAACAGCAGGCAAAACACAGAGAAACTCATTTTCCTCCCTGGAATTTGTCATATTGTGACAAATAGAACCAAAATCTCGCCTGTGCGGGGGTGGCGTTCACGGGGGGGATTTTTCCTGCTCCCAGTGTGCATCCCCGGAGGCTGGAAATGGGAATAAGGAGATGTGGGCTCAGGGAGAGAAGTGAGGACATTTCGGGAGCTCCAGAAACCCCTCCTGGTCCTTACAGAGGGTTGGAGATGCCCATTTCTCCTGCTACTGATAACAAACTGCCTTTCTTCCTTATCTGGGCGGCCCCGAGGGTCTGGAATGTCGCCGGTGCCACTCCCTGTCCCTGGGCGCTGCCGGGAGCGGCCCCAAAACCCCCGGAACGGGACACGTGCATCGGGAGTGCATTCCCAGGCCACGCTCCAAGCAGGCACCAGGGCCGGAATGCTGAAGGATGTCCCAAGGCAGCTGCGGAATTGCTCCGCTGGGTTTGGGAATGTTTTTCCAAGCGGGGAGCCACTCTCTGCCTGCCCTGGGCTGGGGCTGCCCCGCAGCTCCCTGGTAATTACCGGCCCCATTTTGGCTGATCAGGATGCTCCAGCTCAGCTTTCCTTGGAGCCGATTCCTTCCTCGGGCCCTCAGCTCCGGCTGCTGCTCCTGCTCGGTCGCGGCTCCCCCGCGGAGTCCGGGAGCCCCGGCCGGCGCAGGGATGAGCTGTGCGCGGCACCTCGGGCTCTGCCGGCCCCGGATCCCATGGATCGGGATGGCAGCGGTACCCAAGGAGCCCTTTCCCCTCGGGATGATGCTCCAGGAGCCCGGCAGGGATGGCAGGGACGTGCAGGAGGTCCCGGCTTACACCGGAGCCGCTGCTTTTGGGAGCAGCTCCGTGGTAAAACTGTTCCGGGAGGTTTTTGGGATTTTTTTCCCCGAAGATCTTCCCTGCGAGCCCCCACGTTTCCAGGGGAGGAGGCGCCCGGCGCTGACTCTGCTCCTTGTGTCCCTTGCAGGCTGTGACGGGAGGAGTTAAGGGACGGTGCCTTCCTCCCCCAGCGGGTCTCCTCTTCCTCTCCGCTCCCCACCCTGCGCTACGGAGGAGCAGCGGGGCCGACGGCGGGCCGGGAATGAGACTNATCCTGCGGGGCCAGGGAGTGCCACTGCCATTAGCTGCTCCCCGCGGGGAAATGCATCTCTCCCGCCCCTCGCTGCCCCCGCAGCCCCTTCGCGGGCAGCGCTGACCTTTCACAAGTGGCTTCTCTCTCTCTCCCGGCCGCGGCCACTCCTGTGTCCCCCCGCGGGTGTCCCTCCCAGCGGGGCGCG
>VWZN01022068.1:130131-143324 GCA_013396955.1 Regulus satrapa | reverse complement strand
CCCCCCGCCCCCGGAGAGGCCGGGAAATTGGGAAGCGGCCAAAATGAACCAAGTTTTCCCCTTCCCTCCTGGGTGACAATTCCAAGCCCGCGGGAGCTCTGTGGCCACCAGCCAGCTCCCGAATCCACAGCCCCCCGAGGGGAGCAGCAGCCCCTGCCTCCCGCCAGAGCCAGCACAAGCACTTGCGGTGTTGTTATTATAATTATTATTACATTTCTTTCAAATCCTGTTTCTCCTCGGCGAGGGAAAGGCTGGAGCGATTTATTTGCGGGCGTTGCAGCGGCTGCCTGGTTTCAGCAGTGCTGCCTCTTCTCTCTCCGAGTAATCAGAGCAGCTCTGGAAGAGAAAATTGAGCAACTCGGTAGCGGGCGGTGTCTTCCTCACCGAGCGAGGCTGTTTATCCTCCTCATTTGGGTTTCAGACGAATAAATTTGCCAGACAACAATGATATTACCTTCGTCTCAAGGTCTTTATCAATTTGCAGTTGTCTCTCCGCTGATAGTTTTTTATTGAGCTGTCTGAGATGATTTCCAAAGAGAGGGCTGCAATTTCAACTATTAAGTAATTTGGGAGAGCAATTAGTGTGAATCTGGAAACTCCCTGTGTTGCTCCTGAATAAATCAACCTCTCTGCGAGAGCCCTGCTGAAAGAGCCTGGGCTGATTTATGGAAAAGGGGAGGGGGGGATTGGCCGGGGAAACAACAGGCAGAGTGTTACTTGCCTGGAAAACTTTAATTCTTTGGTGATGCTGTGGTTCAGAAGGTGTTAGGGACTCTCAGGGGCTGGGATTTCCTCTGGGGGTGTCCCCTCCTTGCACCCCCATCTCCAAAAGGATTCTCTGCTGCCTGAGGGGGCCCAGCTTTGCCTCTGCTTTGCTTCTCCTGGGGTGCAAGGGATGGGGGGCAAGGAAGTGAGGGAGGGCAGAAGGGATCCCAAATCTTCCCTTGCCCCAGGATTCCATGGGACTGGACCCAGCTCTCGACTCCCAGCTTTAACCTGGGGCAGAGTGGGAGGGAAGACGTTTCTTAGGACGAGGGTGGTGAGATGTGGCTGCTCCATCACTGGAAGGGCCCGAGGCCAGGTTGGACAGGGCTTGGAGCAGCCTGGGATTGTGGAAGGTGTCCCTGCCCATGGTGGGGAGGATTTGGATGGGCTGTAAAGGTCCTTCCCAGCCCAAACCATTCCTTGGTTCCGCTCTCCGACACCTCGGGGCTGTCAAAGGCCTTGCTGAGGTGGGCCTGAACTGCTGCTCCTGATCCACAGAGCCCGTCCCCTCTCCCAGGAAGAGATCAGGGCCATGATTTACACCTGATAAATCCCTGCTGGCAGCTCCCGGTGACTCACGCATCCATCACGGGCGGGATCCTCCCAGGAGGATTTGCTGTCCTCAGGCAGGGAATGCCAAGCAGGATTTGTGTAATCCAGGGCGTTCCTGGGGTTTCCAACATTGATATCCCCAATCCCCACCACTGGAGGGGAATGGACAGGCTGGAAAAGGCCAAGACAGTGGAAAACAAGTGGGATTTGCAGCTGGAGAAGCTGGGATAACTCTGGGATAACCGTCCTTCCCCTCTGCTGGCAGTGCCCACCTTCACACCTTCAGCTCCCCTCAACCTTCCCTTCTCCACATCCAGCCCAATCATGCTTTCCCATGGTTTTCTGGAGATTTTTGGTTTTTTTGGGCAGGGAGATGCCTGCAGGGAGAGCGGGAGGTTCAGACACTGGCTAATCCTGTTAGGAAGCCGGTGGTTACTGCAGGGCTTCCAGTGCTCAATGAGCCTCAGAGCAGCCTGTGCTTCCCTGGATCACCCCTGCTGGCTGACGGGTGGCATTTCCCTTTTCCCTGGGCTCCGGGAGCTCTCCTGGTCCCCAGCGTCCCCCAGGGACAGGAGCAGCTCAGGTGAGGGCAGAGCCAGAGGGGTGAAGCACAGGACCCATCCCATCTCTCCTCTCACACTCCAAGGTCATCCCAAGGAAGTTATTTCTGGCTGAGGAGCCTCCACCTCTCCAGACACTTGCTCCTGTTTGGAGTTTTTTTCCTGGTGGCTGCCACTTCCCCCTCTGAATCCCTCAGTAATCCACTAAGGGACCTCACATCTCCCTTTCTTTCTCTTCTTTTTTTTCTTTTTCTTTTTTTTTGTTCCTAAAACAATTAGCTTGGCTCAAACCCTCTGCAATCCATCAATTAATACAAGCTGCGGCAGTAAATTAAAGGGAAACAGGAACAACTATGCTGGGATTAGGTCACTGAAACTATAAACTTTGGAACAAATCAGATTTCCTTGGGAAGGGAAATGGACAGCGGCGATATGTCAAGCCCTGAGATGAGACAGGCTCAGAGCAACTTTCCAGAGTCTCCTGACTTGGCCGCTGGATGCCAGAACTTCTTCCCCAGGGGAAGTTTTGGGTTGCCAGACCCCGCTGCTGCTGCTGCAGCAAGCTTGGATGGCCAAACAAACAACCGAGGAGAGAGGGGAAACGGGAGAGGGGTGGGGGGACGCAGGGACCTTTGGGTGCCAGGCCCTGCTGGCGCCCCGTGTCCCACTCGCCCCCGTGGGGGGTGCTCTGGGTTGGTGTGCCCTGACAAAAGGTGGGATGTGTTCATTCCCAGTTCTCCCAGTGGAGGGAGGGAGCCGTGCTGGGAACGGTGCTCAGGCAGGAATCCTCACTCACAGCTCTGTGCCGGCTCAGGGAAAAGGAGATAAAAACCTTCCCCAAAGCCAGGCTGAGGGTCTGATGGGGATTTCTGCTCTGAGGGAATGAGGTCCCTGTCCTGGAGCTGCGGCAGGGCCCAGGCTGCCCCTTCCCTGCTGGGCAGGGTTCAGCTGAGCTCCCCTCTCCAGAGGATCCGCCCGTGCTGGAAGGTCTGCAGCAGGGGTTGGCACCCTCCTGGCAGGGCAGTCCCAGCCCCTGTGCCCTCCTTAGCTCCAAAATCGCCTTTAGGCCTCAGCTCTTGGCTTCAGGAGATGCTGCAGACTGAATTCCAGAGTGCCCACGAGGGAAACTTCTGCTCTCTGCGTGCTCCCTCCCTCCTCTCCTCCCGCAACTTTCACCCCGCGTTTTGCCCTCCGTGCCAGACCCTGAGATCCCTGCTGCCTTCACCAGGTGCTCCCTGGCACCCTGTGAGCACAAACCCCTCCTGCTGCTGCCCCAGCACTTAACCCCTGCCCACCCAGTGCCCCCAGGGCCACCACACCCCTGCAGCTCCAGACAAAGTCTTGTTAAGGCTGGAAAACCTCTGCTGGAACAGCGTGGGAGCTGCAGGGCTCATCCTTGAGGAAAAACAACTCACCCTGGCCTTTTATTTCCTCCTAATGATGTGTCTCAGCCATCCCCAGCTGGTTCAGAGCATCCAAGGTGGGAGCATCCAAAGACCTCGAGCTCCAGGGCTCTGGGGGCTCCAGCCCCTCCCGAGGCTCCCACCCAGCGTGGGGTCCATGGGCAGGAGCCCTCAGGAGCTCCAGGAGGCCTGGCTGGGCTGGTCTCTGCCCTGGCAAAATGAGGGAAAATTGGGAAATAAATTCACATTTCAGCTGAAGTTTTAATGGTGCAGAAATTCCAGGGGGAAAAGGGAGCTGCTGCTCGCTGGATGGAACGGGGTTGGCATCCCCCAAGCCTGTGATGGTTCCCTACAAACACAGTCTGCAGCCTGGAGCACTCCTGAGGGTGGAACAGAGCGGGGGTACCAGGCCAGGCTCTGAAATCCCTGCAGGGAGGGATATTGGTGTGACCTTGGAGCTGATAAACCTCAGAGCATGAGGGATGGGCTCTCCAGGGGTCAGTGTGGTTCATTTTAACCTAATTGTAATTAACACCTCCCTCCATCCCAGAGTTGCCACCCCTTGCTGAGCACAGGCTTTTTATTTTATTGATTATTATTATTTATTATCATCCTTGTTAGATCACAGTCTCTGCATGCTGCAGGATTATCCCGAGGCAGATTTGGGGGATCGGACCCTGTTCAGAAATCGCTTTGGAAGCGTTTTTTTTTAAGCAATCCTTGGACACAGTCACAGCTCTCAGTGGATGTGTGCGTTAATGGTGTCATTTCCTAACCTGGCAGCTTGGGCAGCGCTTTTGGATAAAGGTGTGCAGGTCTGGGAAGGGTCTCTGCAGGTTCCACTGTGTCCCTGAGCACCCGAAATGAGGCACCCCCAAAGGGACACCCCCAGATCAGTGACCCCACAGCTCTCGGCTTTCCTGGGCCACTGACAGACAAAGGGGCTGAGGAAATAATTCCCCGTTTTCCACGAGAATTGGCGTCGTGGCTTAGGAGGGAAGGAGTGAGGATGAGGAGGTTTGTGATGGAGTAAGGCAGCAATGAGAGCCCGGCCTTGGCAAACTCGGCCGAAAAATTTCCTCTTTTAAAAGGAATATTCCAATTCCTTTTGAACTTTAAAACCTCTGCTCTTTAAACCTCTTCCTGCTCTGGGGGAAGGCAATCCAGGCAAATCCTGCTCCTGGATTTGAGCTCCTCCTTTCCCAGGGAACACCTGGAGGGATGCTGCTGCTGACCAGAATATTTTCCATCCTCCTGCTGCTGCCTCCCTGCCCAGGGCCCAGCCTGGTGGATGTGCCACCCTCAGCCTGACGTCCCTGCTGCTGGGGACAGCGCCTGTGTCCCCTCCAGGTGTGACCCAGCCTGCTCAGGGCACTCTGGGCATCTCCTGGCCCCGCCAGCCCAGAGTGAAAGTCACAGGAAGAGGGGAGGACGCAGGCAGCAGGAGAATCCCGGGGATGGCTTCATGCATTCTACACCCAATTTGTTGCTCTTTAAGCCTCTTTTCCTGGTTCTAAGTGGGGACAGGGATGGGAAAAGCAGAGACACTCCAGCCTGGTTTGGGATGTTCTGCTGGCCCCACATATTTTGGCTTTTTTCTTCCCCTTCTCCTCTGGGTTATCCTTTCCCATCCTCTTAACAAGAGCAGATCCCAGGAATTGTGTTGGTGTTACCAAACAAAAACTGTGTAGACTCCAAGACTGATGCCAGGAGGAGCTCAAGCAGCGTCCAGGGGCAGCAGGCAGGGAATGCCAAGCAGGACTTGAGTAACCCAGGGCATTCCTGGGGTTTCCAACATTGATATCCCCAATCCCCACCACTGGAGGGGAATGGACAGGCTGGAAAAGGCCAAGACAGAAAAGAAAAGTGGGATTTTTTCAGCTGGGATAACTCTGGGATAATTCTAGGATAACTCTGGGATAACTCTGGGTCAACCTGTTCAAACCTCTGCTGGCAGTGCTCACCTTCACACCTTCAGCTCCCCTCAACCTTCCCTTCTCCACATCCAGCCCAATCATGGTTTCCCATGGTTTTCTGGAGTTTTTTGGGGGTTTTGGGGCAGGGAGATGCCTGCAGGGAGAGCGGGAGGTTCAGACACTGGCTAATCCTGTTAGGAAGCCAGTGGTTATTGCAGGGCTTCCAGTGGGACCTGCTAAATGAACCATAATTCTGTAATGAGATTTCCTTTTCCCGGCCAGACTAAATGTTCTTGGCCACTGGGAATAAGAGGTCGGGGAGAGGTGGAGGGGGGGAAAGGAAAAATAAAGAGAGAGGAGAAAAAGAGGAGGGGGAGCCTGGTTCAGACTCCTCTCTCTTGGCTGCATGGATGGTTTGAGGAGCTCTGGTTCCTGTGCCCTGGGAGAGCAGCTCTGGGCCAGAGGCTGCTCTGGCCTCCCCTGCAGGGCCTTGATAGGACCCTGAGAGCAAGAAAAACGCCTCTGAGGCTGTGCTATCACTCCAAAATCTGGGGAAGGCAGGAGAGGCTTCTTTAGGGAACAGTGGGATGCTGCAGAGGGAAGGGGAAGCAGGGAAATGGGCTGTGAGGGGGCAGCAGGCTCTGGAGAGGCGGCGATTCCTTTGTGGGAGAGTGGAATCACACCCAGAGGTGTCCAAAGGGGGTTATTCTGACTGGTGGCTGCAGCAGGGAGGAGTCAGCAGCTTTCTGATGTGTGATCATCACCCTGATGAGCCCTGTGCTGGTTCATCCCTGGGACACTTTTGGCCCCGGGGTGCAGCCAGGGCAGGGGGGAACGGGGCCCCTGCTCTGGGCAAACTGAGGGGTTCAGGTGAAAACTCCTGGCAGGGACTGGGATCAGCTCAGAGATCATCAGGCCCTTGAAGCCCACCCTGCCAGGGAACAATTCCTGGATCCCAATCTCCCACCCAGCCCTGCCCTCTGGCACTGGGAGCCATTCCCTGGCTCCTGTCCCTCCATCCCTTGTCCCCAGCCCCTCTCCAGCTCTCCTGGAGCCCCTTCAGGCCCTGCCAGGGGCTCTGAGCTCTCCCTGGAGCCTTCTCCTCTCCAGGGGAGCCCCCCAAGCTTGGTCCTTGCCTTTCCCACATCTCTCCTTTCCTCCCCCTTCAGCCTTCAGGACTCCCCACACTTCCCAGTTTTTTCTCTTGTCACCCCGGCTGAGAAGCCTCCCTGGGGAGCAGAGTTGGGAATGTTCCAGGCAGCCCAGGCAGCAGGGAGACATCCAGTATTTTGTGCAGCTTTTTTCCTGCTGGATCCTGGTCGTGTTCAGGGTTTGTTTCTTTTCTTCCTGGTGTTTCTTTCTCTATTTTTTTTCTGTCTCTTTGGTTTGCCGGGCCCCAGGCTGGGTTTCTCTGCCTGTGGCTGCTCTGTTGGGGTAAGAGTTTTCCAGCCTTTCCCTGCTCCAGAAATTCCTGGTGGTCCTGTGAAACCCCTGGGCTCTGTCTCTCATCCAGCAGGCAGGTGAGGAATAAAAGACAAACACTTGGATATTTTTATTTTTCCCTTTGAAGTTTGGCCTTGGCAACGCTGCAAACTTGGTGCCTGACCCTGATCCTTTGGGTGCCTTCATTTCCCATTTTTTAAATGGGAATTGGGTGGAATTGTTTATTTTCCAGCCTTTCACGGGGCAGTGCTTTGCTGGTGCAAGGTGGCCTGGTTCTTTGTGAGGTTCTTTTCCTGTTTACTGTGTTTTTAGCCTCCATCCCCTCCCTTGGGCTGCAGGGATGGGCACCTCCCGCTCCCAACTCCCAGCTTTTTCCAGCCCATCAGCTGCTCCTGCAGCAAAACACCCTGGGATGAGGAGGGGAAAATAACATTGCTAAAAATAAAATAAAATAATANCCTGGCTGCTCCAATCTGGCCTTGGCACCTCCTGGGATCAGGAATCCTCTCCCTGCCTGGGATTTCTCTTCTTTTAATCCCCCCCAAGAGCAGCTGGGATTCCTGGGCAGCAGTTCCACCCCTGCTGGAGCTGCCATCGCCCTCGGGATGGATCCAGAGGGGGAAGTCCTCCAGATTTGAAACACAGGGAAAATTTCCCTTCTCCAACAGCAACAAACCTCTGGAAGGTTTTGGGGTTTTGTTTTTGNATAAAATAAAATAATAAAATGAAAAGCAGTGCTTTGCATGCCTGCTCTCCTTGGTCTCCTGAGCACCTCTCCTCCCTCCTGTTCCTGATTATTCCACACTGCTCCAGAGAAAACTGTGGAGCCTGTGGGGCTCCAGCCTCCTGGCCAGGCTTTTCCCCAGGATCCAGCCTGGAATGAGCCATTCCAAAGAGCTGGAGGTACAAGGAAAGCCTGGAAATCAAAACAGGTGGGGCCCCTGCTGTGTTTTCCTGGCATGGAGAGACAGGATATCCCAGGATTTCACCTCCTCCCACTGCAAGCTGGACAGGATCCAGGTGCAAGCGCTGGGATCTGGGAGATCTGGGTATGCCCAGTGTNGGGGGGGTGTTTTTCTTTTTGGGGATCCCTCTGGTCTCCCTTTCCTAAGGGAGCAGGGTGCACCCAGCCCCTCCCTCTGCCTCGTGCTCTGGTCCAGCCGAGTTCAGTGGGGGACGCCAGGAGCAGGATGGGTTTGGGAGCTGTGGGAGAAGGGAGGCTGAAGCAATTTTGACTCGGGGCAAAATCTCCATCAACCTCCTTGGGGACTCCAGCCCCACGCAGGGATGGGCTCCCAGGGACCCCAGTGACTGCTGAGCCCCAGTTCCCTCCCTTCACTGGGCCAGTCCTGCTCCCTCCCAGGAGCCTGAAATCCAGGGGGCTGCTCCTGGGACAGGATTTGGCTGTGGGGAGCCAGGTGAATCACTGGGCTGGGTCTGGAGGTAGCCAAAAACCTCAATATTGAGGCTTTAAATTTTATAGAGGGCCTGGCATGTCCAAATCTGCTTTTGGGGCTTCGTGCTCAGCTCTCCTGGCCGGGCTGGTGTTTGTTGGCTCAAAGCAAAGTGGTTTGGGGGGCTAAGAAGGAGCTGTTAAATACCTTTGGATTCCCAAGTTTCAATATCCCATTAAAGCCATGCCAGGAATGAATCCAAATCCTTGGCACAGAATCTGCAAACTTGGTGGAATCTTCATTGGTGGTTAAGCCGAGCAGAGCCTCTTTGATGGATTTGGGGAAGAAAAGGGGGGAAAATTTGACAGCTCCATCTCTTGAGTTCTTGTTTGTCCCTCTTTTTTGGGGGAGTTGGGCTGGGAGAGATCCGTGGCAGGGGTTTGGGATCAGCCAAATGGGGCTGATTTAGAGGTGAACATCACTCAAAGCTTTTTTTGTTTTTTTAATTGTTATTATTTTGCTGGGCTGCGATTAATTTGGGAGCTGGGGTTTGCCTTCCCACATGGTCACCTTCTCCTTGCTCTTTGCTGCTCCAGACAGCCTGGAAGAAGCTGGGGTACAGAATCATGGAATGGTTTGGGTGGGGAGACCTTAAAGCTCATCTCATTCCCACTGGCAGGAACACCCCCCACTGTCCCAGGCTGCTCCAGCCCCAGTGCCCAGCCCGGCCTTGGGACACTTCCAGGGATCCAGGGGCAGCCCCAGCTGCTCTGGGAATTCCATCCCAGCCCCTCCCCACCCTCCCGGGGAACAATTCCTGGATCCCAAAATCCCATCTAACCTCACTCTCAGCAGGGGCTCGCTGCTCTCTCCTCCTTGTGGGATGCCCGAATTCCCTGTTTATTGAAATGGGTCTGGGGGGAGCAGGGACTTGGAGCCTCCTCCCTGCAGGCCAGCACCGAGGGACTTTGCTGGTTCGTGGTGGATTATTTTTATCATATTATTTTTTTTTTCCCCCTCCTTGCTCCTCTTTAGAAATGAAGGACTCGGCAGCAGCTGTTGCTGTGCTTTTGGGTTTGCTTTGTGCTGGTTTTCGCAGTGAATGCCGTGCAGATTTGGCTTATCAGGCTCGTCAGGCTGCTCCAGCCCTCGCCTCTCCTCCCCGGCCCTATTTACCCACAGCCCCGGCTGGCGCAGAGCCCTTTCCTGCGTTTGTCACCACCCACCCCAAGGTGCTCCGGAGATAACTTTTCACTTCGGATTAGGGATTTGGGGCTTTTCAAAAGAGTCTTTAACCTACAGCCCTCAGAAATGTGTCACTTCATTGAAAAAATATATATATATATAAGCCAAACAAACCAATTTAAATCTCAAAATGTACTGCGTGGGGTTGACACGAAAGTGATTTCTCCGGTCTGTGATTACACCAAGGATTGATCTAAAAGTTCAAAGGTGTCGTTTGGGGGCCTGATCCCACTGGAAAGGAACGGGCTGGAAATAGGGACTCAGATGGCACAAAATCCTGGGAACTGGCTGGTTTTAGCTGGCTTTAATGATCTCGATTCCGCTGATTCCAGCGGAGTCGTGGAGCTCTGCGGCTGCTGCAGAGCATCTGCCCCTGAACTTCCAGCTGCTGGGGATGGCTCAGCTCAGACACTTGTGCTTCAAAACAGGGTTTGCATCTGAATAACCCAGGAGTGACTCGAGCCCCTTTCAGGCTGCCAAGAGAGATTTTTAAAGCAGGGGGTTTTTAAAATCTAAATTACACCCCGGCTTGACAAGAAGTCCTTGAACTTCGGGGTGTTTGTCAGCCCTTCCACGCGTCCTTAAAATGATAATGGGAGCAATCTGGATTTTGATGGGGAGGTGGTAGGGCTCGAGGCTGGAGGAAACGTGACTTTTGAAGGGAGTGGGTTCATATTTTGAAGTAGAATTAAAGAAGAAATGCAGGGGAAGAGAGAGACAGGTCCTTCCCTGCCCTGTAACAGCGATGAAACATGAATTCATCCCCCTGGAATTTCTTGTTTGTGTGCTCCCATAATCTCATTTCTTTGGTGTCTGTATGAAGCTCGAGATAGTTGAATGCCAGGAGCCAAATTCTCTCGGACTAATATCTTTTTATTAGATTTGCTGTGTGCGTGTGTGCCCACGTGTGAGAGAGAGAGATCACCCTTCATCACCCACCTCGTGCCCCCGGAGGAGGAGGAGAGGAGCTCCCAGGGAATCTTTCCAGCAGCGTTTTTCCAACTCTGACCCCCAGGGCGGGGAGGGCTGGGACAGAAATTTGGCTTTTGGAGGGGGTTTCAGGCGTCTCGTTGGATACTGGGGTTTGTGCTGGGGCATTTCATCCTGCCTGGTCACTGGGGGCCGTGACAGCTTCTGGGGCTGGGGGACAAAGAGTTTTCCCCTAAAATGTCGCGGGCAGCGAGGAGCTGGCCCAAGGAATGTTTAAACACCGAGCTGCCCTGGCCGTGAACTCCCAGCTTTAAGGATTTGAGCAAACCCCAGCTTTGCTCCAAAGACGAAACCCCAACAGGGGACGGTGCCAAAAGCTGCCCCGAGCCCCCGAAGGGCGGCGGTTCCGTCGGGGCCCCCCTGAGGTGGCCACAGCGACCCTTCCCAGCCCGGCAGAGCTCCCGGGACTTCCCAGCCCGTGCCGGGAAAAGGGAAGAGCGAAGGCTCACTGCCACCTCTAGGCAAAGCCCAGCATCGGCGGTCGCTCTAAACTGGAGCACGGACAGACAATCCTGGGATTTGTCCCAAATCGCCGCAGTGGCAGTGCCAGACCCCGCTATCAGCTGGTGCGCGTGTGTGTGGTGTGTGCGCCGTTCCACGGCTCCTAAAGCTTTAGTATAAATATGCTCAGCCCTTCCTTTAGTCCGCGGGCTTTAATCCCCCGCACGCATTTCCAGCCGCATGGAAATAGCAGCCCAGTAACTCCCGAGCCGCGGCTGCCGGGGAGATTGTGTGTGTGATCCGTGCCGAGGCCGCGCGTTCCTGAGCATCCTGAGCGGCACATTCCCGGCGGATCCCGGGCACCCGGCTCCGGCTCCTTGGCACGCTCCCCAAGAGAGAGGTGGGTGACGGAGAAGGGCAGCAGCAGAGGGGAAACAGCGCGGGCGGCGGGGTGGGATCGGAAATTTGGGCGTTAAGCGCCGGGTTTACGTTTGGTTTCTATCCCTAACCTCTGGCAGCATATGGCCGGGAGCGAGCGGCGCTGAGCCGCTGCCCGAGGAGCGGGGGAACCGGGCAGCAGCGCTCCGAGGGGCGGGGAGGCGGCCCTGCCCTCTCCCGAGCAGTTTTGGGGGATAACTTCCCGGGCAGCGCCGCTGGAATTTACTCCCAGCTGTGGGAAACGGGGGAAGCAACTTCCATGGGCGAGGCTGGCTGGGGATTGGGGGGGATTCTCCGGAGCTGGGGGCTGCTCAGGGAGGATGAGGCAGGATGACAGGGACACGTTCCCCGGGGAGAAATCCCAGGATTTCTGTCTGTGCCCAGACGCTTTTTGCCGGAGGGAGGAAGGCGCAGCCCTTTGCTGTCGCACCAGGAGCTGGGGAGGGAAGGGGCTCAGTGGCGCGGCTGTGCTGGGGAGGGTCTCGCTCCACCTTCTCCATTCACGGCCCAACCTCTGCCTCCTCAGTTGTTTATGAGCCTCCAAGCCTTGCCGGCTGACTCACGGCTTCCAGCCGGAGGGAAAAGGCTACCTGGGGCTCCTCCCCGGCGCAGGGGGAGCACAGGACACGCACAGGCCAGCGGCTCCCTTGCCACAGGGACACTCTGCTCCTGGCTCACACGAATTCCTGGGCAAAGCCGATCCCAAAATGAGCGCTGTCCCGCTCGCTTTCCCCCGGGGGAAGGAAGCCCGGCGAGGACGCGGCCCACGGATGAGCAGAGCTCTGTTCCCTGGGATCCTGGGCTGGTTCTTGGGCTGGGATCTTGCCGGGGATGGTGGGTGGGAGAGCTGGACTTCCAAAGCCGTGTCCCGGAGCGGCACAGGGGAGCTCTGCTCCCCTGGACCGGGGCTTTGCTCGCTCTGGCGGAGCGGCCCCGCTGGCAGGAGGGGCAGCAGGGGCTGGTGGCCGCGTGTCGGGGTGGCTTTGGCAGGGCAGAGTCCCCTCGGACAGGACAGGTGACATCACAGCCGCCAGCCCGGCGTGAGCCTGCGTCTGCCTGCACCCCTATCCAAGGAAAACTGCCCCAGCTTCCCTGGCCGTCGGCAGCCCACAGGGCCCTGCAAGCTCGAAGGCTCCAAGCTGTGAGCACTGGAAGGAGAAGGGTTTGGACCTTTCCCAGCCCGGGCTGAGCCGTGCCGGCCCGTGCCTGGGTGATGGAGTCCTTTGTCACCGGTGTGTGCCCACTCCTCCCTGCACGGGGCAGCGCTCCCCGGCCGGCGGATCAGAGCAGATGTCCTTGCTCTTAGACGAGCCCTCCTGCCTCTAAAGAGGCAGAATCATGTTTTCCTTAGCCCCCAGACAGCGTTACAGCCTGATCTCTGTGAGGAGGGGCGGAGCGGGGGGAGGCAGCCCCGCTTGTGCTGCTGCTGCTGCATTCTCCCGTCCTCTCCCCCGCTCCAGCTCTGCACAGCTCCCGGTGTGCCGGGCACCAACAGGGCTGCTCCGCTCCCCCTTCGCTGTGGGAAGTTCTGTAATTGAATCGCCTGCTGTGCCGCGTGTTGTTCGCCTGCCTCTGGTGAGGTTGTGCGGCAGGCGCTGGGGCTGCCCGGGCTGGGCACCCACGGGCTGGGCACCTCCACCGGGCTCAGGACAGCTCTCTCTGCTCCGGGGCGAGCTGCCCCTCGGGAGCAGGGGAAGCTCACACCCCTGCCCGCTCACCCGCTCGCTTTATATAAGATTATATATCCATAATTGTGTGTTTGTTGTTGCCATGGGAATGAGCACAATCGCAAAGGCTGGAGACTGATGTCAAGCCTGGGTCTGCTCTGGGCCGTGTTGGGGGCAGAGAAAGAGTCAGGAGGGGAAACGGGGTGAGGAGACCCTTTGTGCCCTGCCTCGTGTTCGGGGCAGGGGCAGCTCCGGCAGCTGCGGCGCGGGGCTGTCCCAGCAGCGCCTGGATGCGGGCTGGGAGCGCTGGGAGATCCCCAGGGAATGGTGCTGTCCGCCCCGAGCCCCGAGCAGGCACGGGGGGCTTCCTGCTGGCAGG
>VWZN01022068.1:91113-129020 GCA_013396955.1 Regulus satrapa | reverse complement strand
TGAGGTGGGGAGTGGCCCACGCCGGGTCCTGCCCTCGCTCTTTGCCCTGTGCCTCGGGGCCGGGATGTCCCAGCTGTCCCCAGGGTGTCCGCGCTGTCCCCGGAGCCCTGGGCTGGAAGCGAGACCCGCAGGCAGCCCGGGCTGGGGAGGAGACTCCCAGCGCGGCTCCAGCCCTCGGGGTGTCCTGTTGACGGCTGGCTCCTGTCCTTTAGGGAGCGCGGGGGTTCAGCCCGGACTGTTCCCCTTCCCCTTGCCCACCTGCCCAGCCGGGACCCTCTGGAAGAGCCGGGAGCGCAGGCGGGATCGGAGAGGGACGAGCCCTGCTTGCCCTGCCGCTGCTGCCCCGGCTGGGCTTGCAGCCGAAGCTTTGGGTTCTCACTGGCAAAGCAGCGGCGTGAAGAGCTCTCTGGAGCCGGGCTGGGCTTGCTCTGCCCCGTCCAGCTCCCGCTCCCCGCCTCGGCTCGCCCGGCACACACAGCCCAGGTGCAGACATTTTCTCCCGGCGCTTCCAAGTTATGACTGTCGGGAGGAAATTCTGGCAGGCGACTTGACAATGATCTGCCGAGTCCCCGAGGAGCGGATCCGCCTCTCACTGAGATGGAGGGGAAGTGTCTCCTTCCTTCCCTCCTTCCCTCCTTCCTTCCTTCCCGGGGGAGCTGGGGGTGTCTGGCACGGGAGACGGGGGAGATCGCAGGGGCAGCTGCAGCCCCCCCGAGTAGGGGGCTCGGCTGCTTTAAACACCAGCTCCTCTTCCTCACCCACATTCCCAAGTGCCAGCGGCTCTGGCAAGAGGGAATCTACAGGGATGATCACACAGAAGCTGCGGGGAGGCTTTGGGAGCAGGGGGGGAAATCGCTCTCCCAGGAATTTCTACCTGCACCTTTTGTTGGTTAAGGTTTTCTGTTCAAGGTCTCAGTGGGGAAGCCTTATTTAGAGAATTTAGGTTTGCATCAGCGATTTCTTCCTCCCTCTCTTTTCTCCCAGCTTGTATTTCCCAGAATATTTCCTTAAAGGTGCCACAAACTCAGGCACAGACTCCGCAGTTTCAAATGTTTGCAAACAAACTCCGGGTGTGGAGTCTCTTCCCACGCAGCCGTGGGGTTGGAGGGGGTATTTCCCTACTCAGGTACCCGCTCTGGGAGAAGCATCCCACCCCCTCAGGAGCCCAGGAAAGGGACAATTCCTTGTGCCCTTTGGATTCTGCTCATTCCCCCTGCCAGCACCACAGCTGTGAGTGAGAGGCCATCTTGGGCAGAGGGCTTTGGGCTGAATCCTCCTTGGAATCCTCACTTGGAATTAACGTCGTGTGTCTGATCACGGGGAGGGTTTGGTCCTTCCTCGCCCTCAGGGACATTTTGGCCCTGTCAGATTTTTTTTTCCCCCTCCCTGCTTTGCTCGTGTATTTTGTCTTTTCCATTTCAGTGGTGTGTCTGTACAAAGGCTTAGGAAATCTGCCAGATTCCCTAAATCAGTGCCTGAAAACAACTATTTTTAGTAACTGATAAGTCACATGAGCTCGGCTCGCAGAGATTAGCATTTACCTTTCCCGAGTAACGAGGATATTGTTTGATACTTGTTGATACCATCAATTTTCCCCTAAAGAAACCCAACCCCGATAACGAGGGGCCGGGTTGGAGAGGCGGCTCCGAGCGGAGCTCAGATGCCTTTGTTCTACTCCCACTGCTCCGATCGTATCTGTGCGTTAAATCAAATCTATAGATGCAATCTGATCCCTCCAAAAATAAATGCATTGTGTCCTGAAGAGGCCTGCGAGCCACTGTCTGGCTGAGGCTGGATAAATCATGCTGGTTCCAAACGAGCCCTGATGGGCTCTGTGTGTGATAAGGGCTGTCACCGTCCGTGCGGGCTCTGGCTCGGGATGCGGGAAACCCAAACGTCACCAGGGTGGCGGCTCTGTAATGTGGAGCGTGGAACCCCGGGGGCTCCGTGTGTGTGTCCCTACAAAAATGGGGGCAATGGTGCCAAGGAAACTCTGTCCTCTCCGTGACAATCCCGAAATGCTTAACGAGATCTAGCAATGCCCTTCTAGGGAGAGGCTTGTCTTAATCCCATTTTCCAGAGTTTCAGGCTTATGTTTCCAGACGTGCTGGAAACGTGCAGCTCTTCCTCGCTTTCAAAGGCCGGGGAGCTCAGTGTTCTCCGAGCAGGGATTATTCCTTCATCCCCAAAAGGCAGCAAAATGGAGCATCATCGCTGCTACATCTGGGACGAGGGCTCCGAGCCGGCCCCGGGGTGACAGCCTGCCCCAAATGCCAGCAGTGAGGAGCAGGGGCTTGGGGAGCCAAAATCCTCTCCTCTGGCACAGGGAAAAATTGGTTTAGGGGGCTGGGGCTGCTTCCGCTTCCATAGGGAAGGGGAAGACCCCTGGGATGTCCATTTCCATTCCTTTCCCACACACATTCCTGGGGGTTTTGCCACGTCCGTGTTCAGGGATGCTGGAGGAGGGGGAGGATGATGAGGCTGGTGCTGCTTCCAAGGAACAACTTCTCTCCCACCGGCAGCACCTTTAGCAAATCCAGGAGGCAGAAAATTCCACATCATCTCCCCACCCGGATCCTGCCGGAATTAGAGTCAGAGCCCCTGTAGGACAAGGAATGGGTCCCAGGAGAACTTTGCCGCCGTTGTCGGTACTATGGCAACAAGTGCTAGTGCAAAGCATGGACAGAAACTCGGGGGAACAAATTATCCTCGATTTTCCCCTGGCACATCCCTGTGGATGCCACAGCAAAGAGGGCGAGGGCTCTGCTTGGGCTCCACGTGTCGGATTCATCCGTGGGGAAGAGAGGAATCCTAATCCTGCACCTCCCCGTGCTGGAGAGGGACGGTGACAGCTCTCGGGAAATCCCAGAGCTGTCTCAGGGATGGATCCTCACTGGGATCAGGCTGGGGGCTTGGGCAGCAAGGAGCCCGATCCTCTCCCGAGGGTTTTAAACAGGGATATCCGTCACTCCTTAGAAAACCAGTGCCAACAGGAAAATTTGATGCTGTGCAAGAAGGATTTTGGGGTGTCAGCAGCAAAGGAGGGGATGTGAGTGGCTGAAAATGACCAGGAGTTTATTTCTGGAGCTGGGAGCTCCATCCCTGAATTTATTGATGCTGGCTGGCAACTCCGGAGCTATTACAGCTCCAGCCAACCTGCTGCGATTTTTAGATTTTCTTTTACGTTTGTTTTTTGTTTTTTTTTTTCCTAAATGGAGCCCCAATTCCCCTCTCGTGCTGTGATTGGATTGCCAGACCATCCATCAAGTGGCATTTTCTCATTTATTTCCTCCCTACCTATTTTGTCTTCCAGGACAAAGTGGCGGTGTGTTAACACCGCTCCAATTTGTCACACTGGAGTCACTGGTGTAATTCCAAGCCTCTCAGAAAATTGATGGTGGCGGAATTGAGGTTTCACAGATGGGCCAAGCCCTAATAAGAACATCAGTTTGAGATGGGGTGAGCGGCAGAATTGACGCTTTTATCTAAATTCTGTTGGAGCCACACACCGCAGGCGCCGGGAAAATATTGTAGGAAACAGCAAAAGAGGAATGGCAGGCGTGGTGCAGAAATCTGCTCAGTCCTGAACTCTAAATTACAACAAAACCCTGGTTCTGGCAGCCAAAGAAAAAGGGGGATTTTGTCAACACAGTTGTCTTGGCAACATTAAAATGCGTTTTGTACATTCTGCTCGGGCGGTGTCGGGTGGGGTGAACCGGAGGGGGGTGAGGGGCACCAGGAAATAGCAGGAAAGTTTTGGGGCGGCTCTGCCTCCTCCAGCACTGTTGCTGCATGATCAGGAGTGTGCAGGACGCTGGTCTGAATGGGATGGGATAGGACCAGATGAGAAAAAAGGGAATATCTGTGTTGGAAGGGATCTACAATGATCTTTTAAACTGCCTAGACATTCCAGGGGCTGCTGTGCCAGCAGGACCAGGCTTCCCTCGGCTGCCTCATGCCCTGGAAGAGGGGATGGACCCCAAACCAGGTGCCAGGAGCTGGATAAATGTGCAGGTCCCGGGGCTTTGGGGCAGATTTATCCCAACATGAGCAAACAGCCGTGGCTTGATTTCCAGGAAACAACCCCTGATCAGAGGCAGATGAACCCTCTTGGAGTCTGGCCGTGGATTTATTTCTATCAGAAGCAAGGATTTATCTGATTACCCGCTCTTCCTACAGGAACAGGAATGTCTTGGGTGCAGGCAGCCAATGCAGGGTGGAGCCCCTGGCATTCGGCCCCTTTGGCAGTGCCCTTCCAGAGCCTGCTGGTGCCCAGCTCAGCTCAGCGGGCGCTGCCCGCAGGGCGCTGTGCAGATGGCAAAGTGCCTCGTCCCGGTCACTCCTGCTGGAATCAGGTTTATTGGGGGCAAAGGCAAAGTCCCAGCCCCGCTGGAAGAGTGATTCCCGACCAGAGGCGCTGGGAGAGGGAAGGGAGAAGCGGAGCCATCGTTCGGCTTTGAGGGGAAGAGGTCTCGCCCTTCCTGGGGGGATTTTGGGAAGGCTGAGGGGAGGTGGATAATTAGAGCTGGAGGTGATGCCTTGGAGTGGCTACCTAGAACAGAGGCTGGACAGAGTTAAAAGAATAAAGTAGGTACTTCTTAAAGGCCTCCAAAGGATCCACCTTGGATCCTCACAGCAGAGCCTCACAGGGATGGGCGATGGTGACGAGTTTCTCCGACTCTCAGAAATAACTTTGGTCTGTCTGCATATCAGAGGTTAATTGTCCAATTACAGCTTCAGGTAACGAAGCACATTCATTAACAATGAATAATGTAAGGAATCATATTCCCTGGTTTCCTCCACCCCGGTTCACTTCTGTTTATACTTTTTGGGGCCTGAGGCTGTGTTGGTGACCTTGGTTCCCAGGCCCAGAAGGATTGTTTGGTCTGACCAAACTGTGAAGAAAGCTCACTAGCATTCTATATGGAACTCAGAGTTATGCACTAATGCAGTACAGAATCTGAAAAATATAAAACCTAAAGCTTAAGGCATCAGAGGAACAGTGTCTGAGTATTGCTAGGATTAAAAGGCCGTGGACAAGGAGACCCCCTGGGTGGGGCTGGAGCGTGGAACTGCTGGCACTGGCGAGCTGCCTGCCAGGGAATCATGTGAACGCTCCCTTTCGGAGGCACGGCCACGCAGGTTTACAGGAACTGTGCATATGTTGCATCCCAGCACTCCTCATCCGATCCACCGATGCTCCGTGGGTCGTAAAAATTAAATGGGCATAAATCCATCAGCGCCAGGGTTCTTCCTTGAGCGCTATAAATCCCACGAAAGCTAATTAAAGAGGACAATGGTGCCCATTTAAAGCTGGCACAGGGATCCAGGAGCCATTATCACCGGGCAAACAGGGCTCCAAATGGATTTGTGAGGCCGAGGGCGGCGCGGGCGGGCACGGCCGGGGGCTGGCGTTGAGCACGGCCCAGCCCGGCGGCTCCTGCCCGGCAGAATAAGGAGATCTTGGGATAAAGCTCCCAAGATTGATTTATCCTCCACTTTGCCTTAGAAATCAAATCATCCCATTAACATTTGTGCCGGAGTTTGTTCTTGGAATGTTATCTGGCAGCTCAAGGAGCTTCTCGTGGGGTCGGTTTGCTGGGCTGCCGGAGGGGAGCTGGCTCTGCTGCCCTTCCCCAAAAGCCTCCAAGAGAGGGACGTTCCCGGCATTGGTGCTGGGATCAGGGTTAAGGCCTGCCTGGGGGGCTGCCCCTCTGCAGGGTTTGTTGCTCTCCTGTAGTTTGAGTTGGGTTTATGCTTCGGGAAGAGCAGGGAAAGGAATGGCACCATCTGTGTAGGTTTATTCCAGCACGGTGGCCTGACAGGCAGCTGAGCCCAGCTTTGCTGGTGGATTTGCCATCTCCTGGCTGTCTTTTGGGGTGAAATAAGTGTTCCCACCCTGGCGAACCCCATCCTGCTCTCCCTGTTTTAAGGAGTTAGACCTCAAACCTCCAGCAGCTTTTAAATGTCCGACCCAGCTCTGGGGTGGTAAATCAGAGTGCTCACGGTGCTGGGAGGGAGAACTGGGAGGGAGAATCTGTGGTCTCACAGAGCTCAGCACAGCTCAGCCACCGCTTGGTTCCATCCGAAGGGTGTCCCCTCTGGAATGAGAGCTGGGACACCCCGAGCTGGGACGGGAGAGCCCTCACCCTCCCGGGGAGTCCTCCCAGCACTGCCGGTGCTCCCTCCTCCCTGAACTTCTCTCTCTCCCTCCTCTCGCCAGTCTGAGTTTGTGCAACTCTTTCCAGCTGGAAAATAATTGGACTCAACGATCTTTAAGATTATTTTCCAACACGAATGATGCCACGATTCTGTGTAAATCCTTATCCAGCTATTCCCTGAAGGAGCAGGAGGCCGAGGAGTTCAGAGCCTGTCTGTCCTCCCTCTCCTTCCCTGTCCCTCTCCTTTCTGGCTCTTCTTTGCCCTTCCCGACTCTGAGAAACAGCAGAGGAAAAAAAGGAGAAATCCCTGGATGGATTTGTGTTGAGATATCACTTAAAATCGACTTTTTTTCTCCTCATCCCTTTCGTAAGGAATGCTGAGTTGCCCCTGGGTTGGGGGGCAGGGAACAATGAGCACCTAGAAATGCCGGTGCTCCATGGGGTTGCCGTTTGGGAATGAACACACACACAAAATGACAAGCTTTTCCATGGAAATAGCTGGGAATTATCCTGGTGGGAGAAGAGGGAGGGATTAAGCACCGGGGCCTCTCAGCTCTTTCCAGCGAGCTCAGCAAGTCCTGCTGTCAGGTCGAGCGGGGCTGAAGGACATCCACGGTCCCCTCCAGCTGTGCAGCATCTGCCCGTGTGAGCGGGGCAGGGACAGGGACCCGTGCCAGGCGGGGGCTGCGCCCACCGAGACGGGCACGGCGCGGACACGGAGCTCGCCCAGGGTGAGGAGGAGCTGGCGAGCAGCAGGGCTGGCCCTGAGGAGCCCCGGGCGAGCAGCAGGGCTGACCCCTGGCAGGAGTGCCATGCGCCCGAGTCACACAAAACTCACCCTCGGCTGTCTCCAAAGCCACCTTGGTCCCCACGGCGTCAGCCGAGGATGAGTTTTGTGTGACTCGGTGCCGTGCCTGGCCACGGTCAGGGCCACGGTCACCTTGTGGGAGGGCTGGGGGAGCGGGGTCAGGGAAATCAAACCCCGGCAGCGAGAGGGAAAGCTGCTCCTGTGATTCCCAAAGAGCCTGGGAAAGAGGGGAGAACTCGGCTGTGCCCCCGCTGTGAAAGAGGGATCGGCACGGGGAAGGGATGGAGGGGTGGGAGGGAAGGAAAGGGACAGCACCTTTCTGGAAGAAGCAAATCCCTGTTTTCCTCCATGCTCCTCAAACCTGGAGCCGTCCTTATCCTGCTCTGCTGCCCGAGCCCCGTGAGGTGGCACAGCCCATCCCGGGGTCCCGATCCCGTGCCATTTGCGGGAAGGTAACCTGGCAATTAGGGCGTAAATTAGCCCTTGAGGAAGGGACCCAGTGGCATTTAACCCTTTGCAAGCTGCTGCTGCCCTGCAGGGCCGAGTCACGCAGAAGGGGAAGTGCCACAGGGGCTAAACCCGTGGGTTTGGGTTATGGATCTCTAACTGGTTTTTACTCCAAATTCGCTGTTAAAAATCCCAGCTGGGGTCAGCAGCATTCCTCACACGAAGATTACCGCGCCCAAGTGGCGCTGGTGTCCCTGCCCTGCTCCTCCGGTCCCCGTTTGTCCCATCTGGGAGCCGGAGGGGGCTCCCGGCAGAGGGGGGCTGAAGGTGCGATGGGGAGAGAGGAGATTGTTCTCCTTGCCGCGTCAGTGCCTCCAGCAGAACAAGTGCCCTCTGTTCTCTGCCCGAAACTCAGATTTTAGGAAAGAAAAGAAGGTGTTGGCTCGATGCAGAGCGTCAGTGGAACGTTCTCCAGAGCATCTGGGACACGCGAGGGGAGCGCGGAGGGAGCAGAAGCGGCGGAAGCCAAGCGCGGCCGTGTCAGAGCAAGGGGCCCATCAGGAGGCAATGGCTTGAGGCTCGCCGAGCCCTGCGAGGGCTGTTCGCAGCCGTGCCGCGGCTCCCCGAGGGCAAGCTGAGCTCCGGGCGGGCTCTCCTCCGCGGGCTGGAGCAGTTGGTGCGGGAACAGCTCGGAGCCGGGTGGCAGGGCTGGGCTCGGGGGAGTGCGAGCGTCGCCTCCTTCTCTCCCCCCGTGCCAGGCTGGAAATATGGGGAGAGGAGGAGCTGAGCCGTGATCCCTGCAGCCAGCCTTAAAAGCAGCTGCCTTTGGAAGTGCTTTCCTAACTCAGGGGGAAGGGGAGCTGAGCGGCCTCTTCTATTCCCTCGCTCTGCTCGTGGCTGCTGCTCCCGCTCCTGCTCCTGAAGCCACCTCGGAGTGACAGCACGTACGGAGCAGGTTTCCTCCGGGCCGGGTATGCCCGTCCCCTGTCTGGTTCTCACCCATCAGCTTGTTGGATGCTCTGGAGGACGCACGGGGACGGGATGCTGAGCCGGCAGGAGGCACGGCCGAGCTCCGCGCTGCTCTCCCTGTGCGTGTGAGCCCCGCAGGGTGNACAGATGGTGCCGATTTTCGCAGGGGGAGGTGGAGGAAACAAAGCCCGGAGCGCTGCGAGGCTGCAGCCTGGCTCCCAAACGCAGCCCGGGGCGGGGGGGTGACATCTGTGGGGACGGGGTGCCGGTGGCGTGCCGAGCCCCGTGCTGAGCGGGCACTTGCGCCTGCCCTGCCTCACTTATCTCCCTCCTTTGTTGGTTTCCCCCCTCCTTTCCAGATAAAGAAGCCCGCGCACCGTCGGCGGGGATGCCGGTGAAGCGAGCGGGCTGCCTCCCCCTCTCTGCCCGGCGCAGGACCAGCGGCTGACTGGGAGCTGGAATGTTTCCCACTCCAGGCGATGCCCAGCCCTGCCCGCCCTGCTCCTAGCCTGGCTTCCCAGGGGTGGTGACATTCCCGGTTTGCTCCTGTCGGGAGAGCAGCGCCACCGAGCATGCCGCAGAAAGCCCCTCTGCAGCCGAAGCCCAGGGGAGCTTTCCAGTGAGTCCAGCTCCTTAAAAGCCAGAGTTGCCCCTTCCCAGCCCGGCGTTGGGAAGCGGCTCCGACAGCGAATTTCCCCACGCCCAGCGGGTGTTGAGGTCCTGGAGGAGGGGGCTGGAGGAGGGGGCTGCCATGGAAGAGAATGTGTTCAGCGTGCAGCAGATCCAGCCCAACGTCATCTCGGTGAGGCTCTTCAAGCGCAAGGTGGGCGGCCTCGGATTCCTGGTGAAGGAGCGCGTCAGCAAACCGCCCGTCATCATCTCCGACCTGATCCGGGGCGGGGCTGCCGAGCAGAGTGGCCTCATCCAGGCTGGGGACATCATTTTAGCCGTCAATGGCAGGCCCCTGGTGGACATGAGCTATGAGACGGCGCTGGAGATCCTGAGAAGCATCGCCTCCGAGACCTACGTGGTCCTCATCCTGCGCGGCCCCGAGGGCTTCACCACTCACCTGGAGACCACTTTTGCGGGTGACGGGACGCCCAAAACCGTCCGTGTCACCAGACCCCTGTGCCCGGCTCCCAAGGCGGTTGACTTGTCCAACCCAAGCCTTCCCAGCAAAGAGCAGCCACTGCCAGCAGCCATGGGATCCCTGTGGAGCAGGGAAGTGGGGAAGGAGGTGGAACCGATGGTCCACGTTAACGGCGTCGTTCCCGGCAGCAAAGGGCCGGACGCCGGGAAGGGCAAGGACGGGGCTTGTGGTCACTCCTGTCTCAACGGCGGCGTGGAAGACAATGAGCTGCTCAAAGAAATCGAGCCTGTCCTGGACCTGCTGAAGAGCAGCAGTAAGGACAGCGATGGAGAAGCGCCCTCCAAGGTAGAGACACGGGATATAGAAGTCCAGGTGGACTGGTAGGTCCCTAAATACATTTTTTACCTTTGGTGGAATGTGCTGGTTTTGGCTCCCCGAGGTGTCAGTGAGCGCCTCTCCACAGCTGGCTGCTGCCTGGCACAGCAGGGTGGAGATGGAGAGGAAGGGATGCAAAAAAGGGGAATGTGGTTGGTGAGGGGAAGATGAAAAATCGGGGGAAGATTGTGGAAGAAAGATGCAAGCGTGGGAAATTGGGGAGATCAGGAATCACGTCTCGTGGAAAGCTGAGCTGTGTGATGTGGTGGATCACGGGCTGGGCTGGGATGAATATCTGCTCCATGTTCTCAATTCTCAATTGTTTTAAGTTGAAACAAAAAATCCCGTGCCTCAGTTTCCCCACCTGCCAAATAAGGTCCGTGGTATTCCTGTCCTTGTGGTCCTGCCCTGGAGCTCTCCGGTCGAAATCCGCTCTCGCTGCGGGAGAGGGGGCAGGAAGGTCGGATCGGCAGGGCGTGCTGAGTCCCAGGAGAAAGGAGTTTCCACCCCTTTTGGGAGAGGGGAGGAGGGCCCCAGCCCAGCCCCATCTGAAGGCAAGACAGGGCAAGGGCAGAGGGACCAGCCCGGTGGGAAGGGGGGAGACGTTTTCTGTCGAGAGCTCGGGACGGCCAATCCTCGTGGAAACACCGGGACGGATCTGCCCCTGCTCCTCCTAGAGCCAGATCACTGCTTCAGGACTCGTGCGCATGGCTGGAGATGTGGACAACACCGGTCCCACGTCCTGTTGAGGAGGGGCAGGTGGGACAGCTCCCGATTCTCCTCAGTGCTTCTCTGAGCTGTAGCGCATCGCTCCGGAGCCGGAGCAGCTCCCCGGGGCCCTTCCTGCTTTACAAAGCTGTTGTTTGTAGCCGGGTTTTTTCAGTATTAACTCCCTCTCCTCCTGGCCGTTCATTAACACTGATAGGTTGCCTTTTCCTGTTGCTTTTCCCCAAGTCCCCAAACACATTTTAGCAGCGCCAAGTGCTGCAGCAGGTTGTGGCTGTGCCCCCACTTATTGACTGGTTGGATAAGCCCCAAGGGTTTTGCTGGAGCTGCAGATCTGTGGCTCAGCCACGGAAAGATCTGTAATTTCAAGTTCTCTGTAGTCTCAGATTCTCTTGCTGTAGACGCTTCTTAGGGAAAGGAAAACACGGTGTTCATTTTCCTTTATCAGAAACAAGAGGGGAGAGCCACAGCGGGGTCCCCCCCATGGGCTCCCAGCCAAGGCTGAGCTCCCGCTCGCTCTCATCCCAATCCCACCCACACCCCCTGTGTTTCCCACCTTCCTCGTTTTATTTTCAGTTGTTTTCATGTCGTTCCTGTTCTCCCAATTTATTCCTGTTTCCCGTGGAGGACAAAGAACAAAGCTTGTTAGGGTGCTCACACTGAGTCAGAGGGAAAAAAATATCTGCTGGGCCTGGTGCCGGTGTCTGGGTGTCCTTCCTGCCATCCCCTCCCCAACACAGGTACTCTTCGGGCCTTGTTCATTTGGGAATTGTTGGGATTTGGGATATCTGGAAATCTGCTGTGCAGTGGGAAGTGATTGAACGCCCTGAGCCCAGGACGCTCTCCAAAACCTGTCTGGACTGTGCATGCTTTAATCCAGCACCAGCCCATCCTGGGAGAGCCGGGTTGAAGAGCTGAGACATTGAAAAGGTCGTGATTGGATACGAAATGTGCAGGGGGGCTTCAAAATCCCCTCTGGTTTAGCTCAGGGACCCGGGGGTCACAGCCCAGCAAAGCCCCCAGAGGACACAGTCCCAAACACTGGGAGTGTGCAAGGTACAGTCTCACCCTTCAAACCTGCAGGATCTCCAAGGAAATTCTGTTCCAGCTGTGGGGAGGGATGAAAAAGGTGGTTTTGCTTTGTGGAGTCTCTTCTATTCAAAGATTAAACAGAAATGCTTTGATTTCACTTTGATTTCACTTAAGCTGAAGGACCTTGAAGCAGCAAAGTAGGGACTTCACCAAAATACTTTTTTTTTCCCAATATCCTAATTAAAAAAAATAAATCTTTGTAATCTCTATATCTAGGGGATGAAAAATCAACTATTTGGTCAAATTCTCCTGCTTAATGAAAAGCTGCAGCCTGGCTCTTGTGGAAGGAGTCGGTGTGAGGCAGAAGACCCAGGCTGGAGCAGAGGTGTGGGAAAGAGATTTGCTGCAGGGAGAAGCTGTCAGGAGCTGCTGTGCAGGGCAAAGGGCATTTCTGTGGGATTGGGCTGCGGATGATTCATCTCCTCTGCCGGGCTCACACAGAGCCGGGGCATCCTGAAGGTCTCCTGCACTCCAATTTTCTTGGATGGCAGGAGAAGTGCAGAAAGGTCAGGGAATAATGGGGAGTGGATAACTGGGGAGAGTGTGGGTCGATGCCAAGGAAATGCCAACAACACCCCAGCGAGCCTCATCAGATGGATGCAGCTGGCGGGCGTTGGCTGTGGCTCCTCCAGGCAAGAATAGCGCAGGAATCGAGCTCTACCTGCACCCAGGAGCCCAAGGTTGAGCTGGACATCTCCAGCCTTGACTATTTGGCTGTCGATCCAGCTGGAGATGATGGGTTTGGGGTGAATCCTCTTGTGCCTCCTCTTTGTGTGGTGCTGACCTTCCCAGCTGTGTCAGAGCCCGTCCTGCTCACGCAGCTGTGACGGCGCTCCCGGGACCGGCAGCAATGGCACAAGGCTGAGCTCGTCCACAGAGAGCCAAAAACTTCTCGCTCGAGATGGGCTTTGGCAAAAACAATTCGACCTACACCTGATGCTTTGGGCTTCCAGCTCCTCTCTCCGGTGTCACTTCCAAGGAAAACTGGAAGGGAGCCTACAAGAAAGATGGAGGGGGACTTTGTAGAGGAGCAGTCAGGGACAGGATAAGGGATTCAAACTGTCACAGGGCCTGGCTAGAGGGGATATTGGGATCCAGGAATTGTTCCTGGGAGGGTGGGCAGGCCCTGGCACAGGGTGCCCAGAGCAGCTGGGGCTGCCCCTGGATCCCTGGCAGTGCCCAAGGCCAGGCTGGACCCTGGGGCTGGAGCAGCCTGGGACAGTGGGAGGTGTCCCTGCCCATGCCAGGGGTTGGACTGGAAGCTCTTTAAGATCCCTTCCAATCCATCCTGTGATTGATTTATTGACCGATTGATTGATCCTGAGTTTGCTTTGGGGACACAATCAGTTCCGCTCCATCCCCTGCACCCATGGTCTGCATTCCCCACAGGAATTCTCCCCGCTGGCTCTTCCTCCCTCGGCGCGTGTCCACGGCTGCTCCTCAGCTCAGGCCATCTGCAGTGGGAGAAGGGAGCACTGGGCGTGGGGCTCAAGGTATGATGAGAGCTGGCATTTCTGCCATGAGGCTCACCGTGGGCTAGGAAGCAAAAATAGAGTTTGATTCACTCCCTGCCAGCAAACCCAGGTCTGTTTTTTCCTCAGAGCTCTGGGGAGATTGTCAGGTCCCATCTTCCCTCCTTCTTCCCCCCTCCCCACTGAGTTGCCAGGGTTTATTTTCCTTCCCAGGTCTCTTCCATGACATGAGCAGCATGATGGAAACATGGCAGTTTCAGTCCTAACAGCAGCCCCGAGAGGAAGAAGTGTGCTGAGAGCAGGAATTCAGTTCAGGAAAGGTTTCAAGGTTTCAGGCTCCAGTTTGCCTGGGAACAAACCCCATAATTCCCATAATTTTGCAGCTCCCAGAGAGAAAATTCTCTTCCTCCCACCTTCCTCAGGACCGCCAAAATCTCTTTGTGTTGCTCAAAACATTTCATTTGCATTTCTGATCTGTCTTCATTCTTCTGCACTTGGACACAAAAGTTTCAAAGCTCAGAAAGGAGAAGGTTCCCTGGAATTGCCACATTTTTTGCCGCTCTGGAAATGGATGCAGGGAGCTCTGGCGGGGAATAACCTTCCCCTTCTCCCTCAGCTGAGGCTTTTTCCTCATCATTGATCCAGAGTGGCATTTTGTGCCTGCAAAACACAGATTGCACCCAAACATTTCCCATATTCTCCCCAAATACGTCAGAGCAGGCCCTACATCACCCTTCACCTGCTCCTTGCGTGCCATGGGACGAGGCAGCCCTTTCTGCTGGTGATCCCAGCAGCCAAACCCGTGGCCCAGGTGGGATTCCCAGCACACCTGAGCCGTGCTTTTCCTCCGGAGGGGCTGCAATCCTCCAGCTGCTCGGTGGGAATGGCTGGGAGGGGACAGGAGCGGCGGCTGAGGCTCGATGCTGCCTGAATTTTGAGCCGTGCTGGTGGGACTTAGGGATTGCTTGGATCTGTTCCCGGGTCTTCGTGTGTCAGTGCCTCCTCAAAGGCATTTTCCAGCCTCATATTTCACAGACTCCCTGAGGCTGCAGCTTGCTCGGCTCATTAGTCCCTGATCCCAGAGCTGGGCACATTCCTGACTCTCTGAGGCCACAGGATTTTCTCCAGATCATTCCACAGGTTCTTCCCGAGGCTTTTGTCCTCCTTCTGTGCTGTCCCACATCCCCTCTGCTACTTGTCCCTGCCTTGGATCCCACAGCAGTTCCCAGCCTGGGCACTGTCCCTGCTGCCTCTCCAGGGACTGCATCCCAGATTTGGGACTTATTCCTTCTTCCAAATCTGCACTTCCTTCCTGAGCTCAGCTCCACCCTCTGGCTCTGCAAATCCCTTCTCCTGTCCCATCCATCTCCCTCTGCTGTTGTCCAGACTTTGCTGAACCCTCCAGCCTGCAGCCAGCATATTTTCAGGGAGGGAAGCACAGGCATTTTCATTTCTGAGGATGCCATGCCCTCTGGAATGTGGTTATCCGTGAGGCAAAAGAAAGGTGAGGCAAGAGCTGCTTATCCCAGCCCCAAGCACCGAAGGAGGAGCACTGCAAGTGCTGAGGAGAAGTCAGGGAATGAGGTAAGAAGAAGGAATTTCTCCCCCGAGGTGTGAGCTTCCCAGGCAGCCCAGGCTCAGGTTTTCCAGGAGAAGGGCCTGGAAGGATGAAGCCCACCCCTGGTCACAGCACGGGGTGGTGTTATCAGCAGAGCTGGAGGTGTGGGCACTGCCATCCTTATCATCCATCCCAACTGGGATGGCAGCAGCCAGGGCTCTCTCTGTTCTCTGCCTGGGAAGTCAGAGAGATCCTTCTGCCAAGGAAATTCAAAGGAGCCGAGTGACAAACTGAGTGACAAACTTCCCTTTTGCTCTTTTTTTCCCCCCCTGTTTAATTTCTTTTTGGAAAAGCTTTGGAGAAATTTCTGAAAGGGCTGTCTCAGCAACTTCCCTTCTGCTTCATCACTCGGAGCACTGCAACATCATCAAATTAGTCAAAAGAAAACAGTGGTGCCTCTCATTTCTCCAAACAGCCAGATGCTCTTTCCAAGGGGAGGCAGCATCCCAGGCTCTGCCTGGCACCAGTGGGGGAGGGCAGGATTCCTCTTTCCTTTTTAAAGTATCAAATTTGGCTTTCAGAACAGAAAAACCTCTCAAACAGGGGTTTGGATCTCTCTGGATCCATGAGATCTGGCTAAGAGCGTGTAATGGATCTGGGAGTGGTCAGAGAGGAACACCTGGATCCTGGATCTGGCTTTTAGGAGAGCTCATCCAGTCAGTGGCTTCCATCTTCAGCATTGCTTCCCATTGCTCAAAGACATGGAAGTGGGGATTAAAAAAATCTCATGGAAAGGTTTGAGTTGGAAAAGACCTTAAAGCTCATCCGGTGCCACCCCCTGCCACGGGCAGGGACCCCTTCCACTGTCCCAGGCCGCTCCAAGGCCCATCCAGCCTGGCCTGGAGCTCTCCAAAGGAGAGGAGCCAGCTGCTCTCTCCCCGTGGCTCTCCCAAGGCAGATCCCTGGGGATGTCCAGCCTGGCTCCCTCGAGCGAGCTGTGCCCTCCCCAGTGCCCACCAGAATGGCCCTTTCGGTCTCCTGCTGATAAAATCCTTTTGGAAACGCTAGCCAGGGGCTGAGCTTGGTGCTGTGGCTGATCCCTCAGCCTCCTCGAGCTGTGAGTGACATCCTCACAGGGATGTGCCAGGTCACCCTGTGCCTCTGGGGGCTGGAGCAGCCACGGCAAGAGAGGAAAATAACTCATCCCAAAAGTCCTGTTCCTGTCCCAGCTCGCAAACAAGGCCCTTACAAGCAAGGGGCAGGAAATATTTGCAAAATGAAGCAATTGAGGGTTTTTATTTTTATTCCCCCATCTGTGCTCAGACTGGGGTGAGGCTCTGGCTGCTCTGAATGGGCTTTTCTCTCCCTGCCTCTCTCCGAAAAAGACAGAGCCGGATCCTTCTGGGCAGCCTCATCCGGGGGAGGTCTGCGCTGGCCCAGGGCAGCCCCTGGCCAGGCACAGCACCAGGAACACCCCCAGGTCACTCTGATGGCTTTGGCACTGCCACGCTTGGCTGTGCTTTTCCAGCAGAGCTTTTTCCCAGCAGGGTCAGCCCCTGGCTGCTCGTGCGGCCATAAATCCACCGGGAGCAGCAGCACGAGTCCTGCTCCTGCCACACCTGCAGACATGCAAGGCACGTGGGGCATTCCGGTAATTCCCACCTGGATGTCCCTGCCCCTCAGGATGGGCCACCTCGCTGTCAGGCAGTGCTCGAGGCCAAGGAATGGCAGCAATCCCTGCTCCAGCAGGACCTGTAAACCCCCAAACACCCAAATTAACACCCAATTTCCTTCAACATCTGGGATTTCCCCAGCTGCCAGCATTTATGGCTTTGCTGCTGTGCACACAATGAGATCCCACATTCCGAGGCCTCCAGCTGCTGCTGCCGATGGATGGAGCCTCTCCAAACTTCCCTCGTGCTGGCAGTGGCTCTGCAGACACCTCTCTGGGAGCAGCAGGTACCAGCATCCTTTCGGAGGGGCCTGTGGGGGGTCTCTGCCTGATCCCAGCCTTCTCCTGGAGAGGCCCCGTGGTTTCCCAGGGTTTTTTTGAGTTCCAGGAGAGCCAGGGGATGTTTTCCTCGTGGATTCAATGCTGCTGCCTCGATTTTGTGAGGAGCAGCAGCTGGGGCTCCTCAGCTGCTGGAGGTGACTCCACCACGAGCTCGGTGGCCCTGTGCTGACCTGGCTCGGCGTCCCCCGGCACGCTGGGGATCAGGGCAGGAGGGCAGGGATGTGCAGCCGTGGAAATGGGAGATTTGCCAGCCGGGCCTGGCGCAGAGGGGAGAGCCAGATCGGCTGCACTTTCATCCTGCTAATTCCTGCCTGGCTGCTGGGGATTACTGGGATGGAGGGAGACGGGGCAGGAGAGCCTGAGGCTGCCCCGCGGATTGGGCACAGTGGGATGGCGTGGCCTGTCCCTGTCCCTGGGACCCCTGGGGATCCCTGTGCGTTCTGGGATCTGTGTGGATCACCACCACCTGCAGCAGAGACTGGGATCTGTTGCCTTTGGCTGAGGTGCCTCGGGTGGGGTTTCTTGTGTTTTATCTGATTGAAACCCTTTCAGGCGCTCCTAGGAGCCAGGGAACAGTTTTCATGGTCTGGAAAGGCACAGAAATCCTAGAGAAAATGGCCCCTAGGCACCTGTGCCTCCTCACTTGCACCAAGGTGGCCTTTTTCCAATGTTTGGAAGGTGGCCAGAGCCCAGGGAAATATTTTGGCAGCTGAGCATGGCTCTCTAAAAGCAGAAAAATGACAGAAAAAGCACAGGGAGATGCTCTTTAAATGAAGTCTTTTCCTTAAGCTAAAAGAGTTCAAGGACTGTGAAACTGAATTTGTTTGTATTTATTTGTCTTCCTGAAATTGAATCAAGAGCATCCTGTTGGTGTGATTTATGCCTCGAGTGCAAGTGTCCTACTTTGGTCAGTGCCCAAACCCTGCCACCGTTGATGAGAAGTCTCATTATCGATTCAGTGGCATCTGGAAGGCTTTTAAGGACTGACAGCAGGAGCAGAACAATTCCAGAGGGCCTTTCTTCCGTGCCCGTGCCCGTGCCCATCCTGCCCCTGCTCAGGCCAGCTCAGGGAGCTCCTTCTCTCGGTGGCCTCTGCGGTGCTGGTGACACAGGTGCCACCTCCTGCCTGCCTCCATGTCCCCAAACCCCCTTTGTTTTCTCCTTGGTGAGGGCTCACGTGGCAGAGCTGCTCTGGTGGCATTTCAGAGCCTCTCCTACACCCCAAAACGTGGGTGGTGCAGTGAGTTTAGTTACACCTGAGTTACACCCGAGTTACTCCGGGGTCACCGCCTGGGCCAGGGCAGCCGGCGCTGGGATGTCCTCAGTCCCCAGCCTTCCCCTCATCCCCAGCAATTCCAGGGGCAGTCCAGCAGTTTGCTTGACTGAAATCACTTCCACTCCCTGCTCCTGGAAAGGTCAGGAAGAGGAGAGAGAGCTCCTGGGAGCCTCCTGCTTGTTCTGGGCTTTTATTTTCCTCTTCCCTGCTCACAGACACCGAGCTGCTCTGCCCTCCTTCTGCCACGAGCTTTTCCAGCCTCCTTTCCCCACATCCATGCTTGTTTTTGCAGGGTTCCAGCTCGGGCTTCGGGGTGTAGAGGCTCTGCTGTAGGGCCAGTGTGGGGACAGGGCTTTCCTGTGGCTCTGAGCTGGAATTTCCATTGTGTTTGGGTTGTCCTCACCTCGGTGATTCATCGCCTTGGCCGAGGCTCAGCCTTTCCTTCCTTCCCGCAGGGCAGCGGCCAAGTTTTGGCTCCTGTGGGAAGCAGCTGGAGCAGGACCTGTGCCCGTGGCCCCATCATTTGGGACCCAAATGATTTTTAACCCTCCAGTTTCAGGGAAGAGGAGAACAATCCCCAGAAAGCTTTGCCGGCTCGGATGGAGACCGATCGTGTCCCGGGGGACCTGTGGGGGAAGAGCAACGCCCCCGTGGTCCTGAACAACCCCTACTCCGAAGCAGAGCAGGTAAGAGGCCATGGCTGGGGCTGCTTTGGGTGGGAAAACCGAAGTTTCCAGGGTTTGTGGGAATGTGACCCACCCTGGTGGGTTCTCACAGCGCCAAGAACCTGCAGGGACAGCGATTGATCCCCAAAGCTGGAGGTGATGGATCCCAGAGCCCTTTTGGGGCGGGAGCTGAGGCCGTGTGGTTCAGGCAGGGAATGGAGGTCACTGGAGAATGATGCTCTTCATCCAAGGGCTGACGTGGGATGGGAGCCCAGCCAGGGACCAGGATGCTGAGGCCTCCCTGGGGAATGTGATCCCTTTTGGTGGCACAAGGCCAAGCTGCATCATTAAAGTCGTTTGGATTCATCTGATGGTAATTCAATAGAGCACTTCAGATAATGCCTTCCACGGTGCCTTTTCATCTCCTCACACTCCACGGCCATAAATTCTCAGGCTTCCTTGCCAAAAGGAGATTAACTCCACGTTTGTAACAAAGCCAGAGACGTCAGGCAGACCCTGCCAGGCCACCACGATCACCTCGGGGAAAACATGATGTGCGTCAGCTCTGCCAGTGCTTGGGCAGAAGGGTCTCCCTGATGGGATTATCCAGGGCAGGACTGGAGATCACCTCCCTGCCACAGCCAGGGACCCCTCCCACTGTCCCAGACTGCTCCAGCCCCAGGGTCCAGCCTGGCCTTGGGCACTGCCAGGGATCCAGGGGCAGCCCCAGCTGCTCTGGGCACCCTGTGCCAGGGCCTGCCCACCCTCCCAGGGAACAATTCCTGCATCCCAATATCCCACCCAGCCCTGCCCTCTGGCACTGGGAGCCATTCCCTGTGTCCTGTCCCTCCATCCCTTGTCCCCAGCCCCTCTCCAGCTCTCCTGGAGCCCCTTCAGGCCCTGCCAGGGGCTCTGAGCTCTCCCTGGAGCCTTCTCCTCTCCAGGGGAGCACCCCCAGCTCTCCCAGCCTGGCTCCATGGCAGAGGGGCTCCAGCCCTGGGAGCATCTCTGTGGCCTCCTCTGGGCTCTCTGCAGCAGCTCCAGGTCCCTTCTGTGCTGGGCCCCAGGGCTGGAAGTGTTTCTCCTGGGAATCCTGCATGGAATGATGTTCCACAGCCTCGCAGTGTCAGAGACCCAAGGGGAACCCACGGCACCCTCTGAGCTGGTGCTGCTGCCCACGCAGGGCACTGGGATGGTCCTGGCCATGCTGCAGGGCTGTAACCCACCCAGCCAGGTGCTGAGGTGCAGCTGGGACCCATTCCCACCCTCCCTCACCCCAGGAAGGTGGCCAGGTGTCCCAGCAGCCTCGGGGTGGGTGTCACCCCACACGGGCACAGGCGAGTGGCAGCACCCCTGAGCTGCAGCAGCCACGGGGGGCTGGCCCCGGGCAGCACTCGGATTGCGGCAGCAATCCCGAGCCCAGGGACAGCTCAGAGCTGCTCTCCCCTTGCCCCAGCTCTGGAGAGGCTCTGTCTTCCTGCCTCCTTTGCTAAGCCCCGTGCGCGTCCGTGTCTGTTACTATAAGCACTTTATAACCTTCTGTGTGCAGAGCTTAATTTCTCTCTGTGCTGGGGCTGCCAAAACCGCCAGTCTTAAGCTGCTATTAAACTCTTTATTATTTTTTTTTTTCCACTGGATGCACAGCTTTCTTTTTATCCTTCTTATCCCCGAATCCTTGCGCCTGCTTTTCTGGAAGCACTGTGGTTTTTGTTTTTTTTTTTTTCCCCCAGCCGTTCCCTGGGGCTGTGTGCAGTCAAGGCAGCTGAACTTCTTTCAAGCAGCAATAAATACTATTAACACAGGGGAAAGTCAAGCCAAGTGGGAACTTTCCTTGGTTTTTTTGAAGCAGGATTGGGTGGATTCACTTGGCCAGGTGGCGAATGCTCACTGAGGCTCGTAATAAGGTGCTGAAAACCCCGCTGGGCATCGATCCCCATCCCTCAGTTATTTTTTTTTTACAAAACCGCAGCGCGTTTTTTTGCTGCTTTCCCAGGAGCCCGATCCCCCTCTGGCCCTAACCCTGAAGGTGCCAGGTCCTGTTTCAGTCCTCGGGGACTGATTTGTGAGCAGCTGGAGGCCAACCGGCAGCTCTGCGCCCCTGTAGCTCTCAGGGGAGGCCACTCGGAGCAGCCTGTGCGGGTGATTTGCAGCTGTACACAGGCAAAGGACACGCTCGGAGCCGAGCGGAGCTGATGCAGCCTGCAAGGAAATGTCAGCGCGGAAATAAATCCAGGACCTGGCTGCTGCTGCTGCTGCTGCTGCTGCTGCTGCTGCCCTCGCCCAGCCGGAGGGGCTCAGCCGAGCGGTTCCAGCGCAGGGTGAGCACCGGGAGAGCCCGGGCCGGGAGATGTCCGCTGTCACCGTGTCCCCCGGGGAGCTGGCCGTGCCCCTGCTGCAGGAGCAGACAGCCCCGCAGCCGCCAAGCGCCGGCGCTCCGGCGGTGCGAGCTGTTTGCATAACGCGTGTGCGCCCCGGCTGCCGCAGTTGTCTCTCGGCTTGTCCCTCTCCTGAGTCACCCATATCCCAGCTGCCTAATTAAAACATGAAAAGAGCTCACGCAGCCTTCCCTGGCAGAGCGACGGGGAATATTTGGCTTCGGTGTCGGCGCGCAGGGAAGGCACGGGCGCACACACACACACTCACACTCTCACACACAAACTCGCTCCTTCCAGGCTCTTCTGGGCTCTCTCTCTCTCCACAGCTGCTCCGGGATGTGGCTGTCAGACCTGGCACCTCTGCCCTGGGCTGGTGTCCCAGGATTCAGCATCCCTCTGCCCCGTAACCCTCTCCCAGTAAGGGCTGTCGGGCACTGGGATGGGTTCACGGGGTCCCGTTAATCCCTGGAAGTGTCCAAGGAGTGGCACTCAGCGCTCTGCTCCAGCTTGCTGCTCGCTCAGAGCTTGGGATCAACCACCTTGGGGGATCTTTCCCAGCCTTAATGACTCTGTGACCCCAAGATTCCAGCTTGCCTGGCTCCTGCAGGGAAAACACAGACGGGAAAGGGGGTTTGAGGCAGAGCATCTGCAGGCAGATTAGTGGCCAACGTCCCCCCACTTGCTCCGGGGACGGGGACATTGCCACATCTGCATTCCCAACACGTTTTGGGGCCATACCGGCTCCAGCAAGAAGCATTTTAGCAGCACACCTTGTCAGGAGATCAAAACTCCGATTAGAAAGTGCTGGGTACAATCAACACTCCCTGCCTGGTGCTCCCGGTTTCTGTCTGGCAGGTGGAGCTGCAGGTGAGGATTGGTTTTGGTTGGGTTTCTGAGCTGTTCCCAGCATGTTCTGCCCATCTCAGAGAGCTGCTCTGAGCAATCAGGCCCAGAGGGAAAGTGGCAGATTGTCCCCTTTGGTCCTTAGGGTAGGTCAGGGAGCACAGGACCCTGTTGGTGACTAAAGAATAACTTAATTCCTTCAAAAGAGTAAAACTAACAGTGGGGGGAAAAATAACTGGGAGCTGCCATTGCCATGAGCCAGGTTGGATTCCTCGAAATTGAAAAAAATGAGCTTAAAAATAGTGTTTTTCCACGACTACATTGAGGAGGTTCTTTATATCTACTGCTAGGTCTGAGCTCTGCATGGGGTTCTTTGGTTTCTGCAGCATGCAAAGGCGAGGCTGAGATGTGGTGTGTGGACATTTGGCTTCAAGGGGCAGACTTTGACACACTCCTTGGGAAAACCATGGGATTTGTGACATGAGGGATGTCAGAGACTCACGGCAGCACAGCCTGAGGGGGTGCAGGGAGCAGCTTTTGAAAACTGCAAGGGCTAAAGAAGGTCCTGCTGAGGATTCAGGCTGTAAATCTCTGCCTTCTCCTCCAGCCTCTGTCCCTTGTTCCCAGAATATGTTTTCAGAGCGTGGCATTACACTGCGAGCCTCAGGCTGCTTGAAACTCCTGTTTCCCAGGGGAAAAGAAGTCTGGAGCTTATGGTAAAAGCAAGAACTGAGCAAAAAGTCTGGCCAACAGTGCTAGCAGGGCAATGCAAAGGCGTCTGCTCAGCGCAGGCATCGGCCTTGGAACCAGGCAGGCATTGATCTCTCCGAGCTTTGGAAAAGCAGAGCAACCCCCTGGCCAAGGGGGAACATGTCAGACCCAGAGCCTCGGCTGCTTTGTCATCCCTGTGGCTCCTGCTGCTTCCCCTCCTGAACCAGCAGCTTCTCCCACCCTGTGCTGACTCTTTGTCTCAGGCTGGATTTGTGCTGCTGCTGCCCCTCTGCCACGGTGACGTGAGCCCAGGAGCCCTGGAAAGGAGGGTGACACTCTGCTGAGGGCAGAGCCAGCTTGAGGAAAACCAGATCAGCTCAAAAGGGACACCAGCCCCAGGATCCCTGTAGGAAGGGACAGATCCAGTCCAAGTCCAGATCTGCTGTGCAGAGCCTTGAAGTGGTGCCAAACACAAGCAGCTTTGGCCAGGACGCTCTCAGGTGTCCCCTGGAGAGCTGCAGCAACAGCGTCGTGGTTCCAGCGATGGAATTACATGCCTGTGTAAGATCTGAGTCCTAGGAGACAGAGCTCTGCTGCCCAGAGCCACTGCAGACTCCTCCGTCCCCACTGGCAGACACTGATGGCTCTTGGAGTTTTAAGTGCTTGGGATGAATGAGGGCCACAGCAGAAAATTGCCTTTTTATCTGTGAAAATAAGCACCTGTAACCAGTCATTCTCCACACAAACTCTGTGCTGGGTGAGGCTCTCTCCATGCTGGCACAGAACCCAAGGATGAGCCCATCCCAAGGCAGAGTGTCAGGGAGCTGAGGCTGGAGAAATCCAGCTGCTCATGATTCAGCAGCACCCCACACTTGGATCGTTTATCCATCCTCATTCCTACAATCTTTCCAGCATTAATAGCAAAGGAGCCGTGCCTTTGGCTAGCTCAGATCGATGCTCAGCTCTTAGCTCTGTGTCGCCAGCGAGACAGAGCTTGGCACTTGCAGAACCTGAGCAGGTGATGCTCCTTGGAAAAATCAAAAACATCCCACAGATTTTGGAGGAGAGTCTTCCTCTGGGAAACTTGAATGCAATTTTCTCCTAGTCATCTCTGTTTTTAACTCATTTTCCACAGGTTTGGCTGTCCCATAAGCAGATACAACTTCTTCATTCCACTGCAAGTCGGCTGCTCCGCTGTAGGATCCCAAATAATGCCAAATATTGGGATAATACACCTTGTCTGGCTGTGTCACCGCCGGAATTTAAGCACAGGCACCCACCCATACACGATCCTGTGCTGACGGGACCTTTTCCTCTATTTTGGTGATGGGTTCTGACCTTGTATTGCCCATTTTCCAGCCGCCGCCGTCCGGGCGCCAGTCCCCGACCAAGAACACCCTCAACGGGAGCCCCTCCAAATGCCCCCGCTTTGTGAAAATCAAGAACTGGGAGACGGGCTCCGTGCTCCACGACACCCTGCACCTCAAGACTGCCATGGTGAGTGGAGCTGGGAGGCCTGGCCAAAATTCCCTGAGCGGGGTTGGGTGGGTGGCGCGTTTCCAAGATGGATTCACCCGGGAATGCAGAAGTGCAGGGATTCAGTCTCGTCTCCAGTAGGGTTTGAATTTCAAATCTGGTGCAATAAGCAGAGAGAGGGAAATCCATCTGGGATAAATAAGGAAAAGCATTTTTACCCCAAGCTGGGGTCCGGATCAGGAGGGACAAAGGTGACTGTGCATGGCCTGGCTGCCTCACACAGTGTCCCCAAGCAGCTGGCAGTGTCCCCGTTTGTCAGACACCACCACCCTCCATGTAGGTGAGCACTGACTGCCCCAGCCCAGCTCAGCAGTGCCGCCGTGGCTCCAGAACATTCCTGTCCCCTGCTGTCCCCTCAGGCCACGGCGTGCACCGAGCAGATCTGCATGGGCTCCGTGATGACCCCCAGCCCCCACATCCGCAAGGCAGAGGACACCAGGACCAAGGAGGAGGTGCTGCTCCTGGCCAAGGACTTCATTGACCAGTACTACTCCTCCATAAAGAGGTGAGTGCTGCCTGCAGGAGGCCACAGCCCGAGGCTGCTGCTGGTGCCAGATGTCACACGTGTCACCTGCAGAGAGGCCTCCAGCCCTGGGCCCAGCACAGGAAGGACCTGGAGCTGCTGGAGCCAGTGCAGAGGAGGGACCAGGATGATCAGAGGGATGGAGCAGCTCTGCTGGGAGGAAAGGATGAGGAAAGGATGAGAGAGTTGGGATTGTTCAGCCTGGAGAAGAGAAGCTTTGGGGTGACCTCATTGTGGCCTTCCAGTGCCTGAAAGAGGGAAAAAAAAACATGGAGAGAGACTTGAGGAAAGGGATGGAGGGACAGGAGCCAGGGAATGTGCCAGGAGCCAGTGCCAGAGAGCAGGGCTGAGTGGGAGACTGGGATCCAGGAATTGTTCCCTGTCAGGGTGGGCAGGCCCTGGCACAGGGTGCCCAGAGCAGCTGTGGCTGCCCCTGGATCCCTGGCAGTGCCCAAGGCCAGGCTGGACCCTGGGGCTGGAGCAGCCTGGGACAGTGGGAGGTGTCTCTCTGACAGGGGGTGGAGTGGGATGAGCTTTAAGGTACCTTCCCATCCAGGCCATTCCATGATTCCATGATCCCATGATCTGATCTCCCAGCATGTGAGTCTCAGCAGGGGGAGACTCTGGTGCTCCTTCAGCAGCTGCTGCTCGAGCAGAGCTTCACTCCTGGTGTTTGCTGTGTCTCTGCGCCAGTCCCTGTCCTCTCCCCTGGTCCTTGCCCACCCAAAGCTGGGGTAACCATCCACACAATCCCTCTGTGTGAGTGTAGGAGCACGGTATTCCAGAGCATTCCCTGCCCTCTGCCTGACCTCCCACCCGCTCTGCTCCCAACCTTCCCAGATCCGGCTCCAAGGCCCACATGGAGAGGCTGGAGGAGGTGACCAAGGAGATTGAGGCCACTGACACCTACCAGCTGCGGGACACGGAGCTCATCTACGGGGCCAAGCACGCCTGGAGGAACGCGGCGCGCTGCGTGGGCAGGATCCAGTGGTCCAAGCTGCAGGTGAGCGCCAACCCCACCAGAAACATCCAGGAGATTCCTGAGAGTGAGATTCCAGAGGGTGTGCTGGAGCTTTGGAGAGGCGAGTCCGGCTCTCCAGCGCCTGGGGAGCGCAGCACAGGTCCAGGGGCAGGTGTTGAGCGTGCACAGCTCCCCTCAGCAGCTTCGGGATGTTGGCAGGAGCTGGAAGAGTGGCTGTGGGACGTGGGGGATGAGGTGGCTGTGTCTGAAATGGAAGCTGGTGCTCCAGGGGACATTTTCCAAAATCGGATCCTGCTCCAACATCTTTCCTGCTACTAACCAAACCTGTTGCTCCACCTGGAGAGAGGCAGCAGGACACATTTGTCCTCAGTACTGAGATCCAGCAGGAGAGGATTTGCCTCAGTGCCCTTTTGGCAAGGGAAGCACGGAACAGGATTGGAAATCAGTGATCCCTAGGGAATCCCTGGTACGGAGATGTTCTCTCCTCCTGGAACCTGGAACAAATCCAGTGCTGCCGAGCAGTTCCTGCGGCTGCTTCACACAGGGAATGGGCACAGCCACTTCTGTTGATCCTCCTTCCTGATTTCCCGATGCTTTTGTGGAAGTCCTGCCCAAGGCCAGGCTGGATGGAGCTTGGAGCAACCTGGCATAGTGGAAGGGCCCTGTCACGGGCAGGGACTGGAGTGAGGTGCTCTTTAAAAGTCCCAATGCAAACCATTCCATGATTCCACGATTCCCTGTGCGTCAGATGTGACTGACACCTGTCCTGTTCCACCTTTGAGTGCTGCTCTACAAGAGAAGCACAGAGGAAATCTGTAATTGTTGGGGGATAAGGCAGGAACAGCAGCAGGTTGGGAGCACGGGAATGAGGAGGTTTTTGCCTGAGCAGCAGATGAGTCACCTCTCCAAAGCAAAAGGGGCAGCTGGATTAGACATCCACGTGTTCCAAAGGCAGGGAACACATAATTATGGAGCTTTAGATCTCTGAGAAGCCAGAGTGGTGCCTGGAGTTCTCCATGTGCTGTGTTTCCTCTGCCTGGCTCTGCCCTAGGAGCTGGAACATCCCCAAAACTCCTTCCCCGTTTCAGGTGTTCGATGCCCGGGACTGCACCACGGCCCACGGGATGTTCAATTACATCTGCAACCACATCAAGTACGCCACCAACAAGGGGAACCTCAGGTGAGCCACCAGGGAATCACCAGGGTTTGGATCCGAGGGCATCTGCATGAGTGGAGACGCAGCCCTGGGCCCTGCAGAGCCAACAGCAGTCCCGGGAAGCGTTAGAGGGACCTGACCTGGGGTGGAGGAGTCCTGCTGGCCCAAGTCTCTCTTGGCCTCAGAGGGAAGATTTCCCCATTATTTCCCCTTTCCTACATTCTGCATCCAGCACGGAGCTCAGACTGCTCTCCAGATCCGCCTGAAACCCCCCAGTTAGCAGCCAGGAGCTGGGAACACCCCAAATTCCAGAGGCGCCACTTCCCCCGGTGTGACAACCCTTTGGGACTGGCTCAGGGCACACCCAGGGTGGTGCCAGGGCCTTTTCCTCCAGCATTTCACCACTCCCGCTGCTCCCAGCCCTCACCAGTGTCACCACTGAGCGAGGAGTGGCACGATAAACAGCGACACACGACTGCAATATTCCAGAAGGCAAAAGTGAGCGTTTTATTAAAATTAAAGAGGTTTATACAGACAGTTACGGCGCTCTAGGAACGGATTGGTTAACGCAGAATAATCAAATGTTATTGGTGCAGGAAGGACCAACACCCTTTGGTAACATCTTAGCAAAACCTCACCTAGTTCATGCAAAAAAAAACCCCGAATGAGCAGCAGGTGCGAGGTTTGTTTCCATACTCTCTCAAAGTCTCTGGGGGCCCAGCCTGAGAAGCTTCAACCTTCTCCTTCTCCCTGACCACAGTCAGCCCACCCAGCGGCTCTGCCTTTGCCTTCCAGATCTGCCATCACCATCTTCCCGCAGCGCACGGACAGCAAGCACGACTTCCGCATCTGGAACGCGCAGCTGATCCGCTACGCCGGCTACAAGCAGCCCGACGGCTCCGTGCTGGGCGACCCGGCCAACGTGGAGCTCACCGAGGTACCAAACCTGCCCTGCTGGGCCCCCACGGCAATTCTGAGCACCCTCCCAGGGGGAGGAGGGGCTGGCTCAAGCGGGTTGGGGTTGTCCAGTGCAGCGCCACACGGGCGGGTTTGTGTCGTCCTCAGGTTTTTTTTTTTCCTTCAGGAATAGTAGCTGGGTTTTGTCCCTGTTCTGCTTTTCTCTCCCGTTGTCTCCTTCGTCATTGCGGGCACAGGCTGTGATCCTACTGGGGATCCATTACCAGGCTCATTTTCACCCCAAATTCCCCTGACTTGGCCATGGGTGGGCTGTGACACCCCCTGTTGTAGCTCCCTTTGCTCAACCATAAGGACAGATATCTTGCCAGGAGCTGTGCCCAGGACCACACAATTCCCTGCCCACGGTGTCTGAAGAGCAGGTGACCTGCTGGGACATCAACCCTGCCTTGATTTTCCCTGCAGATCTGCATCCAGCAAGGCTGGAAGGCACCGTATGGGCGCTTCGATATCCTGCCCCTGCTCCTGCAAGCCAACGGCAACGACCCCGAGCTCTTCGAAATCCCGCCGGAGCTCGTGTTGGAAGTGCCCATCCGGCACCCCAAGTGAGTCAGGGGCAGCCCCAAAACTGCTCCAGGGCATCAGCAGGACTGAGCTCCTCTGTTTCCACCCTTGCCGTGGCCTGGGGGCTTCACCCAAGACCCTCTCCCAGGTGTTCCCTCTGCTACAGTTGGCAGAGCTGGCAAGGAAGGGGTGTCCATGTCTCAGGGCTTTCCCTTGCATCCAGATTGATTTTCTTGGAAAGTTTCCTTTTCCATGAAGTCTCCCAAGCTTACACCACCCCATAATCACCCATAAACAGCCCCAAAGAGAGGTAATGATGGAAATATTCTGCTCAAGTGCTTCACCCTGCTGGCAAAGTGACCTCCCCCATCCCCCAGCCTGCATTGGGCAGGGAATTCCTGGCTGGTTGCCCAATCCTGACTTTTTTCCCCGGCAGGTTTGAGTGGTTTAAGGACTTGGGCCTGAAGTGGTACGGGCTGCCAGCTGTTTCCAACATGCTCCTGGAGATCGGGGGCTTGGAGTTCTCCGCCTGCCCCTTCAGCGGTTGGTACATGGGCACAGAGATCGGCGTCCGCGACTACTGCGACAACTCCCGCTACAACATCCTGGAGGTAATTCCTGCTGCTCCACAGGCTGGGGAGCTGCTGGGCAGCAGGCGGGACACCGGGAGGGTTTCTTGGAGCGGGAGAGTCCCTGCTCCGGGAGCCATGGGGCAAGGCTCCAGCGGGTGTCTGACACAGCCAGCGTGATCCCCGTGGAGCTTCCCGCAGGCTGCCCGAAGAATCCTAGGGATCTGAAGGCACCTGGTTATGCTCTCAGTTGAGGCCAAGTGCTAAAACATGAAAGGGTGCAGAGACACTTGGTGGCTCCTCAGGGATGTGTGACCCTCCAGCTGTTCCCATGGTTCAGGGACTGCCCACACTGGGAGAGACAAAGCCAAGCCATGGGAAGGTGCCCGTGCAAGGGATCTGGATCCATCAAAGCCTTCCAAGGAATGCTGTGTTATTTAGAGGGGCTCCATCCCTCCCCAGTTTCCTGAAAACCAGAGGGGTGGGAGCAGTGTGAGTGTCCAGCTGCTCCTGGTGGCCTTCTCAGCAGCATTTGGCCACCTGCCTCTGCTCAGGGAGGAGGAAAAGGATTTCCTCCCAGAAGAAGGCACAACATCAGCCCTTCCCTGGCCTGTGGGTGCCTTGTGCCAGCCTGGACCTCTCCTCTGGGCTCCTCTCCCCAAGCAGAGATCTCCAATCCTTGTTTTTTGGCCATTAAATCCTTCCCCTCCTGCCATGTGTTGTTGCAGCAAGTGGCCAAGAAAATGAACCTGGATATGAGGAAAACATCCTCACTGTGGAAGGACCAGGCCCTGGTGGAGATCAACATCGCTGTGCTCTACAGCTTCCAGGTACCTCGGGACCCTGGGCCAGGCTGGAGGGACACAGGGCCTGGGTGGGACGGGTGTGGAGACATCCACACAAGGACAGCGGCTGAAATCGGGCTGTGCCTCCTGAATTTGGGCTGCTGCAGTGAGATTTCATCATCTCCACATGGTGTTGTTGTAAAACAACACCGCCAGCACCTGAGTCCTGCTGGTCCAAAAGGAATAAATATCCCAACAGGGGGAAAATCCAGCCCTTTTGGCCTATCCAAGAGGCAGGAACTGGCCCAAGTTCTCCCCAAGCCTGCACTTAAAGGCTGAGTAACAAAACCTGTCCTTGGCAGCTCAGCTTTAAAGGGTGAGAGTCCTTCCCAGAGCTGGGTCAGTGCTTCCCAAGGGGAAGAGAGCTTCCCAAGGGTCTGAGCAGGGGATGCCCCACCCCATCCATCCCATCTTTGCTTGGCCCAGGACATTAACAGGGGAAGCAGGGCTCCCATAGCACCTCTACTCTCAAAGCACTTTAGAGCCCCCTTGGGAAGCCCAGGGTCAGCAGGCACCTGGGGTCACCCCCAGAGACCACGGGACTAAGGAATATTTGGGACACGCAGCTCCAAATGTAAAATTTTAGCTTTTTCCCTGCGGGATGTGTTGAGAACTGCTGGCTCTGCCCTCTTGTCCCCCGGCAGAGTGACAAGGTGACCATCGTGGATCACCACTCGGCCACCGAGTCCTTCATCAAGCACATGGAGAACGAGTACCGCTGCCGGGGGGGCTGTCCCGCCGACTGGGTCTGGATTGTCCCGCCCATGTCGGGCAGCATCACCCCCGTGTTCCACCAGGAGATGCTCAACTACCGCCTGACGCCCTCCTTTGAGTACCAGGTGCTGTCCCCACCTCTGCCTTGCACCCGGGCCTGGGGGTGGGGGCTCAGGAGGTGCAGGAAGGGGAGGGACACCGTCCAGTTCCTTCACAAGCTCAATTCCACGACGACTCCATCGGATATTTCACCCTAACATAACGTAATAATGGGGTTTTGCCCCTCTGTGGGAATGTGGGACACCTGAGCTCCCGACTTTTAGTCACAGACAGCTGCTCCCCTTTGGAAGTGCCTAATGGGTGGGTGAGGGAATGGCCTGGATGGCTCCTGGATCCCATTCCAGCCTGCAGGATCCCAACAGTGGGGCAGGGAGGGGATCAAACGCTGCTGCTGGGGTATTTAACACTCCAGAGCACGGAGAAAAACCCCTAAGCAAACCCTGCCTCGTTATCCAGCCATCCCTGCTCCGGTGCTTTCCACACAATGTGACCTTTAGTCAAGAGCCCTTAAGGAATAATCACGGAGCAGGAGCAGTCTGTTCACTCCTGTAACCAACCCGCCAGGCACCCCGATGCTTCCTGGCTCTGGCTGCAGCCTGCAAGGGCACGGAATGAGCTTCTGTGTGCTTGCTCCTGCCTTCAGCTGCCTCCCCTTCCCAAAGGGCCTCTTAGGGGAAAAAAAAAACAACCCCGTGGCCAGAGCAGGGGAAAGGATCTGTTTCCATCACCTCTCCCCTTCTGGCGTTGCCTTCTTTTTGGCTGTGGCCTATTAACGCTCCTCTCGAGAGGTGACAGAGCAATTGGCCAGATGCTGTTACAAGCCAGGAGGGTTTATTAGATTGCAATTTTCCTGGGCATGTTCCATTGCCCAAAAAAAAAAAAAAAATGCCCCATGAGGCTCCAAGGATCAGGAACATAGAAAGGAGAGGGAGAGCAGCTATTCCTCCCCCTTTCCTGATTGGAAGAATTTAACTCTCAGTGCTGTGGATGCCGCATTTTTCCAAGCTCTGAGCACTCCCCCCCGTCTGATCCTGCTTTTCCCTCTCCTAGCCCGACCCCTGGAACACCCACGTCTGGAAAGGGGTCAATGGGACCCCCACCAAGAAGAGGGCCATTGGCTTTAAGAAGCTGGCAAAGTAAGTACCAGCGGGCTCTGGAAAGGCCTGGAATGTTTGGGGCTGCTCCTGGGTTTAAGCACTCTACGGGTGAGTGCATCACCCTACAGATGGATGATGGGCTCTGAGCTTGGCCTCTGGGCCACTGAAGGCTTTACCTGCCATGAGGGACATCTGGGGACACAGGCAGTCCTTTGAACACCCCCTCAGACCACCAAAAGGGTGGTGACCAGATGAATCCCAGGTCTTGGATATGGTTTGTTCTTCTGAGATGTTCATTCTCCAGTTAGGGGAATGCTCAGGGGTGGCTTTCCCACTTTTTGAGGATGTTTTTTCCCTGTTTTTCCTTTCCTTGGGGCAAGAAGATTCCCTTTTCAGAGCTGTGCTGGCACTAACGAGATGAAACTCCTGTCCGTGTTCCTCCTTTTCCCATTGACTTTTTCCCTCCATGAGGAGAACCTGCCCCCAGTGTGTGCCCAACCCTCCAAAAACCTGCTTTGGAAGGAAGGGCGGAGATGGGAATGAGGAATCTCCCTGCAGGTAGCAGATGGACCAGGGCTGAGCTGAGATTTGCACTTCATGGTCAGTTGACCCCTGGCAAGGGGCCACCCCAGTCCCTCTTCCCTGCCAAGGCTCCTCAGCAGCAGGGATGCAGGAATGAAGCTCAGTTTGGCCCCTGTGGCTGATTCTGGCCCAAATTCCTCCCCTGTGGGCCATTGGCAGAGAGGAGCCGCTGGTTTTGTGGCAGCAGAGCCCGGGGCCAAGGCAGGAGAGGGCTGGGTGTGCCCTGGTGGCCGTGGCCAGGCTGCCAGGTGGCCCTGGCTCGTCACAGCATCTCCCCACGCTTCAGTTTCCCCGAATCCCTGCTATCAATTTGTTCCCACTCTTCAGCTGTCACCTCCTGCGAGCTGTTCTCTGTGGTGCATCCATAAACAGGATCAGCAGCTGAGGAATGTGCTCCTGCAGCTGACACTGGGGCTGGGGGAAGAGCAGGAGGATTCATGGAGTTTGGAGGGAAAAAAAAAAGGTTTTATTGCTGTGTGCCCCGTTGAGGGATGGTTTTATAAAAATGTGAGCATGGCAGGTAATTTAGAACAAAATCTCCATTGTTCCTGGTGTAGGAAAAGGAATTGTTTTTGTAATTCACCATTAATCCTGTCTGGATCTGAGCTTATCAGCTGTAGAAAAGGCAGCCTGAGCCCAGAGCCTTGAGAGTGATTTGATGCCTGCTCAGACTCAAAAATGTGTCCAAATCTGAGCCCTCAGACCTGCAGTCCTGCCTGCCCTGGGGCCAGTGCAGGTCCTGGGGCTGGGGGACGCTGTTGGGGGACAACAAAGGGGCACTGAGGGTGGTGACACGGTGGCAAACAGAAATGTTCCTGAGACAGACTTTGCCAGGGAGAGGAGCTGCCAAGGACAGGCAGGATAAGCCAGCCTGGAGGAGTTTCCACCTCTTTGTTTCTCTTTTTTTCCTCCCAAAATGATTCCCCAAACCCAGAGTATTTCTGGGCAGGAGGAGCACGGGAAGCTGGAGACCTCCTGGCCAGTGACCATTCCAGCTGCAGCCTGCATTCCCCACAACTCCTCTGAAGGGGAAGCAGGAGTTCTGCTGAGCCCCAAAGCCCAGGACAAGGGCTGTCAGAGTGAACCAAGCAGCCCTTCCTCCTGCAGAGGCCACAGAGGTGCTTTGTGCTCCCTCAGCCTCCCCAAAATTGCCTTTCCCCGTTGCAACATCAGCCTAAATCCAGACCTGACAGATTTCTGCCTTTCTGGTGGCCCCATTTGAAGGCTTGGTGGTCCACTTAGAAAAAAAAAAAAGCTGTTCAGCATGTAGGAAAAACAGTGTTGATGTGATTATGAATGTCCCTAAAACGACAAACCCTCAACCTGTGTCCCCCATCACTGATGCCACAGACAAGGAATCAGCATTCCTGGTGCTGCAGCACCTCGGCCAGGATTGGAGAAAGGCTGGTGATCCCCCAGGGCCCCTCTGCCCTGAGCCAGAGGGGAAAACTGGAGGAAAAGCACCCTCAGTCGTGGCTGCAGGCAGGGGAAGCAGCCAGCCCGCTGGCCTCGGGAGGGCTGCTCCTCCCAGGGGAGCTCTGGTGTCAGCAGAGCCCAAATCACAGGCACTGAGCTCCGTGCCCCCAGGCTCTGCGAGGAGCAGGACCCCCGGTGGGTTTAAGGCAGGGAGGAGCTGCTGTTCCTCCTGTAGCTCCAGCTCTGGTTTGTTCCAGCTTTTCCTTTGGAATTACCTGCTACCTGGTTCTTCTCCTGCTTCTCTGCCCCTGCAGAAATGCCACCCCCGTGCCTGGATTAGCATTTCCCTCCCTCAACACGTTCAGGTGTTTGGGCTCTGTTCAAGCTCCCCAACTCCTCTTCCTCTCTGGCGAGTTGAGCTCTTCCCAGGCTGCCCTGTTTGCATTAAACAACCAAAAAAAAAATTGATGCTACAGCTTTGAAAGTCTGATCACTTAGTAAGAAATAAAAGAGGCACCGGTAAGGACCAAGCTCTGACTGGGGTCTATTCCTGCTTCCCAGGGCTGTGAAGTTCTCAGCCAAGCTGATGGGCCAAGCCATGGCCAAGAGAGTCAAGGCCACCATCCTGTACGCCACGGAAACGGGGAAGTCCCAGGTCTATGCAAAAACTCTGTGTGAGATCTTCAAACACGCCTTTGATGCCAAGGTACTGTCCCAGCTCCTGGCTCCTGACGCCTGATGGGTGTGAAATCACAGGTGCTCCAGGGAAATAAGTGGGAAACAGCTGCCAAGGGCCTTCAGGGTGTGACCCTGTGGGTCTGGATTGGGTCTTCCAGCTGATTTTCTGCAGCCATTGCAGCGTCCCTTTGCCTGTGGCCCCTCGGGTGGCAGCTCCAGGGCTGCCCGTGTCCCTCCAGGCTCCTGTTCCCATCCTCCCCATGCAGAGATCTCAGCAGGGATGTGCTGTCCCCACCCCCGGGGCACTGGAGCCAGCCCGGGAGGCTCCCACCTCTCTGTAACCTCTCTGTGCTCCCAGGTGATGTCCATGGACGAGTATGACATCGTGCACCTGGAGCACGAGACCATGGTCCTGGTGGTCACCAGCACCTTCGGCAACGGGGACCCACCCGAGAACGGAGAGGTAGGAGAGCAGGGAGGGGTGGCTGCAGCAGGGGACAGCAGTGGGACAGCACCAGGAACATCCTCGTTTGGCTCAGACTGAGCTGGAATGAGCCCAAGCAGGTCCAGGTGCTGTAGCTGCCTCCAGTCTGCTCTGGAGAAGGGATAGCTCCTGATTCCCAGCCACTGATCCGTTGTTAAATTCATCCTGTGTGACCACCACCGCTGTCACACAGAAGGTGACAGTCCCTGGCTTGGGGGCTGCGGCCTGGACAGCGAGCAGGGAGCAGAGCCACAGCCCAGGCTGTGCTCAGGGCTTGGCTTCCTGCAAAACCTGGCAAAACTGATTGCCTCTTTGTTTTCCCCCTTTTTCTGTAGAAATTTGGCTGTGCATTAATGGAGATGAAGAATCCCAATTCCAACCTGGAGGAGAGGAAGTAAGAGCACTCCAACCCCTTCCCCTCCCAATCCAAAGCCCAGCATGCAGGACAGGTTCCCTGCCTTCATCCTTCCACAGGGGAGTGGGAAATCCTCGGGCAGATCTCACGTTTGCAAATATCCAGGAATGGGACCTGCCTGGAGAGCCAGGGAATGGAGAGGGTGGAGGTCCCAGGAAGAACAAAAGCACACAGTCAGGGGTGGATCCCAGCTTGTAATTCTCTGGCATGACACTTTAAAGCTTCTCTCTTCATCTTGAGGAGGCAGGAATCTATGAAAAAAAACAAATAAAAGTAGGAATTTCCCCAAAATCATGGATTCTGAGAGCCAGGGCCTGTCCAGGAGGCACTAAAATAGTAAGAGTTGGAGGTAGAAGGGAGTTCCCAGCCTTGCAGATGTAGGTGGGGGAGGGCTTGAGAACCAGATTTAGCTCCATGCATGGTGTGAAAAGATTTCTAGGGAAAATAAGAGCTGTGATAATCCTGTGATGTTTGTAACCGGTACCTTGGAGACAGAAACAGAGATTGTAGAAAATCCCCCTTCAGGGGGAGATGAGCTTTGAGCATCTCTATGCAGATCCCTGGGGCTAGGAAGGGAGGGCAGTGAGAATAATCATTTGAGGTCTCCTCTTATTTTAGCTGTAAAGAATAAAGTATTTCCCTGAACTGGGACACAGCTCTGCCCTGGAATGTCTCCTGAGCAAACAATTGGCACAGGGCTGCTCCTTAATTAAGGATGGATCAGCCCTGGCCAGGGATCCAGGGCAATTCCAGCACCCTGACTTGTCACTGGGGCTGTGGAGCAGTGACAAACACGGCAGGGACCAATCTGTGCCTCTCCAGAGCTGCAGCCCCGAGGTGCTCTCCTTGCTGTGCAGCCAAGGCAGCTGATGGATCCCTGCAGGGCTGCCCAGCTGAAAACCCATCAGGTTCCTGATGGCCTCGTGCCTTAATGGGGACAGTGGCAAACAGGACGTGCAGGAGGGGCCGGGATGGGGAAGGGGCGTTCCACACGTGGGTCTCACCCCAGGGATCCTCTCCTGGGGTGCAGGGGTGCTGCCCACGGCCAGTCAGACAGATTTGAGGAGGGTCAAAGCCCCTGAGCTCGGTGCTTGCTGTCAGACACCCCCCAAGTGTGGTTTAAGGGCCGGTGGGAGTTCCTAAGAGCCAGGCAGGGACACCTCCCACTGTCCCAAGCTGCTCCAAGCCCTGTCCAGCCAGGCCTTGGACACTGCCAGGGATCCAGGGGCAGCCACCACAGCTGCTCTGGGCGAACTGGTTTTGGGATTGCCCCAACCAATATCCAGGACCTTGCTAGCACCAAGCACACAAAAAAACCTTCTGGAAGAGACTGTCAGAGGAAGAGGGATGGTGTCAGCCTGGTGAAAGAGAGCTGGAGAGAGCAGTTCCTATCCATGGGCCACATGGATTCCCCCAGGGAATGCTGAGACCCCTGAGGGCAGGGTGGCCTCTCTAAATCCCAGTGTCCCAGGATCCTGTCAGGGCTCTGTGGCCACAGCTCTCTGCCCTCCGCCCTGAGGCTGTGCTGGGCTTGATATTTGGCCCCTCATTTCTCACAGAAAGGGTTTTCTGAGGGTTTTCCCAAGCATTCCTAAGCCATTCCTGTTCCAAGCCTGCTGTTCAAATGCAGCCCATCCTTCAGCAGCCATCCCACACCACAAGGACCTTCTAATTCCAGCTGCTGTCCCAACCTTGGGCCCAGCACCCCCCTGGGAAATTTGGGCTTTGTGTCCATCGAATCCAGAGGGCTGTGCTGCCCTGAACAGAGTCTGGGCTTGCAGAGAATCCCCCATGACGGAAGAGCAGCTTTGAGCATCCCAGAGGCCGGGGAGGGCGGCCACCTAACCTGGGATAACCCAGGGTGAGGGCACGGCCAGGGCCAGCGGGGTGGGCTGAAGCAGGAGGGGAAGCAGAAAAGCGGGGAGGTGTGGGGAGAGAGGGGGAGGCTGAGGGGCAGGGGTGGCACAGGGGCTCAGTGACCCGGCTGTCACTCGGGGTGCTCGGGGCCGCGTTCTCCGCATGCCGTGCCGGCTGCAGGAGCTGTGCCGTGACTCATGCACACACCACTGCTCACTGCTCTGGCTGTAAATTTAGAAACTCTTGTGTGGAGCAATTTTGGGAGATGGTTCAATTCAGAAATACTTCTGCTGTTGTCAGATTTTTTTTGTTTTTCTCTGCTCCCCTTCCCCCTCCTCATCCCTTCTTCTCTCACTCAGTTTTTTATTTTTTATTATTTCCCATTTCCTGTGAATGAAAAAACCCTCAGAATATCTCTTCAGACACGCACCCAACCTTGTGTGCTGCCAGGGAAGGACAGGTAAAGCCAAAGGTCCTGGCAGCTCTGCGTCATTGGTGACAGTGTGGTGGCCAGGGGGTGACAAGGACCTCGTGGAGTTCCTGCTCCAGCTGGGGGACGCAGAGGGGTTCCTGTGGCTTCACCCCCGAGGAAGCACATTCCTCTGCTCTTCCCACAGTGCCTGCTCATGGAATTGTGAGCTCTGAGCTCTGGTTTGGGGTCCCCCACGGCTGAACCCCCCCCCCGAGCACGAGAGTCACACGGGTGTCCCCAGTGTAACCCCGGGTGCTGTCGCTGTTCACAGGAGCTACAAGGTCCGCTTCAACAGCGTCTCCTCCTACTCGGACGCACGGAAATCCTCCAGTGACGGCCCCGACTCCAGGGACAACTTCGAGAGCACGGGGCCCCTGGCAAACGTCAGGTAAAGGGGACAGGGCGGGAGTGACAGAGCAGGGGCCTCGGCACTCCCGCCTCACCCTGAGGAGTTCTGCTG
>VWZN01022068.1:52622-74282 GCA_013396955.1 Regulus satrapa | reverse complement strand
GTGCCGGGTGCGGGCTGAGCCGGAGATCGGCCCCGGAGCCCTTCCCTCGGCCGGGCAGCCCGGCTCCAGCCCCGGCTCTGCCGCTGGCACCGCTGGAGCTGCGCGCCGGCCGCCCCGTCCCCGCCAGGAGCCCCGAAACCACGGCCCCCTGAGGGCCGGGCAGAGCTGTTCCCGCAGACACCCAGCGCCTCGGGATGGGCCTTTGCTGCTGTTTTGTTTGGCCCGGGGTGCTGTGCTCAGTGACTCCGTTCCTGTTTGGGATGAGGGCTGGCTGTGGTGCTGCTTTCGGCAGTTCTGGGGGCACATTCCCTCATTCTCCAGCCTCTCCGGGGTAGCCCCTGCTCCTCCCTCACCTGCTTTTGTCTGTGTTGGCACGGGAAGGGCGGCAGAATTGCTTTCTCTAAATGCCAGCTGGCTCCTGAAGTTCAGCACAGCCCGAGCGAGGGGATTGTTCCCTTTTCACGGGGGGAAAAGCTGCTGAACAATTACGGCTTCCCCACTCCACCGAGCCATGCCTCTGGGATTGATTCTCACCAGTTTAGTGGCTGCAGTTCCTGCAGATTTCAGCCTGGTTGGGATCCAGCAGCTGGAATGGGATGTGGTGGGCGATTGGCACGTGCTGCTCTCCTTGATAATGGGATTTTTGGCAGGAGGTTTCACCCTGACCTTGCCATCGTGGCTGGATTCCATCGTGAGCAATGGCGCTTGCATCTTTCTAAAATCCCCACTGTCCTTCCAACCCATGAAATTCTCCTTTCTCATCCCCAAAGTGAAGGACTGTGATGGTTACTGGGAGGTGGCTGCGTTTCAGCAGTAGCCAGGGATTCATCAGGAGGGAGGTTGTTATGTAATGTGAGGTTATTTGACTTTATTTTGTGGAGGCAAGAGCAGGGGAGTTCTGCTATTAACCAGCAGTGAAATATCTTCCAGGTGTGGTTTGGACACTGATAACAATTGTTATCACAGGAGGAGCGATTTCAGCATTTGGCAAATTAAGTATATAAACATAAAACCTGAAAAGAACCTAAGACAACCCATGGAGCTGAAGGAAAATGTTTTGTGTAAACCAGTAATAATGAGCAGCATTTCCAGTTGGGGAATGAATCCCCCAGCAAATGAAAAGAAACCCCTTTCTTTCAGCTTCATTTCCAAAATATTTCCATCTGTGCCGGTTCTTGTTGGTGTTTCCCACACGGGTGATCCTGGTGTCTTTGCAGCAGCAGGAGTTGCAGTGCTGGCACATATTCTGTGTTGTGGCACCACACGCCCACTTGGTTCAAAAAGGTGCTGCTCACAGCCCCCAAAACGTGCCCTGAAGTTGGATTTTCAGCTGAACCTTGAAATTCTGAGTAAGCTGTGAAATGTGTGGACTTCAAGTCCCAGTAAAGGAGGGTTGGTTGTTTTTTTAACAAGAAAACTGGGAGGTGGTTTCGTTGGGGTTTTTTTTTGTTTGGGTTTTTTGGTTTTTTTTTTCTTCAAACAACTATTTCTCGTTCTCAAAACCAAACTGCAGAAGCGTTTAGCTGTCACAATTTGACTTCAGGATTGTGTTTTCCTCCCGTAGATGTTGCCACCATCAAGGGCAGTGGAGGGAGCTGTGTTTTGTGCAGCCTTTTAATGAGCTCCCCGAGGTGGTAGGAAGAACACAGGACAAAGAATTCCCCTTCTGTTCAGTGCCAGGTTGGCTTCCACGTGACACTTCTTTGTGGTAAACTCTTTTAATTATAAAACTGAAGCATTTAGGATGGTTTAGGTATTTGAAATCCTGGAGCGGGAGCCTCCGAAGGTTTCGGGAAGAGCTGGCTTTTAAATAATCATTAATGCACAGCTGCAATCAGGGAGCTGTGCTTTGATGTCTGAGGTAATTTAATACAATTTGAAGCTGGGCAGTGTCTGGGCACCGTCTCAGCTCCTCGAGTCGTTCTGGAGGTTCTGGGGGATGTGAAATATTAATGCTGCTGTTGGTTTGTGTGTCTGTGCAGGTGGCCGTCCCTGCTGAAGTACTACAGCCACAGCGACAGCGTCAGCTGGCTGGAGGAGTACAAGGCAAGGCACAACGCGGGCCTGGAGGCACAGAGGATTGTGGCTTCCTTCTCCAAAAGGTTCTTCTCAGAGCATGTGAGTCCTTCTCTCTCTCTGTGTGTGTGTGTGCAGCAGCTTGTCTGACAGAATCACTAATAAAATCATTAACTGGATCATTAAGGTTGGAAAAGACATCCAAGACCAAGTCCAGCCACCGAACCGTGTCCCTTAGCACCACATCTGCACATTCTCTGAGCCCCTCCAAGGACACTGCTGGCACCACTGCCCTAAGCAGCTTGTTCCAGTGCTTGACAACCCTTGCAGTTAATCAGTTTTTCTTAATATCCAACCTAAACCCCCCCTGGAGCAGCTTGAGGTTATTTCCTCACTGCCTGAGCACTCACATCACCAGGGTGTATTCTTCTTTAAAAATTCTTAAACCATTCAAAAGTTGTTTATTCCTTTTAAAAAATGTGTTTATTTAGTCTTTATTATTATTTATATTAGGAAAAGGTTCTTCTTCCTCCAGAGGGTGCTGGCACTGCCCAGGCTCCTCGGGGAATGGGCACGGCCCCGAGACTGCCAGAGCTCCAGGGATGTGATGGGATTTTGGGATGTCTGTGCAGGGCCAGGAGTTGGACTGGATGATTCTTGTGGTAGTTCAGGATGTTCTGTGAGTCCATAGTCATTCAAAGATTCACCTTCCTCGACTGTTGATTGTAATCCGTTTCTCTTGCCCTCATCACCTCAACTGTGCAGGCAGAGAATTTTGTATTTCCTGACTTGGTGTGAAAATGCTGAAAAGCAGCCAAAAGGGGAGAGAGTTCCAAACCCAGAGGTGTGTGGAGTGCAGCACACTCTGGGATTGCATTCAGCCCTAAAAGCTCTTTGCTTTTTGCTGGCAGTTCAGCCCTGGTTCTGGGAATTCCGAAGGCCACCGAGTTTGTTGACACAAAGCACAGCTGCTGTTTCTCGCTGCAGACCTTGTGCAAGGACGAGTTCTGAGAGCTGTCACAAGCCCTTTCGAGTTCAGGAGCGAGGCACAACAGGGCCACTCGGTTGCAAAGTGTGTTTTTGAAGTTCCCCAGCCAGCCATGACCCTGAAATGCTTCTGTGTTCAGTGGGGAAAAGGTGAAAATGTGGTGGCTCACACTGCCGTGCTCTCGGAACAGAAGCGACTTGGCTGTTTGCTTGGTAGCTGTGGATTTTGGCAAGCTGTGCAGCTGGGTCAGCCTGGAATTCTGTGAAATTCATTTATTCAATAAATGCTGCCTGTAACTTTGGTTGAATTCAAAATTCCACACGGGAGCCACTAAACAGCCCCCCTTTTATAGCTCCTGTGCAGAAAGGTGTTTGATGTCTCCTGGCTGCCCTGTGCTGCAGCAGCCAGACATTTCTCCACGGAGAATTGTCAGAGCATTAACTGGGAGGAGAAATTCCTGCATTCCTCCTGTTTTAATCATGTATGCAAAGACTGTGGAGAGACCATTAAGCAACACCCAGAGGCCTCATGATGAGAACAGTCTCTGGTGGGGCCAGAGACTGCAGCTTGATTCCCTGCTCAGAACTGAGAGGAAAAGGCTTTCAGCCCGCATGTGAGCCCATATCCTATAGTGAAAAGCTTGAAAGCCAATTTTTTTTTTTTTACAGTTCAACCGAAGTTTAAAAAGTAATTCTGGATTCTGGAAGAAAATAGCTCTTCTGAATATAGATGCAGAAGTGGTTGTTGCAAAAAATAAAGGCTCCTGCCTCTTCATTCCTTCACCCAGGATTAATCTCCTGCACAGGGGGGTGTTTGGAGGGGTTCAGTCAACCAGAGGCAGAAGCTGGTTCCACCTTAAAATCATTGGCAGCTTGTGCCCACCCTGCATAAATGTGATTCTGCTGGTCCTGAACTCAGCATCACGGCCCTAAATGCTGTAGAATTTGGCTGAAATTGCTATAGGATGTTCCTGGGGTTCTCAGTGGAATAACAAATCCATGAGTACGGACTGTGAGTACTTGGGGAGCAGGGCATTGTAAAGATATTTCATAAATTTTTAAAAACTGGAGGAATTTGAGACTTTTTTTTCCTGAGAATCTGTTGTGCTGTGCATAACTCCTTGTCTGCTTTGGCAGGTTCCCTGTGATGGATTCAGTGACATTGAGACTCTGGGGTGCCCCAGCCATTTCTTTGAGGATGAGCTGATGTGTATCCTCAACATGGAAGGAAGGTAAGAAAGGGCTGAGAAGTGGAAGGGCTTTCCCTCTTTCACCAGTTCAGGGAGAAAAATGCCCTGGTTAATGTCTGACCTCAGCTTCTGCCCTTGGTCACTCATTAAACAACACCCCCAGGCTTGCTGAGGCCTGATTTCAGAACAAACTGTGCATTTCCAGAGGAAACCATGGAAACCTTGTCCCACAAGAAGAAGATCCCCTGGGTTTGTGTTGCTTTTTGTTGTTTATTCCCTTGCCAGCTCATGGGATCTCTTGGGACATATCCCGTGCACCATCATCTCTTTCTAAGCAGTTCCCATCCTCTTGTTCCTTTGTGATTTAAGCCTGGATCAGTTTGCTGAAGTGATTTGCAGGATTAGGCCAGAGCACCAGAGGGAAGCAGGAATCCTTCAGAAGTGCTGCCAGGAATCCCTGAAATTCCAGCTTTTTTTTTCCCCCTTTTCTGAGCTGGAGTAGGTTTGTTCAAATTTTGTCTCCAAAGAAGCAACTTGAGTTGAATTCAGCCACTGCAAAATTTGCAGTTCTGTAAATTATTCAGACAGGTGGTAAATAAAACTCCTGGTTTTTATCTGCCTGGGTAATCTCATCATCTTGCTTGACACTGGGCAAGATGAGTAAGTTTATTTGAAGGTTTTATTTGCTTTATTTGAAGGTTTTTCTGCTGTTACCACCTACCCAGGCTGGGTTTGGTGTGATACAAAGCTGTGATAAATGTCCTTAATGGGGCCTAATAGCCTTGATTAGAGGGACTGTTAATAGAGCTTGAAAAAACCCAACTGGAATGGCAATCATCTCATTTTTGCCTTTTCCCATCCATTTTATTGCCTGCTCTATTTGAGCTGGGCCTGAGCATCTCTCATTTGACAACTGGTTAGAAAGCTTTTGAGGCTTTGCACTGGCCAAATGCCTCCCCATAAAGCAGAATTGATGCTAATTACACCCTGATTAAGCTGCAGTCATTGCCATTCAGGAGCATTAGGCTAAATCATTTCCCTGGAAGATATCCCAATAAAGCAGTTGTCCCTATTGAGGACCCCAGCTTATTGGAAGAAGATAAAATATTATGAGGTTTGATTGCCCTGCTGTCCAGGAGGATGGAGAGGCTTTAGAAAGTGATGGGGCTTTACTGTAAAAAGTTTTGGAATTGTGTCAGCTACAGACCAACTGTTGATCTCCTCCTGCCTTTTCAGAGCTACAGAGTTGGTTTTCCTCTGGGGAATTCTGTTTTTCTTCTGACTGCTATTGGACTCACGTTCATGTCCCTCATCAATCTATTTTTAATGCTGAGAGGATGCTTTAGGAGTGGCTCTGGAGAGATGCAGTCAGACAGAGGGTAATGTTTTATGAATAAAGTATAGGATTTTAATCAGATATTCCTGAGCTCCTCTAATTAGGATCTGTGTCGTTTCCCATGATAATGAATCTTCTCAAAGTTATATATCGGTGATGGGATGAAAACTGGAGATGATAGGGGCAACGTTTTGCAAGTTGTGTGGCTTTTTATGATAAATTCCTCTCAACATTCCCCTTTTGGGTTGACTTTCAGCGACAGCGCTCGTTGAAAAAAAAATAAACTGTAAACTTGTATTCACTGCAAAACATAAACCAACTATTCACCCTTCAAATACCTATTTAGGGAAGTAGTGCTCCCTCTTCTTCTTCTTCTTGTGTTTAATTGTGCAGGAAAGGTCTCACCTGGAAGTACTATGCAAAGAAAATTCTCTATTTCCTACGGCAGCAGAATATATTAAAGAACCTGAAGGAGTATCTGCAGCGCCCCACGGAGCGGCAGTCCTTTCTGGAGGGTGAGTCCTTGGCACAAAGCCCAGCTGGAACACCTCCTGACAGCTCTCCATTATGCTTTGACTTGCAAGGAGCCTGCCTTGCTTAGATTTCAGCAAGTTTTGGCTAATGACTCAGAATTCAGGTTGGATTTTGGATGTGCCTGGAATCCTTCCCATCCCGCAGCAGCGTCGCATCAAAATGTCAGGGTGGCATCAGGGGCTGCCAGTGCTGTGTGCTTGAAGAATCACCCCTGGGCAGCTGGGCTGAAGGCAGGAAATGCTGAAACACTGATATCTTGAACAGGCTGCTGGGAAAATGAGCTGTAGCTCCACATCCTCATTACTGACACTGCTGCTGTGGGCTGCGTTCAGCTGAGCTGATTCCCAGCAGCTCCCTGCTTCCCCCTTGCCCTCAGATCAGGGCAGGGAGCAAGCAGAGGGAATTTCTGCAGCCTGAGCACTGGGAGGGTCTCAAAAACCGAGTGCTGGACTTTGGTGGAAGACAAATCCAAGTCCAGTCACATGGTGGGAGGGCACTTATACCTGCTGAGAAAGAAAGAGCTCTTTCTTCTGCTTCTTCTGCTCTTCATGTCCTCAGTCTGGTGGATTGTTCTCCTTCTGTCTTCTGAATGGCTCAGAAGCTGCCTGGGGCTGTAGAGGAGTCCCTTCTTCCTGGTACACGCTTCAAAATGTCCCTGGAAGAGCACAAAAGAGGCTGTAACACCAAAGCTGGTTGTTGTTAATGCAGTAGACTTTGAGGAAGGGGCTGTTAGGGCAAGAAGGGAAAGCAAAAAGTGGGGTTTTCTAAAAAAAAAAACAACTAATGAAAACGAATGAATTATGAGATTTAGTCATGTCACAAATAGGTGTGATTTGTCTGCCATGAAAGTGACTTCGGAGCACCAGCAGGAAGTTTTTTGGGGATTTTCACCATGTCAGCACAGGGAACACTTTGGGAGGACAAAAAGGAGACAAGGGGCCCTGCTGAATTCCTTGGTTTACAGACCTGTCATGGGCATGCTGACAGAGCCATGCAGGAGGCTGGGAGAGGCATGGTCCATGCAAAATCCTTACAGCTCTTTCCAAAGACTGAACAAGAGCAGGCTTTGGAAAGAGCAGTGGTGCCAAGGAGAAGGTTCTGTGGAAGGGAAGTGTTTCCCTGTGGAAGCTTGGGCAGGAGGAACGTGAAAGTTTGTTCTGTGTTGTGTTGGGAACGTGGAGAGCAGGTGGGGAAGAGAAAGGTGAATGTAGCAGGCAAGGAACTGGTGAGCAAGGATGATGTGGAGGATGTGACAGGGAGAAATCAGAAGCGAGGCAGTTTGAGTGAAGCTGGGGTTGTTTTGGGCTCCGACTAAAAATCTCTGTATGCTGGGGAGGTGCCAGGAGCTGCAGTGTGAGCACAGAGCTGGTCAAGCCTGATCCAGCAGCATTCCTGCTCGAGATGCAGGTACCTTTCAGCGTGGTGGAGAGGGGAGCACTGAGTTCAGCTGGTACTTTCCTCATGTCAGCTCATCCTCTGCATTTTGTGTGACCAATCCAGGGGATGACTGCAGGTTTCGAACACAGAGCTCTGCTGTTCTGCTGCAACCGCTCGCTGCATGCCTGGAATGTAGAGCAGGCAAAACCAAGCAAAGAAAAAACTGAAGTCCTGTTTCTTATGTAGTTTGTTTTTTCCAGGTGCCGTTTTGATCGATCAGTACTGTAACCCCCTGTCAGACATCTGCCTGAAGAGTGTCCAGGCTCAGGTGGACGATATCACAGACAAAGTGCGCAAAGTGCTGCGGACCAAGAACCCCAGGCACCCCAGCTTGGCTTCCAAGGCAGGTACTGTACAGAAATGTGCTTTCTTGCAGAGCCTTCCTGCACCTCTGCACAGCTGGAACAGCTGTGGAGTTGTGGCAGCTGAAAGAGCTGTTGTTTTTGTCCCCTGGCAGACAAAATGCTGACATTTACTTGAGCTGTCATTCAAGAAACAGCTGTTCAGTAGCCCAGTGTTCAGTCCATCTGATGCTAAAAGAATTGGGAAGGGAATATTTTTTCCCTTTTGTCCCTGAATTCTTATTAGTCCTGTTATCTCTAGCTGAGCTGTGGGACTGGGAAACAATTTCTTTCCTGCCAACAAATCATCAGTAGAAAGGTGCATGTTTATCATCTGCAAAGGTCAGGCAGCGTCTTGCTCCTTGGTTTTCTAAACACTGAGTAATTTCTGGCTTTCAAGGAGAGCCTGCCCATGTGAAGATTTCATTGCATAAAGACGGAGTGCTTTTGTTTTCTCAGTCCTTATTTCACTGCATGTGTTTTCCAGGAGAGGTTCTGATTCCAGAAGTGGAGCTTCAGAGGCAGGTGCTTGATGCCATGAACTGTGTCCTGTATGAGCAGCTGAAGTACAAAGGAAATGAGCTGGATTACTACAACTCCCTGAATTCCTACATTCACCAGGTATGTGTGTGTTAGGCAGCAACTGGGAGGCTGCAAGGCTTGAGACGCTTCATTTGTCTGAATGCAGCCAGACAAATAATTCTCTGTGAAGATCAACGCTTAAATAAATATGTCATCCTTCAGTGCATATTCTGTCAAGTTGTATTTTCAGTTGTGAAATCAGCCCTTGAAATTCATGTTTTTCTTAAATCCCACCTGTGTTTTTGTCACATTTTTCTCCCCCCAGGTTTTGATCCGCAGGACAGGAATTCCCATCAGTTTGTCTGTGCTTTATTTAACAATTGCCAGGCAGCTGGGAGTCAAACTGGAGCCTGTCAACTTTCCCAGCCATTTCCTACTGCGGTGGTGTCAAGGGAAAGAAGGGTGAGTGACCTGCTGAACTCTGAAATTGTGCCCAAAAAAAACCCCAGAAAACATTTCCAGCTCCAGACCCGTGTGAGAGCGTTATGTTCCATCTGCCTATGCAGAGGGAAAGATCAGGTCTTTAGGATAGATCTCCTAGAACTCAGCTGCTGCTGAATGGTAACAGGTTTCCTGCTTTAGACCTCGAGCAGAATGTTTAATTATTTCCCATCTGGAATTATAACATATACAGAGGAAAAAAAAAAAAAATCATCGCATCTTTAGGAAAGTTTTCCTAGAGCTCAGTTCTGCTGCTGCCACTGAATAAAAAACAGATTTCCTGAAATAATAATACCCGTGAGGTGATGTGAGAATTGTGGAAAAGAGAGAAGGTACCAGGTCATCTCTGTTTAGGAAGGGGCTGAGGAATGAAGGACACGGGTTGGAAATGCTGAGGGAAGAACAGAAACAGCAAATCCCGCTTTACCACGAGACCCTGCTCACAGTTTGCCCCCTTTGTTGCCTCTTCAGAAGCACAGATATTTTTGACTACACCTACATCGATGCCTTTGGGAAGGGGAAGCAGCTGACGGTGAAGGAGTGCGAGTACCTGATCGGGCACCACGTGACAGAGGAGTTCTACGGAGTGGTGACTTCCAAGGAGGTCCTGCAGCGCATGGTGGGGAATCTCCTGAACCTTGGCAAGAGGTGGGTGCAGGATCCATGCCCTGGGAAAAAGGACCCAGGGGACATTTATCTGCATATCCAGTATTGCTGCTCCAAAAGGTGCCACTCACCTCGTGAGATCCTGAAAATTCCGTGTGTCACGGGGCTTTGGGTGGGTGCTTTCGGTCACCTGTGTCTGAGTGAAAACCTTATGAAAGGAAGGCCTAAGAAAATCAGACCTTATTGCTTTAAACTAATAGCTGCCTTAGTAAATTCCTGTAAGAGCCTACTAACTTGCATGAGAACAGAATCTCCTAACAGTAAAAGTCTACTTGTTCTCATTAAAAAATATATAAAAATAAAGATCAGTTTACATCATGAACTATTCTTGTGAGAAAAACAGTTTGCACCTGCAAAAATAAAAAGTCTGTCTCATGAGGATCCGTTTTAAAAAAAGTAAACTACCTAAAAATAAAGAATTTTAATGAACATGTACACTTTATGTTACTTACCAATAAACAAAAGTTTTGGTAAATTATTTACCAATTAAATTCAAACACAGTGCATTCTAATGCCATATAAAAATGAACTGTGTACACTGAAGATCGACTATTCTAAGAAGAAACATGTATCTCATCTAGTTTCTATCTCTAACTCAAAGTCCGTAGCAATAGTTCCTCTCAAGGAAACAGAGAAGATATTTTATTTTCTCTGTGAAAAGCTGGTAGGGACTGTCCACCTTAAGAGCAGAGCCTTTTTCTGCCGTGTGCTAGGCACAACCCCCATGTTCAAATGAGCTTTTTCAGACGTGCTGTTGGTGTGTAGAACATTAAGGTTCGTTTTCAAATCCTCCTGCTAATCCCTTTCCCAAGCAGCCTCAGACAGACTCAGGGGAGTGGAAGGATTGTTTTAGGTGTCAGGAGAGCAAAAGGAAGTGGCTTGGAGAGTGAATTCTGCGTGAGGGTTGAGCAGAGCAGCGGGTGGGAGGGCAGAGTGCAGTGATCAGTTGTGCAGTGGTTTTTCCCTGCAGCAGGCTGATGTGGGGAGTGCCCTGTCCCTGGGAGCTGTGGGGATGGCGTTGCAGAGCCTCACAGCTGAGTTTCCTTTCTGCTGGCAGAGAGAGCACTGACCAGTCCTACCAGCTCCTGAGAGACTCCCTGGACCTGTACCTGGCCATGTATCCAGACAACGTGCAGCACCTCATGCTCCAGGCCAGGTTGTACTTCCACCTGGGAATCTGGCCAGAAAAGGTACCTGGGCCCTCAGGGGAATGTTTTGGGGAAGGCTGAGCCCTGTTCACACTGGTCTATTGATTTTTGGGCAGTGTCAGCCTGCGTTACAGTCTGCCACGAGTTGTTTCTGTAAGAAATGCAGTTGGGGAAGTTCTCACATTGCAGGGAGTCAATCTGAAGCTGGGAGAGTGGATGATTCTTGCCTGCTTGTCCTAGAGGAGACTTGGGAGCAGCCTTGAGTCATCATTTATGATTTATAGCTTGTCTTACAACCAGGACCGTGGACTGTGAGTTATAAGAGCATCCTCTTTGCTCTCTGCTTAAATTGTGGTAAAACTCCTTCTGGGCTCCTGGAAAAGGAGCAATTACCTTATCAGAAGACTTCAGGAAGTGGTATCTTTTATAAATAAAACCAAAGCTGTGCTCCCAACCTTGGCCACACAGCCTGTGGCTCTTGTTTTAAAGCAGCTTGATATTCCTGTCCTTGGAATTCCTTTTCCTTCAGGGTAACAACTCCAGTCCTGTTATCTTGGGAGTGTGGGAAAGAAAGTGCTGAGATTTACAGGTTGGATCATCCAAGGCTCTCACTGAATCCAGAAAAGGCACAGGAAAAAGCCTGTAACTCAAAAAGGTCTAATTATTTTTTGTTACTGCAGCACAGAGGTTTTTCCTGCTGAAAATTCCCTGTGCTGGTTCAGTGGAGGCTGTGCCAGTTGCACGTGTGAGGTTTGGGAAGGGGGCAGGAATATTGGCTGGACAGCTGAGCAGAAAGCAAAGCTCATCCCACCACATCCATTGGAGCAGGGCTGCTGGAGAAGCTGCCTGCTTCCCTTGGAAGAACAAACTGTGCTAAGCTCGGCCTTCCTTTCTTATGGCAGCAAATTTTAGGGTCAGCACAGAAAACCCAGCACCAAAAAATTGTGTATGGGAGGGATTCACTGAGCTGAAATGGCAGCTGGACATAAAAAGGGAACACTGAAAGATCTTCCTGCCCCTTCCTGGCGCTCAGGGACGTGTTTGGACAGCACCAGAGTTGGATTTGCAGCCCCTCAGAACACGTAACCCAACCCCAGGGCTGAGTTTTACTGAGTTCCCTGCACCAGATGCAATGGAAATGAGGAAATTTGGATTTTTCAGGATTGCATCCAGTCGTTCCAGGCTGTCAGGCAGGGTTGCAGCTAACCAGAGAGAATGCTGTGTCTGACAGGACACAATGTACCAGCTTTGACAAGGGCTGCCAGATTTATGGATGGGTAGGAGATGTAAAAAGTCCTGCAGAGCTATACATAATGTTGCCCTAAATATTTGTAAGTAACAGTAAATAAAATTTATTAAAATTATATATAAAATTCTCAAGAATCTCTGGCAGCTGTGGTTACTTCCTTCCTTTAGGATTTTTCAGGGTTTTCACATCCTTCTTAATTCTTAATAGAGTTAAAGTGGCCAAGAATTCTGAGCTGTGTTTCTTCTCATGAATTACTCACCTGTCCTTTATTTAAATTGATTTTCTTGGGTTTTTGGCTGCTGTTCATGCTGAACAGCCTGAGATTTCCATTCCTCCTCTGCTGCTGCTCTGAACTTAATGACCAAACCTATGATTAAGGACACAATCCTTTTGCCAGGTGCCAAAATATGGCAGATTTTGGGACTTGAGGTATTTGATGTTGAGACAGATGCGTGTCTTTTCCCAATGTATTTACACATCAGGTTGGGTTTTCTTCCCTTGCTTTTTCAAAACAATTTAAATTTGCTTTGCCTGCCTGTAACGAGCTCGGCAGCAGATGCTCTGATGTTGTGCCAGAGGGTGTTGGGAGGCTGGAATTCTGGATCTGCAGACCTTGCTGCTTTGTGTTCTTCAGTCATCCTGAGACAAACAGCTCTCCTGTTTTGTTCCCTCTTCCATGGGAAAGCGTCATGGAGGTTATTTCCATTTCTTCCTGTGCTGCCCTATTTTTGCTCCTCACAGACATGCTGAGAAGCTCTTTAAAGTTAAAATATTAGTTCTCAAGAGCAGCAGAAGTCACCTGGAATCTCACTTCCCAGCAGCATTTTGGGACACTGGGAACTGCATTCTCATGAGCAGAAACCTTGAGAGACGGTCTGTGGGCACTAAACAGGGCCTGATGAACCCGTGGGGCTGAGTTTTACGGAGCTGCTGTGCTCTCCAGTGCCTTTCCTTGGAAGCTGGGAGCTTTACAAAGAGAAAAGCAATGAGAACAGGCTGTGTGCAGGCTCAAGGTGAAGCTGTAGCAGAGATCAGTGTGGAAAATGTTGTGGCAGACCTCAGGGCGCTCGCATGCAGCTGACTCCAGCAATATATCTGTATGTGTTTATAAGTTGTGCTGCTGCAGGCACAGTGTCCTGACCCTGTTTTTGCTGTGCTTTGGAAGGTCCTGGACATCCTGCAGCACATCCAGGCCCTGGACCCGTCCCAGCACGGGGCCGTGGGGTACCTGGTGCAGCACACCCTGGAGCACATCGAGCGGCGCAAGGAGGAGCTGGGCCCCGAGGTCAAGCACCGCTCGGATGAGAAGCACAAGGAGGTTTGCTTCTCCATTGGGCTCATCATGAAACACAAGAGGTGAGCTTGGAGCCTTCCCCACGGTCAGCTCTGTGGCAGCAGAGCAGAAGGGTTTGAGCTGGCAGCAGCGAGACGTGGGTCAGTGCCAAGGAAGAGGGGGAAATGCCAGGCACGTGCGTCTGTCCCGTGCAGGAAAATGGGGGTGGCTCTGTGAGGGCCTGGAGAGAGGAAACGTTTGCACTGCAGAGAGCCTGACTTGTGTGAGTCATCCTCTGTCACACAGGTAACATCCCCAGGGCACGGAGCTCTCCAGCAAACGGTAGCAATCACTTAATTGCAACGGAGTGCAACAGAGTCAACTTCAAAATCGGTCCTGGTATTCCCAGCACAGTTTAAGGATGTTTCCCTGTGCTCTCATTCCCTGCTCCTGCCTGTGCTGCTCTGCCAGAGAGCCAGGCCAGCACTGTGTTGCTTTGGCCACTCCTCTGACTCACCAGACATCCAGAGCATATCTGGGGGGCATCAGCAGTGACAGCACCTCACAACTAATCCCATAAACGTTCTGTAAATAGTGATGGCTTTGTTCTCAGTGTAGGGGTTGCCATCCTATGTGATGAGCACAGGAGTAGTTGCACAGCCCAGCTGGGGGGTTGATCCCTCCTTATTTCTTCCTTCCTCTTCTGGCTGCTGACTTCCAGGCTCTTTCTTGCTCTCTGTTCTTGATCACGTTTGGTTTTTCCTTTGTCTTCAGCTGTTTATTCCTGTCTGTTTATCCAATCATTCATAGTCGTTTCCCTCCACCTCAAAATACAGAGCCTTTCTGAATAGGTTTTGTTATTTTCCTCTCCTCCTTGTGCCAGCTCTCAGGATGTTCCTATCCTGTTTGTGCTCTATTAATTCTGAGGGAAAAGAGCTGGCTCTGGAGTTTCCACAGCCTTTGTGTGCAATTTCTTCAATCAGGTATGGCTACAACTGTGTGATTTATGGCTGGGATCCTGCCTGCATGATGGGCCACGAGTGGATCCGGAATATGAACGTGCACAGCCTCCCCCACGGCCCCCACCAGCCCTTCTACAACGTCCTGGTGGAGGATGGCTCCTGCAGATACGCTGCCCAAGGTGAGCAGGGCCTCCTGTGGGCACATCAGGACAAAGGGATGCTTAATTGATTAATTAACGTGTGGTTAACAAGGCTTATAAAGGTGGAGGTAGGAAGGAAATGATCCCGAATCGTGGATTGCTCTGTTTGCTCTCCACCAAATCAGCACTGCTGGGTTGGACATGAGGACCCATTCTGGTGTGATCTCCTCTTGCCCCAGAAGTGTTTTGGACGCTCATGGTGTGAACCTTGATTGCTGCTTTGAAAGAAATAATTAATTCAGCTTCTGCTGAAGGTCTGTCAGCAGCTCCTGACAGCTGTGCCTTGGGCAGGACCTGGAAGTGGGATTTAGTGAGGGGCTGCTGGTCAGGACGTGGTTCTGGCCACTGTCCCATGTCCCAGGGAGCACAGGTAACCTGGCTGTTAGCACCACCTCTAACCAGAACAAAAATGAATGTCTCTTCCAAACGGAGGGAGCTGTAGAAATCTCTCTGTCATGTGTGCTTTATGCAACAAACCGTAAGAGGAAACTCGTGTCTGATGGTCAGGGTGTGTGGTTAGGGGACACCAAGAACTGTTGAGCTGAAGTTCTGAAGAAAATTCCAAAAGCAAAGCACGTCTGTGACTCGGTACATTGCAAAAATGTTCATTTGCCTCATGTTTGGGTTCCCCCTGGGACAGGGGGGTCCCATCCTGCCAGGGCAGCTGCACAGCCAGAGTGTGTTTGGCTAAGGGAAGATGTGGAAGCTGCTGGAGGGAAAATGCTGACCAAAATGGCCTTTCCCTGGGTGCTCCCTCGTGTTCTGGTCCCCTGAGTGTGACAAGAGGTGATTTTACAGGTTAGAACACTCCTCCCTCTGTAGATTTAAAGTGTAGGTGTTTCCCACTGTCCTGAGAGTGGCTTTTCTATATTCAGAAGCCCAAAAAAGTGAAGTAGCAAAGCCTGGATGGCTCAGATTAGGCTGGACTTGGCCTCAGAGAGTCTTAAAATGAGAAATTCTCATGTGCCATGGGTTGATATTAAAATATGCATCTTGATAATTACCTAATCAGGTAATTGTCCCCAGTGCTGCTGGGGCTGAGTCATCACTTATCTTGTGTCTAATGATGTTTAAACAAACAGAACCCTGTCTGGTCCCACAGTTCTTGCAGGCACTGTTATCTCTGTGCAGGAGACAGTTATCACTGCATCTCTGTGGCCTTCAAGAGTTCTGATATTGCTGGGGAAAAGTGAAGGGTTTGTTCTTGCTGCTGTTGATATCCCCTCTAAAACATCCTCAGATCTTTGGGAAGGATTATTTCATATCCTCCTGACCTGACTCTGGAGAGGGAGGAGAGTTTTTTTTCTGAAAGAATCCTTAACAAATCCTCATGTGGAGTTTAATTTAACCAGCTCAGAAATAACCCCAAGCTTATTATAGACAAATGTATCTCAGTTTGAGGCCTTCCTGTAAATCTGTGGGTTGAGTGCAGCTCATTCCAGAGCTCCTGTGTCATCCAGGGAGTTTGGTACCTGTCCGCTCTTCTCTGTGTTTTGTTTGTTTTGTAACAGCACAGCAGAGAGATCTGTGGCTCAGAACTGCTCGTCAGCACCTTTGGGAGGCTCCCACCTTGTGCTGAACTCACCTGTGTCAGCCTGTTTCCCCTGCAGCTCCTCTGGGTCCCTGCAGCTCCTCTCCATCCCTGCAGCTCCCTGAGCACAGCTCCCAGCTCAGCCATGCTGCTGCAGAGCACTCAGCAGTGCAAATTGTTTTCCGCAGTGGTGCAGTATCCAAAAAGGTCCTTTGCAAGCCTCTAGGACTGCACCAAGCTGCTGAGGCGTGGAAAGCTCTGGCGCTGCTGGCTGCACACCCTGACATGCAGCAGCTTCAAAGAGCCTGCATGGATTAATAGGAATTGTCTGCTCCCAGTAATGAATTGGATTTCAGAGACAGGTTATTCCTAAATGACATTCTCTGCACCCCAGCTTGTTCCTGCCCTGCCCAAAGTCAGCCTTTGATCTTGAGGCAGCTTTTTTTCTTTTCCTAGCTAATACTACCTGTTTTATCTGGCACTGTGCTGGAAAAGAATGACATCATTTGGGGAGTGCTTCAGGGCTCCAGCCTGCAGGATTTACTCCCAGTCCCTGCTCTGCGCCGGCACTGCGGAGCAGAGCAGCCCTTGGCCAGGGTCACCTTTGGGGTTTGGTGTTGTTTAACTCTTGTGCTTAATCAGGTTATCTGGAGGAAAGGAGCTGCTGTGATAAAGAATCAACGTGTCCTTCTTAGGAAACTTTCACTTGACTTGGGGAAGTTTGGATTTAGGGGATTTTATTTTGCTGGAGGCAAATGCTGGGCCTTGGCACGGTGGAAACACAGGCTGAGGGAGGGAGCTCTGCCAGGACAGCCTCGTGCAGGTGGGCTCACCCTGGAGCACTGGAGGGGGATCTCTCCTGAAACTGCTCCCCCAAGGGCTGTGAGGGCTTAGAGAGCTCAGTGCAGCAGCTTCTCCCTGCGCTTCCAGCCGCGTCCTGTGACCAGCACAGTGGGAGCAGCGTCCTGCTCCTCCAGCCTAATGCCAGCAATCCCAGGCATAAAGCAGCTCCCGTGTCCCTGCTCAGTGGGGTGCTGGGGAGCTGAGGCTCTGGGAGCAGTCACACCGACTTGCTCTGCCCATTTTCCTGCACTGGGGGTATTTTCTTCCTTTCAGGCACTGGATTTGGTGCTTCCAGAAGCACAAACGGGGCCCGAGAGAGGCCCAGGGTTCACAGCCTTGCAGCAGGCTGTTTTGAGGTGGTAACTGCTGCTTTCCTTCCCTCACAGAGAACCTGGAGTACAACTCTGAGCCTCGGGAGATCCCTCACCCCGACATCGGCCGGTATTTCTCCGAGTTCACCGGCGTTCACTACCTGGCCAACACCGAGCTGGAAATCCGCTACCCGGAGGATTTGGAGCTCACCCGAGCCACAGTGCAGAAAATTTACAGCTCGGGCAAGGAGTGAGTGCCAGAGGCAGCCTGGGGACAGAAGCAGCTGGAGTGTAGCTTTACCTTCTTCGCAGAACTTGCGTGGGAAGCAAGTTTGGTGACAATCCTTTGGCTTGATGCATTGAAAACTGCATTGAACTTGGAAACTGGTGCTACAGCATCTTCCCGTTGTCTGCCTGCCCGTCCTGGCCCAAAGGCACAGGGACACTTTGGTACTTGAGGCCCAGAAGGAGGATCTTGCAGGGACAGCTGTGGCAGCAGCGTTGTCCTTGGGAAGGATCTGCACAATCTGCTCCTTCTGTGGTGACCTTAGAAGGTCAACACAGCGAGATCCTGGTGTGGAATATGGAGGAACCCCCCTCTTCAGAGAAGGAAGCTGATTGTCCTGGCAGTATTTTTTGTTTGGCTGTGTCTGTCTGGTTTGGTTTGAGTGTCTGTCCCACGCAGGCAATAGTTTTAAAAGTCTCTCACGTTTCACTGTTGTCTTCTCCGGTCTGAATTTCTGGGTCAGGTATTGCTTCAATTCTGTAGTCTGATTGTTCCTAGAGCTACTGTTCCAATCCCGAGTATCCTTACGGGCCTGGGGAAGAGCTCCAGCCACAAAACCAGCAGCAGTGAGGCTCACGGGGCGGCGAGCAGCGCTGCCCTGATGGCCAGGTGGCCGCCGCGCCGACGGCAGAGACTCCGAGAGCAGGGGAGGAGCTCCTGGCCCTTTTCCATCCATGCCTGCTGAACACACCCAGCCCACGTCCTGACCTTGTTTCTCGGTCTGTCCGTCGTGTGTGTCCAAGGTGGCGTCCCCGAGTGTTCCCAGGAGGATCTGGAACCTCGTGGGGGTGGCTGGGGGACCTGCAGGGCAGCGCCAGAGTGACTTTGGTGGGCGCGGAGCTGCCGCTCGCTGCCATCTCCATTCCTTTTTCCAATAGGTATTTATGCAATACAGTGGAATGATGACTGGAACCTGGCCATCCCTGGAGTCAGCCAAACCATTATGGAAGCAAGATGTTAATTCCTGCAGCTTGAGGCCTTCTTCCTTCTTGCCAAAAGAAAACGGACTCTAGGGAAGGCAGGCTCTTGGCTGCCTACAAGGGAAGAGCTTCAGCAGCTCGAGGCACGTGACTTTTAACCTTGACTTAAAGGCCCAGACAGAACCTCTGCAGAAGTTTTCCTCTGGGCTCAGGGGCTGTGGGGTGCAGAGTGACACAGTGTTTGTGCATATCTTTGTGGTTTCTGAAGCAATGTGTGTAGAGTAGCTGCAGCTCGTGTCTCCTGTCCACTGGTCACTTGCAACACAGTAATTCCTCTCTCCGAGCTGACAATTAGGGCCCTGTAGAGGTAGGTGGATGCTCTTTAGTCTCTTACGCACTACAGGTATCTCCACGTGGAATCACAGCCCTCCTCTCCAGCAATGCCTGCCCTGCATGTCACCTCCTGCAACCCTGAGCACTGGTTTGCTGTGGAAATAAATGCTGAGAGCCCAGCTCTGGTGGTGGTGCTGCTCTGCAGGGACCTGGGGCTCCAGGAATTGCAGCCTGTGGGGAGAGTGTGAGGAATGCTGAGGGGGCTCTGCTCCCAGAAGAACTCTGTCTTTAAAGAGTCAGAATCCCTGAATGGTTTGGGCTGGAAAGGACCTTAAAGCTCCTTTTGTTCCACGGGCAGGGACGCCTTCCCTCCCCAGGTCTGTGCTGCCATGGACGTGGAGGGAGGGAGGGAGGGAGGGAGGAGTTTCCATTGGGCAGCAGGGTAGGGAATCCTCAGGCAAAAATCCAAAGATCCATCTCTGGTTCTTGAGGGTTGGAGTAGACCCCAGCCCCCCAACCCATTTTGAAAGCAGATCCCAAAAGATTCCTGGCAGGGATGTGAGGTTGGGAATGGGGGTGGTGAGTCCCAGTGTAGCTGGGAAGGGGCAGAGCAGGGCTTGGGCTCCTCGTTCCCATTCCCATTCCCAGCTGTCAGCAAGATTCCTGGGATTTGTGCTCCCTTCTCTTGACACCTCAGCCTCTCTCCAGTGCATCCAGGGAATCACTGAGCTCCCAGGAGCCCTCAGCACGAGGAGCTGCCCGAGGTACAGCCGTGCCATAAAAAACCACAGGAGCCAACAGACAGCCCCCGGCGCTTCCCTGGGAACTGGCCAGAGCTTTCCGACCCACCTGGAAGCTGCTGGGTGCTCCAGGGGTCCCAGAGCAGCCAGCAGGACCCTCTTTGTCCCTCTTCTGGGCCACCCTGCTCACACCCTGAGAAGAGCCTGGCCCAGGGGGAAGTGTGGGAGCTGTTGCTCACCACAGGCTGGTGTGGCCTGGGGTGCAGAGGGGACAGGCTTGGGGACTCAGGACAGCCCTGGAACATAACCTCACCCCTCTGGCAGGAGTTTTTGAGGAGCTGTGACCTCAGCCAGCGCTGGGTGCTGCCCCCGTACCCAGGATGTGGGATTGGGGTCACCCAGAGCACCAACACAGCCTTGGAGGTGCCAAATTTGGAAAAGATTGGACTGTTTCACTGTGGTTTCCATACAGCCTCAGCCGGGGGGCCAAGTCAGATTTTGGGATTTGAGAGAAACCCCGAGGGAGTGGTGAGTTCCCTTGGCTTCCCATCTGGAAGGGCTGTCCCCACTGCCTCCAGTGCTGCGTGCCCCAGATGGGGTCTTTGGTCTTGGTGAGGAGAAACTCCCTGTGAGCATCTGCTGCTGTGGGAGGCCTCAGCCCAGCATCCAGGGTGGCCAGGGAAATGTGGGAACCCCAGGATCCATCCAGGGTAAGCAGGGAAATCCATGACCCCCCAGGATCCATCCAGGGTGAGCANGATCCATCCAGGGAGGCCAGGGAAAAGTGGGAACCCCAGGATCCATCCAGGGTGAGCAGAGAAATGTGGAAACCCCCCAGGATCCATCCAGGGTGAGCAGGGAAATGTGGGAACCCCAGGATCCATCCAGGGTGAGCAGGGAAATCCATGAACCCCCAGGATCCCTCTGTGTCTGTGCCGGAACGGCCTCTTGGAATGCACCTGGGTTCCCCCAGGCTGCACATCCACGGTCTGGGAACGCCTCTGTGGGATGGTGGGGTAACATTTGGGGTTAGTCTGTGCCCCCTCCCCTCCCGGCAGCACAGGCACCGTCACCTTTTCCCCGAGAAGACAGCAGTGCATCCCAAAAGCTCCCCGTGTCTGTGAGCGGCGTCCAGATCCGTGGTGTCTGTGGGGATTTGTCCTGTCCCGGCTGTCTGCGCTCTCCCAGGAAGGGCTGTGTGGCTTTCTGGAGAAGGTGGAATTGCCTCCCTCCTCTCCCACCCGCTGCAAAGCCTGGCCAGGTCTCTCCTGCGCAGAAGTCCTTGGGAGCAGGGGGTGACTTCCCTGTGGCCAATACCAAGTTCTCCCTTTCCATGTCACAGAACAGCCCCGGTGCTGCCACGTTAAAATCCAGAGGCTGAAGGGAAAAAATAGGGAATGGGGCACGAGGAGGCTGGGAAGGGGCAGGAAGCGAGGAGTGCCCAGTGTCGGGAGCGTAAGGAGAGCCAGCGCTGGTGCCGAGCTTTGCCTCTGCATGTTGGCGCTCAGGGCTGTTCCAGGCACTGCCATTCCCGGGCTTCCTCTGGCAGGGGCGAGTCCTGTGGGCTGCAGCATCCCTGGGAGGTTTGTGCAGCCTTGGAGGCCGAGGGCTCTGCGCCGCTGCGGGCCAGGCTAAGGAGCTGCAAAGGGACGGGGAGGGACAGCTCCAGGATCCTCTTGGGAAGCGCTTCCCAAGCCCTTCGCAGCCTCCTGGCACAGCCAAGGGCAGGGAGTGAGGCCTCTGACACTCCACGGGGGTTTGTCTCCAATCTCTGCAGGAAAACCAAGCCCCAGCACCCTCCAGAGCAGCCAGGCCTGCCTGGGGCCAGAGAGAGATGTGTCCTCTGGGGCAGCGGGCTGAGGGGGAAAGGGCAGCTCTGGGCTGGAGAAGGGTCCCTGCGATCTCCTGGTCCCTTCCCAGCCCCCTCCACCTGCACACAAGGTGGCTCCGGGTGCTGTCCTGATCCATTCTGGGCATTGCCAGGGATATCCCAGCTCCGTGGGCCCTGCCTGCCTCCCTGCTGGCTCTTCCCCCTTGGGAAGAGGACACGGGGACTGTGTGGGCAGGGACAGTGCTGCGTGTATTTCCCCCCTCCTGCACTCCTCCTCCCACCTGGAAGTGCCTGGGCCAAATTCCACATTGGATGGAAGACTGCTGGCCCAGGAACGGAGGGTGAGGAGCCCTGAGCCCCAGGGCCCCTGACACTGACAGCTGAGGTTGCAAGATGGGGACATCTCTCCTTTCTCCGTTTTTATTTATAAACAGGTATTTTCCCGGGCAGCCGGAGGCTGGAAATGATTTCATTCCTTTCCTGTTTATATTTGGCTTTAAACA
>VWZN01022068.1:37601-51738 GCA_013396955.1 Regulus satrapa | reverse complement strand
GCCACCGCTCCAAGGCGCGGGAGCTCCGGGCACGGGGATGGGGGCGCTCCCGCCGGGATGCTCCGGCTCCGGCCGTGCGGAGCCGCTGCGGGGCAGGGAGGCTGAGGGGCAGCTCTGCCCAGAGGGCTGAGAGGGCCCGGTGACTGTCCCCAGCGCCGCTGCTCCGGGCTCACATCACCCTTCATCCCCCAGGGAGGGCCGAGCCCCCCGCACCCCCCCGAGCACCCCGGGGCGGACTCGGGAGCTTGGGGAGCCCGCGGGGTGCCAGCCAGGCTGCCCAGGGTGGGAGGAGGTTTTTGGGGAGCCCCTGGGATCCTGCAGCAGCACCTCCGGCTCAGGCAGCCCCTGCCCGTGGGAGGCGCCCCGTGAATCCACCCAGGGAAGGGTTCGTGAGGGCAACACCCAAAAATCTTATCGAAACCTGAGGAGAGAGAGCAGGGGGAGCCCATAACTCCAAGGCACGACTGGGGTGCACGTCCTGTGCTCCCCGTGGTACTCACAGAGCTCCCGCTGTGCTGCGGCTGCTGCCCAAATCCCCGGGAATTCCGGGGATTTACGGCCTTGCTGCCGCGGCCCGACCTCGTGCGGGGCACTGCAGCCACCCTTGGTCCCGTGGGAGGAGCTGGGACACGGCAGAACCACCTGGAGGTGCCCGTGGCTTGTTCCTTTGCCTTTGCCCCCACGGAGGGGCACCACGAGGGGCTGCTCGGGGCCGCTTCCCCTCCCTCCCTCCCTCCCTCTGTGTGCTCCATCCCGGAGCTGCAGCAGCGTCTGTCTGGGCTGGAGTGGCTCTTCCCAGTGATGTGACCATTCCCTGCAGCCAGGCCGGTCCCTCAGGGAGCCCTGTGCCCCTTCCCCAGTGCCCCTTCCCAAGGGATGCCCTTTGCTCAAGCAGCACAAACTACACGAGGCTGAGAACAGCAGGTGCAGCTCCCTTTGGTTTAAATCCCGTTTTTCCCCCATCAGCGGAGGCTGCCGTGCTTGGACACGAGCCTGCAGCATCAGGATGCTTCTCAGGGATACCAGCAGCCTCTGCTGCCCTTGAGCCAGCCCTTCTTCCAGCAAAGCTTTTGCCTTTTCTGCAGATTTTCCCTTTATTTCTTCCAGAAAGCAGCCGAGCTCTGCCACCTTTACAGGACAGAGCGATGCTGGGGGATCTGTCCCGAGAGGAAAACCTGTGACTGGGGAAAGAGGGAGGAAAAGCCTCACCCAGCCTTTCAGGGCTGGCCTAACCATGAGCATCCAGGCAGTTCTTTGTCCTCTTGGTGCCTGGGACATTTTTCTGAGAGATCAGAGCATTTTTTGGTGTGCACCCAAGTCCCAGATGCTGAAGGCTCGGTGGCCCAGCTGCTCCCATGGTGACGGCGATGTCGTCAGGGCAGAGAGTGAAAGGTCACTTCTGCACGGCCAAAATTGGAAAGCAAAGTCCAGGGAAAGTTTCCGTGGGTGCGTGTGGAGCAGCAGCCGGGAGGGATGAGGGGGGAAAGCATCCCATGGAGGGCTCAGTGGGGCCCGGGCACCCCCACCTGGGCGCCAGCGGGGTCAGGGGGGTGAATAAAGGGGGTTTGGAGCCCACCCTGCAGAGGTGCTGCTGAGATCCCGGCAGGCACAGGGCCCCAGGCCCAGCCCAGACGGGTTTTCCAGGCTGTTAGCAGAGGGCTGTGAAGGCTCAGCCCCGCTGATCAATAGAGTTGCTATTTCCAGGCTGTGAAGCAGTCAGGAAAGCAAAGGGCATTATTTAAACATCATAAAAGGGAGCGAGGGAGGCAGCTCAGCCCAGCTCTGACCCTGCTGTCTTGCTGCAATTAACCCTTTGCAACCCCTCCGCGATACTTTAATGAGATTTTGTGTCTCTCCACGATGCCAGGAGTGGCTGATTTCCAGCTGCTGGGACAGCCCTGTGCCTGGCCCCAGCTGGAGCCTGTGGGTCCAGCTGGTGCCCAGATTCCCCCGGCTCACAGAGACAGCTCCAAAGCTCCTCCCTGGCTCCTGGGAATGGCCCCTGTCAATATTTGCACAAGAGTCAGGCTCTGGGGGGTTGGAGCCCCTGGAGAACAGCTGGGGAAGAAACCCCCTGTGGCAGGGGATCAGGGCAGTGGGGAGGTGCTGCTGAGCCTCAGGCTGGAGCCCCAGCACTTGTGGGGCTCACAGGGAGCTGCTGGAGCCCCTTCCAGCCCTGCCCCCAGGCGGGGTCGGTGCATCCCTAGGGCAGTGCCCACCCCTATGGTTTGTGCTTCACCCTGAGCAGTGGCAGCAATTTCAAAGCCAGGAGTTGATTTTGGGGTGCTGCTGTGCTCCCTCCGAGTACTCTCCTCTTCCCTGGCAAGGGAAAGGGATGGCAGAAACCGCTGCTGTCAGGATTTCTGCTCCCAGAGGTATTTCCTGCAGCAACCATGGCTGTGGACATGGAGGAACCCCCTGGCTCCAGGCAGGGATGTCCTGGGGCAGGGGCAGAGGAGCTCCCTGGGCACAGCTCTGCCCACCCAAAGAAACCCCAAAAGAAGCGTCAAGCCTGTTCCAATGGGCTGGCACCGAGGATCCCGAACTGGGGGTGGGATCCCCTGTGCCACACGGGCTGGGGGATCCCTGCAGACCGGGGCAGGATAAACCAGCCCTTGCAGCCAGCCCAGGGCACAGGGACACAGAGGGGTGTGCAGGGAGGCACAGCTGTGCCCAGGAGTGCCCGGGAGCCTGCCCCGCGGCGGGGCTGGGGGCACAGGCACACAGGGGTGCCCCAAGGGTCCCCCCGGGCTCAGCCCCTGTCCCCTCTCTCCTTTCCCTGGCAGTCACCTCCGAACAGATCGAGCACCTGCACCGGCGCTTCAAGCAGCTGAGCCAGGACCAGCTGACGATCCGGTACGGCAATGGCACCCCCCTGCAATGCCACCCCTCTGCAGTGCCAGCCCCATGGCAATGCCACCCCATGGCAGTGCCACCCCATGGCAGTGTCAGCCCCACGGCAGTGCCACCCCCCTGCAGTGCCACCCCTCTGCACTGCCNCACCCCTCTGCAGTGCCAGCCCCATGGCAATGCCACCCCATGGCAGTGCCACCCCATGGCAGTGCCAGCCCTCTGCAGTGCCACCCCATGGCAGTGTCAGCCCCACGGCAATGGCCCCAGCACTGCAATGCCACCCCATGGCAGTGCCACCCCTCTGCAGTGCCAGCCCCACGGCAGTGCCACCCCACGGCAGTGCCACCCCTCTGCAGTGTTATCCCATGGCAATGCCAGCCCCACGGCAGTGTCACCCCACTGCAATTCCCACTCCATTGCAATTCCAGCCCCACTCCCAGGGCCACCCACAGCATCTCCCAAGGTGCCCTCCCAGAGCTGGGATTCCGAGTGTCCTTCCCAGCCATTCCCAGCCAGCTCCTGCAGCGGGGCCTTGCAAATACTCCAAGGAAAAGCAGAGTGACACAGTGGCCTCGGAGCAGGAGCACTCCTGACAACCAGCTCATCACCTCCCAGCTTTAAAATCAGTTTTGGGGAGGGAAGGGGGGGTTGCAGTTGCTCTTGTCCCTCTCCTGGGTGGCTGCACAGGGAACTGTGCGCCCCGGGAGAGCTCCGAGCTCCCGCTGCTCCTCTCCTCCCAGGGGTTATTTCTTGGCTCGTTTGCTTTATAAATTGTGGAGAACAAATTCCCAGCATGGGCTCAGCAGGAAGCTGAGGGGAGGGTGGACAGCAGGATCTCCTTCCTCTGCCTTGTTGAGCCCTGTTTGAGGCCTTTTCCCTGGGAAAACTCAAATCCACAGGAGCTGGAGCCACGCGAAGGGCCCGGCACCATCCCAAGAGCTTCCCCAAGACCCATTTCAGTGGCACAAAATCCCCGAGCACGGACTTGCTCTCAGTCTGAACGGAAGCAAAAAGGGTTTTCATCCAAATCCTCCTCGTTTTTCCACGATTGCTTTGGAAGGAAGGGGTTGGGTCTCTCAGTGGCTGTCAGAGCTTTTCCCTGCTTTCCATCTCCCTCACGCTCTGGGCTGTCTCTGTCCCCTTTGCAGCAAGGAGAACTTTGACAGCATTCCCGACCTGGAGTTCAACCCCATCAGGGGGAAAATCGTCCACGCTTTTTTCGACAAGCGGTGAGAACCCCCCAGCACCCAGGGAGGGATGATTTCTCCTCTGCAAGTGGGATGGGGCTGGGCAAGGATCTTCTCCCTAAAGGCTGGGGTGGAACCAGGTGGAAAATGAGACATTTCAGCTAAATCTTGGGGACAAACCAGTCCTAAACTTTTGCTGGGGGCTGTGATGATCCTGGGAGCGGGGGGCTGGGGGCTCCCCATCACCGTGGGCTCCGCTGCCCCCAGGAACCTGCGGCAGGAGTCGGACGGGCTGGCGGAGGAGATCAACTTCGAGGACTTCCTGACCATCATGTCCTACTTCAGACCCATCGAGATGAACATGGACGAGGAGCAGCTCGACCGCTTCCGGAAGGAGAAGCTGAAATGTGAGGCTTTCCCAGAGCCTGGGGTTTGGGGGCGGTGGGAAGGGGCCGCCCTGACCCTGCCATCCCCTCCCAGTCCTGTTCCACATGTACGACTCGGACCACGACGGGAAGATCACGCTGCAGGAGTACAGAAATGTAACGTGGGCCCCCTCCTGCCCCTGCCCCCCCAGCCCCCGGGCCCGTGCTCACCCTCTGCCTTGCAGGTGGTGGAGGAGCTGCTGTCAGGGAACCCCCACCTGGAGAAGGAGTCAGCTCGCTCCATCGCCGACGGGGCCATGATGGAGGCGGCCAGCATCTGCGTGGGACAAATGGTGGGAGCCTGTGCTGGGAGCCGCCTCCTGCTCCGCCCTGGCACCCGGGGGCTGTGCTGGCATCTGAAATGGGGCTGGAAGGTGTCCCTGCTCCCCAGGGCATCTCCCTGTCCCAGAGCTGCTTTGGTTGGAGATGTTTGTGCAGGCGGCAGCTTCCTGGGGGATGTTTTCTCATGAGAAGGGGGATCAGCAAACAGCATCCCATGAACCCCCATCCTCACTGCTTATGGAAAAGGCTGCTCCTTGCCCAGCCGTGGGGGTTTGGGGAGCAATTTGGGGCTGGCCATGGGGCACAGGGCAGGGCCAGCACTGGGAACACATGGCAGACCTGTCCCTAAGCCCCAGGGGACGTCCCCGGGCCACCCCTTCCCCACCAGCCCGGGGCAGCTGCAGCGTTTCCTCTCTCACCACGACAGGGCCCGGACCAGGTGTACGAGGGCATCACCTTCGAGGATTTCCTTAAGGTCGGTGACACCTCTGCCTGGGAGGGGGCACCGGGCTGGGCACAGGGAGGGGGCTGTGGCCCCTGGCCCCGCTCAGCCCCGTGCCCTGGCAGATGTGGCAGGGCATCGACATCGAGACCAAGATGCACGTCCGCTTCCTCAACGTGGACACCATCGCTCACTGCTACTGAGGAGGGGCAGCAGCACGACGAGGAGGGGAAGAGGACCCAGCAGCAGCTCCACGTCCTGGCACCCGGCTCCCAGCTCCACGGCTCTGCCCCGCCTGTGTGCCCGTTCCACGCTGGGGCTGCCCTCTGCTCTCTAGGAACATCGGAGGCTTTTATCTGTAATAAAAGATATTTCTCTTTTTAGTCCTTGCTGAGAAATACTCCTGCCATCCATCACTCCATGGTGGAGCCTTTCCCTGAGCAGGAAGCCTCCACAAATCCTGGTTGCCCCATAAATCTGGATTTTTAGTGTCTGCCACGTGCTGCTGTGTGGAAGGAGCTGCGATCCCAGGCCGTGGGGAGAGGCAGGGATGGGGATGGGGATGCCGAGGGGCAGGAGGCGAAGGCAGCATCCCCCAGCACCTGCAAGGACAACCACATCCCACCCTGCATCCTGCAGCGAAGGTGTTGGCAGCCACGCGGGGAATATTCCCAATTTAATCCCGACCAGCCCCTCTGGCTGTGCCAGAGGCAGGCGGGAGGAACCCCGAGCAGGCAGCAGGGACTCGGGGACATGGGCTCCTGGCAACCAGGTGGCTCCTGCCCCCACATGTTCCCGCTAGAACAAGGCTCCGGAGACAGGGGGTTGTTTACTGGTATTAATAACTGGATGGCTCCAGGCGGGTTTCTGTCTCTAAGGCAGAGAGCTGAGGAGGGAGGGAGGGGGAAAAGGGCAATGGCTATTTTTAGAAAAGCAGGGAATTTATTTGTTTTATCCAAAAAATAGCTTCCCCGGGTGCCCCGAGCAGGCGATGGGAGCAGCCCCGCCGGCGATGGGTGCGGAGCCGCCCGGCCCTCGCTCGGGGCAGCAGCACCTCCTCCTCCTTGTCCACGTTAGTGGGGTCTCTGCTCAGGCAGCCCCACACTGAGGGCGCACTTAGGGCTTCTCTCACGGGCTCTGTCCCCTCCAAGTCCCCGATCCCGTCTCCACGCTGGGAATGTCCCACAGGGCCGTGGGACAGCCGTGCTTTGGGGGGCTCTGTGGGGATGGAGCTCCCAGCTCTCCCGGAGGAGCCTTCGGGCCCTGCAGGGCTCCCGGCGCTGCCCCAGGAGCCTGGGCTGGGTTTGCAGAGCCCCGGGATTCCCTCCTGCTCTCCTTGGGCCCCTCTGGGCCCCCCCGAGTCCCGGGCACCACATCGGCACCGCCCGGGCGGAGGAGCCTCCTCCTCCTCCTCTTCCTCCTCCTCCCTGCGCCGGACCCTCAGCTCCCTCCTCACCCCATCCAGCTCCTCCCCAGATCCCCAGGTTTCCGCAGCCAAGCCAGGCTCCTTTCCCTGTTTTCCCCCTAAAATTTCTGCACAGACGCTGTGGGACTGCCCCACTCCGTGCTCCCACTCACAGTCCTGGGTGCCTGCAAGGTCCTTTTCGGCCCCCAAATCTCCCAGCTGGGGCTGCAGGGGTTAACACGAGATCAGGGTCCCCCTCCACACCCCAATTTCCCTGGAAGGAAATTTCCTTCCAAGAGGGTCCACAGCAGCAAGGGCTGGGTACGCCCAGCAGTGCAGGGAAGCAGAGGCCAGGAGGAGTGAAGAGGATGGATGAGAGGATAATTGTTATCATAATTATTATCCCTTGAGTTAATTAGCTGCCCCCTGACATTCTAAGTGGCAAGGAAAGTGTGGGAAGTTGGGAAACTGAGGCAGCACCCAACACAAACTGGCTGCAGCGTTTTCCCTTTGCTGGGAATTCTCCGTGGGAAATGGGATGAGTGGAGAGCAGGAGGGAGGGCTGGGCAGGGCAGGTGAGAGGAAGGGAGCAGGGAAATTGAACCTGATCCTCATTCCAGCAAAGGACAGAGGTGGGGGAGCCCTGAGGATGGGCAGGAGCATCACTCCAGCACAACGAACACACTGCAAACCCCGGCAAAACCAGGATAATAATCCTGGAAATCCCAGGAAAATCTGGCCGAGCCCCAGGAAACCTGGCAAGGGCAATGCTTCTGCCCAGCAAAATCCTGCAAAGCCCTGCAGAGCGTTCCATGGAGGAGAATGTTCTGCTGTGGGGCCGGGACGCTGAGCCCTGGGACGTGGCTCAAAGCTCTGTGGCAGATCCCAGCAGTGGTCAGCAGAGGGTAACTGGAAATTGAAGCTGCTTTACCACACACTGGGAAACTCCAGGGAGGCTGATAAAGGCTCAGCAGCATCAGAGAGAGGGGAACTGAGCGAGCCCAGCTCTGGAGAGGGGAACTGAGTGAGCCCAGCTCTGGAGAGGGGAACTGAGTGAGCCCAGCACTGGAGAGGGGAACTGAGTGAGCCCAGGAGCGCAGGGCAGGGGCCCTGGGCAGGTGGCTGTTGGCACAGAGGGGACACAGCTTGACCTATGTCCCCACCATTCCCCCTCAGCATCAGCCACACTGGAGCTTGGGAGTGGCAGGAGAAACCAAACAAGGGGACACCTGCCCAGGAAGGAAGAGCAGGAGAGCAGGAGGCAGCACAGACCCTACAGCCATGGAGCCAGGGCAGCCACTTGCAGCTGATGTTTCTAAGCTAAATTTTGAGGAATTCCTCGTTCCTTTGAGTGGCACTCAAGGAAGGCAGGGGGTGACAGAGCAAACCCCCACCTGCAGCTCTTCCATGAAGAGGAATTTGTCCCAGAGGCTGGAGGTCCACATTTTTGCCAGTGGCACAAGCCCTGACCTGGAACAGGCCCTTTCCCCCAGGTTTCTACTGCACAATCCACCAGTATTTCATCTGCTATGGGGGCCTGCAGCCGCTGCTGCCCCACCAGCTCCACCTACCTGGAGTTTCGGGACCATCCACAGGTGGGAAGGAGCAGGAGGGGGCAGAGAGGGCATAAAAATTCCTGCACCACTTCAGTGCACCTACATTCAGCACTCTGACAGCAGCCAGGACAGGGCAGGAAAGCAGAGCTGGGTGGGAAAAGCCGCAGGGTGGGAGAGAAAGGGGGTTCAGAGACCCCCCAGAGCACCTCTCGGTACATAAAGCACCCCCTGCTCCTCCTCCCACCACTCCTCAGACCAGGACGGCAGCCCCTGCAACCCCGGGGCGGCTCTTCCCCCACTGCCAAGGTGGCACGTTCCCTGTTTTCCGAAACAGAGGACACAAAACAGAGGCCAAAAGCACTTTCTGGGGCCTGGAGCAGGGCCAGACGAGGGGCACAGGAGCTCCCAGCAGGGCTCTGCAGCTGTGTCCTGTCCCACGGGCTCAGACTCCTCTGCTCAGCCGAGGATCGCTGCCACCAGCAGCGCACACCAGAACTCTCCAGGCTTTTCCTGCCGAGCCGTTTCCTGCTGTGGTACCTTTGGAATCTTCTGTCCCTGACCCCGGGGCTGTCTGAGGGCCACCAGCCTGGCAGGTGGGCACCAGTGTGAGCCTGACCCCCAGCCTGGCCTCTCTGCCAGCTCAGTCCACATTAATTCCATTAATTAACGGGGAAAAGACCCCAAGGGGCGCCCCCGGAGGAGCTGTGAGCCCTGAATGGGGCTGTGGGGACAGGGTCCCATTGCAGGGGGGCTGAGCTGGCACCCAGAGGCTGCAGGAGCAGAGGGAGGAGCAGGAATGTGGGGAGAGCTCCGGGAAAAGGGCACACCTGGGCACAGCACACAGTGATCTGCTCCTTGGGGCAGGGCAAAGCTGCCCCCGAGATAAGGAGGAGAGATAAGGAGAAGGGAGAACAATGACACGGGAGCACACCAAAGAACTCACCTGGCTGGAGCAACCCCCAAAGTCATCTGTGCTACAGAAACCGTGATTTGTCAGGTTTCAGCTGAACTCTTGTCCAAAACTTGCCCAAAGGCAGAGGAATGAAAATGAAAAGAAGACCAAAGCCTTATGAAAGATCAAATTTATTGGTCAGACAGAATGGCTTTGCCCCTTGCACTTTTTGTGCATCCATCACATGGGAAAAGGTAACTTAAAAACCTAAAATGTGAAATGTTGGCCTCAGGGTCAGGGGAGACCACCCCAAGCCAGGCGAGGAGAAGCAGCTGTACCCAGCTGTACCCAGCTGTCTGCAGGGCTCTCAGTGACTGCACAGGGGAGAAGTGCCAGCCCAGCCCCTCTCCTGCAGGTTTGGGCACATTCCTGCACCTCTCCCCAGCATTCTACGCTGATCCCATTAACTCAGGAAAAAAGGTGTAGGTTAAAACTTAACCTCAATTTAAACAGAACTGACAGAGCTTTGGTTTGCACCCTAAGTTTACAAGGGCAAATCACAATAAAATAATTTTAAATCAGTAAAAAGATCCATGCAGAACTGGAGCTCGTTTCCCAAACTACTTTTTTTTTTTCTCCTCAAACAGGTTTTACCTGTCAGTGCTACCTGGGCTCAGGTAAAGCCTCACTCCTCATTTCCAGCTGAACATCTCCTCCTGCCCTTCACCTGCTGCTTCCCCACAGCTTCGGGGCTCAGCACCCAGGGAGGGCACTGTGGCCACTCCATCCCTTCTGTCCCATGATCAATTCCCAGCCTGGAAGCAAGGACAGCACTGAAAACCCTCCAGGTGCCCTGGAAGGACACGATCCAGCCAAGAACACACCTGACAACCTGAGCCAGCCCTTTGTGCCAGTGAACAGGGGTCAGCTCACCCAAAAGGCTCAGGAAAAAATTCCACAGACAGGTGTACAACACATACAATTAGAAAACATTTAATCCAGGATTTTAAAGAATTTTTAAAAATAATTTATTCTAAAATAATTTTTAGATGTGATTTAGATTTTTTGATACGTGTGTGGCCTGCTGAGTTCCCAAGCATCCAGCCTGGCCTAGGGAACCTTCCCCTCCCTCTCTCCATCCCAATCCCTCTCCCAGCCACTAACCTTTTGTGCATGGTCCTGTGGTCCTGTTCCCAGCACATTCCAAAGCACTCCAAGGAAAACAAGAACAAGCAGCTCAACACCAGGACAGACCTCTCAAACCCGTGGCTCAGCACGTGCTTTTTCCCAGTCCTTGGTGATTTCATTCCCTCTTTGGGGTAAGCAAAAACTCCTCAGAGAGAGCTCCCACCCCTCCTGACCAAGATGGGACCTGCAGCATCTTTCCCACAAGCAGCTGGACTATTTTTGCTGACCCTGCAGTGCTCCCTTTTCCCTCCTCAGCCTCTCCACTCCACCGGGCTGGACCTGTGCACGTGGGGTGCTCCAGGGCAGCCACGCTCTGTCTGGCTTCACGTCCCCAGGGCTTTCTGCAGCCCACACCAGCTTTGGGGTGCCTGTCCCAGGTGGGTTTTCCCTTGCCCGTGGCCCTGGCTGGCCCCAGAGGCCGAGGAGTGCCCTAGATGCTGTCGTAGGGCACGGCCAGGCCGATGTTGTAGTTGTACCCTGTCAGCTCATCGTAGGAGGAGCGGCAGATGGGGAGGACACTGTCCACAGCCAGCTGGTCCACTGAGAACTCGTAGGAATAAATCACCCCTCGGTACCTGCGTGGAAAACAACCAGGACACACCATTTCACCTCCATGGAGAAGCAAACAGAGGTAGAAATCGCTGTAAAAACCATCTGAATTGAAAAATGTGATGCTGCAGGAGCTGGATTTTAAAAAACCCCCAATCCCTTCTGCGGGAGGCTGAGCACTTTTAACAGGGAAAGCTCTCCTGCCTCCTCTCAGGGACCCAGCAAGCTGGGAAGGGCTGGTGAATCATTCCCTCCAGCCCTGCAGAGACGTGACTGTCATCTGCTGAAACATCTCCAGGCTCTCCAGCACGGGGGAAGATAAATACATTGGTATTTGATAGTTCAATTAGCACTAACAGCCATTTGAGATGCAAATACCAAAACCTGCAGCTTAAATGCCAGTAGTGTTCCTTTAGGAGGAGACAGCATTACTAATATTTCGAGCATGGAGAGGGCTGCATTCCCTGCCTGGCTTCAGTGGACTTTATGTTCACCTGCTGAGAAAAAAAAAAAAAAAAAAGCTCTTTTATTGTGCTCAAGCAAATCAAGAGCCAATTCATCACTTGTTTTATAAACCTTACCCTTAAACTTTTAAATGTTTTTTTTTTTGCTGCTATACCCCCTCTGTAAGTGCTGTGGGTGACGACTCAGGTGCTCACGGTGCTATTTAAGAACAAAGCAGATTGCTGAGGGCTGGTTTCTCACTTTCGGTGCAGGCTGGGGTCGTCCTCGGTGATGCTGGAGCCTCGGGGGTTCTTCTCCTCGGGGATGTTGGCAGTGATCAGGCTGTGGGAATTGAACCACACCAGGCGGACTGGATGTCTGCAAAACAACCCAGAGCACGGGGTGAGGGCCACCCGCAGCGGGCTCCCAAAATCCCAGTGCTGGGAAAGGAACGGCTTCGGATTAACCGGGGAGTGACTGAAATCAGCGCCCTCCCCACGGCCGGGGGCTGGGAACCTGCACTTCTGGCTCTTCCAGCCTGGAGCACATCCCACATCTTCTATCCCCATCTAGTGGGCTCTTCCCGGAACACACGGGGAGGCCAGAAAACCCTGCTGGAAAGCTGGCAGAGCACGGGCTGGGAGGGATGCGTGCGGGCCGGCTGCCCTCAGGGCTGCAGCAGTCCCGGGAAGGAAGGGCAGGATGCTTCCCAAAACGAAGGGGAAGGACGCCCCACACACCCAGGCACTGAGCTGGTTTAGAAATGCACGATAAGGCACAGGCTGAGAACCATGGAGTGGNCAGCCCGAGCCTGCCCTGCCCAGCTCCAGCCGTGCCCTGTCCCAGAGCAGAGGAGCTGCAGCCCTGGAGTCTCCTGGCAGCCTCCTCTGCTGCAGCTGGATGCTCCGAGTGCCCTCAGCCCCTCCAGACCCTTCCCCATCCTCGTGTCCCCCCTCTGGACACTCAAGTGAGGGCTTCCTTCCTTTCCCTCTCACTGGTGAATAACTGACCCAAAGCCCGGGACCAGCACTTTCTGTTCCAGCAGGAGTCACCCCTCAGATGAGGACGGCTCATCTCCACACCCCACACCTGTCTCTTGTCACTTCCCTCAGCTCCTGCTCCTGTTTTCCATTCCTGGCACGGGGCCAAGGGCAGGGATAACAGCACACACCTTATCTAGGAGAGCCTTTTGATTGAAGTGATCCCTTCTGATTACTCTATAGATTAAACACTGTTTTCTACATGTGTAATCTAATGGTTTCACTTGAGTACATCCCCGAGCTCAGCCCTGCCCTGCCTGCCCTCCTCCTGGAGCAGCACTAATGAGCATGCCAAGGAGACAATCAATGGAATATTGTCCTTAATGCATCTGCCACATCACAACAGGCTTTATCATTCCCAGGGTCAACACAGAAAGTGATACCTGCTATTAATCAATGACAACTCCAGCTTGAACTTCCCTGGCTGTAAATACCTCATCTAGCTCCTCTTTGGGGAAGATGCATTAAAAATAATAAATAAATAAATAAATAAGAAAGCAGGATTTATCTGTTCATTTTATGGGTATCACTCAGACTTACAAAGGGCTAAATTCTCAAGTCTTTATCCAGACAAAGCCTGGGAACTGTGCTTTGATCAGGAGATCTTCATTTAGCTGTACAAAGTGTCAGTTCCAGCATGCTGATCTCTGCTTGTACTTTCAGTACTGTGCTCCTTGAGCACAGTACAAACCGATATTTCAATATTTAAATGAGTTTAAATGCTTTGATCCTCACCATGGAGGGAATGTTTAGATGAGGTGAACAGAAGCACAAGGATGGTGATGGATATGCCAGATGGAGACAGCCTGAACCAGCCATTCTGAAAACAGCCAGTCCAGCACTTTAAACCCAAGGTTCCACAACTAAATAGTTATGGAACTATTAAATTACAAATAAAGAGGTTGGGCATGGGGCAGGGAGAAGTCACTGACTGAACTCCATGGAAAACCCCAGGGGAACAACTTCCCTGCTCCCCAACACTGACTGAAGCTCTCAGCTAATGAGCAAAAAGGCCTCAAAACCCACAGGGCTCCAGGTGGGGAGGCAGCCTGTCCCCAAACCACATGGAAACCACACAGAACTGCCCAAAAACTCCTCGAAAACTCTTTCACCGGGCAGCAACTGACAGAACGAGAGGACACAGTCTCAAGCTGCGTCAAGGGAAAATCAGGTTGGATATTAGGAAGAAGTCTTTCATGGAAGGAATGATGAAGTGCGGGCAGGGTCAGCCTGGGGAGGCGGTGGAGTCACCATCCCTGGCAGTGTTTAAAAACACTGACGTGGCACTGGATGCCACGGTTTAGCTGAGGTGTTGGGGCACGGGAGGACTCGATGATGTTGAGTCTCTTCCAACGCCGGTGATTCTGTGTGAAAATGGCCTCGTTCCCATGAGATCCCGATATCCCCCGGGCCCGGCCTGCCCCCGGGGCCGTTACCTGGCGTGCATCTCCCACAGCTTGGCGGCCATGCGCTGGTCCCACACGCACACCAGGCCCTCCTCCCCTCCACTGACCATCTTCCACTCGTCCATCCGCACGACGCTCACGCCCAGCTGGTGGCCGTACACGGAGCAGGCGGCCTCGCCGCGCCGCACGTCGAACACCCGCACCCTGCAGGGAGACACGGGCACAGGGACGGCTCTGCACGGGCAGCCTGGGCCCTCTGAGGGCACAGCGGGGGTAGGGAAAGGCAGCTGGGAAAAACAGACAGGCCCATCCTCCTCACCACTGGGTTTTCACCCTGACTTGTGGTGTCAAAGATCCTTCTCGGGCAGATTTCTCCCACCATACAGAACCTGAGTCTTTACAGGTTCTAGGACCTGAAGAGGGCTCTGGGCTCTCAGGAAGGACCTGGAGCTGCTGGAGAGAGCCCAG
>VWZN01022068.1:1479-29970 GCA_013396955.1 Regulus satrapa | reverse complement strand
AAAAAAAAAAGAAAAAGAAAAGGAAAAAGGGTCGTGAAATTCCGAGTCCACCATAAATAAAAAGCAATCTGGTTTCTGCTCAGGTCAAACCCATCCAATCTAGAGGGTACCTACAAAAGCAGAGATATGCATTTGTGGGGGAACACATCAAATTAAAGACAACATATGGTACACACTGCTGCAAGTTTGGATTTTATTTCTAAAGCGATGTGGAAAACAAGAATATTTTTAAAGTTTACAAGCCCCAGGGGCACGGTTTCCCAGTGCAAATGTATTGGATTGCCTACTGTAAATATGGCACATAACACTGCAACAACAACAAAAACAATCCGACTGTTAACAAATGCAAGGTCAGCACGCTGATACTTGTGCACACAGATAAGTGTTCTGGCTCCATAAATTTCAAGATGAGCTAAGATTTAAAAGGAGCAGCTGAGGGAGACAGACAGACAATCAGAGAGGAAGAAAAAGAGTAAATCAAACACAAAACAGCCAGTTAAAATAAATAAATAAATAAAAAAGCAGTTAATATCCATGAATAATGGATGTTTGATTTAAAAGCAGTTTACTCCAATATGATGTAATTTTTGACAATCAGCCAGAGAGACTATTTTTCAAGTTCTTGCCAGATATAAGTCATTGTGGGGAGCTGGGAACACGAGTGCTTCTCTGAGCATGTGGAAAATTGACTTTCATGCCATCCTAAAGGTGACCTTTCCTGGCAGACGCATGCGCCGGGCGATGCCTGAAAACCCAAAACCCCAGCAAATCCAGCAGGAAAAGCAGCTCCCTGCTCCTCCCCATCCAACACCTGCTGCACAAGTCACACACGGAGCTAAAGACAAGCGGAGTTTGCTTTTCCCTTTGAAGTTTCCCTGTGCCTGGAGTTCCAGAGTGAGGCTTCAGGCTGGTGGCAAGAAGGGGAGCCAAGCGCTGTGCGGGCGCTGCCAACGCACCTGCAGCCCTGGGCACTGCCAGCCCCCGGGGCTCTGCCAGCCTGGGATGGGCTGGGATGTGGGCAGATGTCTGCTAGGACCTGGAATGGGGTCACCAGGCTCGTTTGACTCGTGGCTGAAGCCTGGGCTGAGAGCTCCAGGGCCCGTGGGGAGGATCTTGTGTTTACCCACCCAACCACGCAGACACCCTTCAGCCCAGGGACAGGTTTTCCCTCATCGGAGGGAAACCTTCTCCCATGGAGAAGGGAAGCAAAGTGAACCTAAAAAATGGAATTAAAACCCTTGGTTCCATCAGCTGGAATACTCAGGGCACACCCTAGCAGTATTTTCTAAACCTGAGGCACCCACCTAAGCCGCCGTGCCAGTTTTGAGGCGCTCACACTATAGCAGCCAGTTAAAAAAAAAAGCAGGGTCAGCCTGCTTTATGTCCTTAATGTCAGCCAATAGAAAGGGATTCATTGATTTATTATTTATTTAGTCTTTTATGTATTTCAATTCGCAAAATTATTCCTGGTCATTTAGAGAGTTTGATCAATAAATCATGCAAAATTTAGACAAGGAAAATTTCTGGACTCTCTGCTGGTCTCTTTTTCGTGTAGTGGCCAACACAGTCCAGCCCCTCAGAGAGTTCTGCTTCTCTGAAGGGGTACCAAAGAGTTTATGAAGAAAAAAAATCTTTAAAACACCTTTCAACACCTCCAAAGACCTGCTAACACCCTGCAGTCCTGCAGCTCCTCCAAGAGAGACTTTTGGGCAAGTTCCATCTGTTCAGTCACCAGCAAGCCCTGCCCTTCTACTGGTCTGAAAACAAGAGTTCATAAAGATGAACTTGTTGAAAATTGAGCTCTTTACAAGGGTCATGGAGGCCAACAGAAGTGAAAAATCCTACATTTTTTCAACAAGAAAAACCAAATATTAAAAAATGGAAGTATTTGGAACTCTGTGAGAACTGGAGACATTCGACACCAGAAATGACAATGCAGCTTCTCAGTTAGAAGGATTTTAGTTAAAATAAGGTGTAAGTAAGGTGCAAAAGCTCACATAAACCAGCTATGGCCTAAATATATCACCCAAAAATGACTGTAAAGTATGAAACTCCATTTAAAGGATTATTTACTGTTGCCCAGAGAAGGTGTGGCCACCCCTGGATCCCTGGAAGTGTCCCAGGCCAGGGGATCAGGAGCAGCCTGGGATAGTGGGAGGTGTCCCTGCCCATGGCAGGGGTGGCACTGGATGGGCTTTAAGGTCCCTTCCAACCCAAACCTCTCTGGGATTCTATGATTTCAAATCTGTTTTCACTCGCTACCAGTTCATAACAGTGGTTAATTCCACTGGATACACTCACATTTCCAACCAGCTGAAGAATTCCATGGAAACATGAGATCCAGGAGCAAACCCAGGCAGTGTTTCAGCGGCTGCTGAGAGGAGCCAGGTGAGGTTGAACACCTTTCCTCAAGTACAAGCCAATCAGCAGCTCCAAAGAGCTGCAAAAGCGACAGCATTAACAAGCAGCACCCAGGAGAGCTGATCTCAGCACATCCAGCCTTCTGCCTCCGAGCTGGAAGCTGGAAAATCATCCCTTCCCTCCTCTGTTCCCCAGCCACCAGTCCTGGAATCAGGCTCACGTCTGTGCACAAAGCAACCAAACTCACAACTGAACTGTGCCTGACAATACCTGTAACAAAAATTCTCATGCATGCTGTATGAAGCCTCTTTAGTAGAAAACCCCCAAATCCTCTTTTGCTCATTATCTCATATCCCCAAGAAGTGCTGAATATACTAAAATTTTTGAATAGAATTTAAAACACAGGAGAAGGTCGTGTTTTAGGATTTTTTTCCCTCATCTCAGGAGAATAAACAACTCTAAATTTCATAGAAATAATCCACAAAGCTCACCTGAGCTATAGCAGGAGACCAGACTCACCTGACAGCAGATTCAGGGAAGGTTATACGGGCACCAGCTATGAGAAAAGCTCCAGCAAGATCCAGATTGCATCAGAAACCAGATGAAGTGAAGCCTAAAATTTATCCTTATGAGGTTTAGATCCTGACATGAAGAGGACCAAAGGCAATCTGTGGATTTAATCTCCCCCATGGTGCTTAAACCCAAAATTCCCACAAGTGAATGCCCAGCCCTGGTGGTGCTGCAGCAGCTCTGTGATCACGGGGCTCCCAACTGCCTGACACGGGGGATGTGTCACTGGCCTGACATCATCCCTCAAGGAATGTCCCCTGGATGCCCTGGGAATAAGGATTTCCCCCATGGGTTATTATCTGGGCTATTTAATTAGCCTTAGACAAGCCTAGATGGGAACTCAGATCTCAGAATTTGGACTTTGAGGGCTTTCCTGTTGAGTTAACAGAGCTGAAACAACAAAATCTTTCATAGCTTAACTTCAAAAAAGACTTCCAGGAGCACTAAAGCAGAAGAACTTTCAAGAAACAGCATCATATTTGGGTTGTCTGGTGCTACTAAAGTGCAAGCTGAGCTTCTCAGGGATGAAGCATTTCTGTTCTCCCCTCCCTCCTGCACGGGTGTCTCTCATCTGACAGGAGCCAAGTCTAGGCCACGGATTTGATGTTTTCCTCCTCTCCAACATAAAAGTTCCCACAAAATTTATGCCTCAGATCTCGGCTCTGCTGTCAAACGTGGCTAAAATTAGAATATGATTTAAAAAAAAAAAAAAAAAGAGAGAGGGAGGAAAAAGATGGTTTCCCTAAGTGTTTTCATCAGGAAGCAGGTTACTAGGCAGGGATTGCGAGAAGGAAAATAACAACCCGGAGGAAAACAAAGCAAAGCCCAAACCGGGGAGAAACACAGGCAGCAGCCAATGGGGCTGCAATCCTCCAGGATTCCATCTCCAGGCAGGAGAGCTCTCCCAAAGCCAGACTGTCACCGTGTGCCCGGCGTAATCAGCCGCTGCAGAGTCCCTTCACATCTGCGCGAGGCCGGTAATTATCATAATAGACATCAGTAATTAATTTCCGGCGTGATGTCAGCTGGAGCAGCAGTGCCAAGGCAGTGTCCTTGTCACACCCCCCGGCCGTCTGGGCCCATCTCCCTGATTAGGATGCACCAGGCTTAATGCAATCTGCCAGCAAGAGCCAGGGAGCTCGGGACTAAATGAGGGAAGATGTCCGGCTTGGCTGAGCGGGGCCTGGGGAGCTTTCTCTGTTCTTTAGGAGGCACAGAAGGGATCACTGGGGTAATGCCCCCAAATGAAGCAATTTTACCTCCTGACTTCCCACCTCTGGAGGGAAGAGAGCTGGATTAGCACAGCAAAGGAATTAATAAAGACAGCACAGCTCGCAGCATCTCGGCCCTCGAGGTGTTTATGGTGACTGGGGATCTTGAGGGGACCGAGTGCACTTTGACTGGACACGTTTATTCCTCACAGAGGAAATCCTAAATGAAGTGTTCCCATTCCAGTCACTCAGCAAGGAAAATCCTGCATTTTTGCACTACATATTCTACACTACAGGTCCTTTCTCCTGGGGGCTGCACTCCTGCTCCCTTCTCCAGCTGCCTGAAGCACCCTCCTTCCCTCACTGCTGACTGCCTGACGTGTAACACAAAAATGGAATGAAACCAGGCAGTGGAAAAGGGAGGCAAGATGCAGGAAAGGGACAGGAACTCTTCCCAAGGCATCTGGCAAACCCCAAAATCTGTTCACAGTTTGGCCAAATACTCAGGAACACAGCACAAAAAGCAGCCTCCTCCTAAGGGTGCTCATTTGCCTGCCATGGCTCAGGATCCCTCACCAGAAAGGCTGAGGGGTGGTTTGGGATTTTGGGCTGTTTACTGGGGTTTCTAGGTGGGTTTTTTGAGATGAGCTCCCTCTGATGCAGCATAATCTCAGCTGGGCCTTGCAAAGTGAACTCAGCTGGCTGAACAATCATCCCTCACTTCAGCCCACAGAAGAGCACAAAGAAGCATCAGATTATTGCACTCAATTGTCTTCTCTCTACTGTCAAAAGCTGGAGAGCAGGGAAAGAAGTCCTCAGCACAAACTCTTTTTTCCTTAATCACAAAGGTATAAAAATCTTAGCAGAATATAATTACAATACCTGGTTGGGCTCATTCAATAACCAGCCAAAGGTTTTGATGCCAAAGGCTGCTTCGTGAGCAGCCACATCGAGGCAGGTGACAGGCTGGCCATAGACAGAGTGGAGAATTTTGCCAGGATCTTCTGCTTTCAGGAGATAGACAATGTCCTCTGCAGCTGCCACTGCCACTGGGCTCCCCGTGACATCTGGAACCAGATTAAGGAAGTTGACCTAAAAAGAGCAGACTTTTTATTTTATTTTTTTATTTGAATTCATTCTAATACAGTCAAAAATTCTTCTGCATCACTACTGCCACATGCTGAACTGTACAAACTACTCATGTGTGTCCTGAATCGTCTCAGTTATGGATTAATTCCACACAAGTACCAAGTTTATTTCTGAACTGTAAGACTGATTTAGCTTTGGAGGCGGGATTAATCAGGAGTGGTTTAAATCACTTCACACCCTTTAACTGCACAGCTTCCTCCTGCAGGAGGCTCAATTATACATACACACTTCCTTCCCCTTTCAAACAAATGCTGATACTCTGAGACAAAATAAAACTTCAGAGAATGAGTTTTAATTACAACTCTCAAAACTTCAGTGACAGAAGGTGCAACCTAAAGAAGCTGCATGAGTAGTTACAGCTTCACAAGTGACACTATTAGGCTGCCTGCAATATCCTGCCTCAGAATTAATCAAATAGTGTGGATCTGGAATGAGACCTGGAGTTTCAGCTCCAATTCTATGCGAGAAAACTGATTTACAAAATGAGCCAACTTAGTTTACTGTTGACAAAAAAAAAAAAAAAAAGAAAAAAACCAAAAAAAAAGGAAATTAAACCCAGCCAACCTCCTGCACCATATGGACTTGTGTTCATTTTCACTCCTAGTTTAAGCCAGCAGTTCACCCTTGCTCTTCAGGGAGGAAAAGACTCATCCCCTAACCAGCTCCAAAGTCAAAGCCTCGAGCTGGTAATGCCCCAATCTAGTTCGGGCTGTAAGACTTCCATAAGAACCATCTTAACCCTACCACAAATAATTAGCAGATCAGGAGTTCCTGGAACGAAGCAGAGCAGCCTGGAGACTCACCAGTTTCTGGATTTCAAAGGTTCCCGGGGTGTGCCAGAATCCTTTCTCGTCGGGGCTCTCCAGCCTGACCTGGAAGCCGGACGCCGTGGCCACCGCGCAGCCGCCGGGGGCCAGCGCCAGCGCCTGGATGTGCTGGTTGTGCTGGAAGTGATGGATGGGCTCCCGGCCCAGCAGCAGGCTCCAAACACTGACAGTGCCTGCACACAGGGAAACGGGCACTGGGAGTTAGCTCAGCCTCGGCCACGGCTCTCAAACAGCGTTTGAACAGCTGCAAATCAATCTGCTGCGACAAAGGGATACGTGGGGGAGAGATGAGGCCAGGACACCCCAACTTCGGGGTGCTCTGGCTCCTCTGACCAAGGGTTCCCAGGAAAATTGGTGTGCTCTGGCCTGAAGTTGAAGGAGGGGATGTAGAAATGGGATATTGGGAAGGGATTCCTCCCCGTGAGGGAGGTGAGGCCTGGCCCAGGGTGCCCAGAGCAGCTGTGGCTGCCCCTGGATCCCTGGCAGTGCCCAAGGCCAGGCTGGACACTGGGGCTTGGAACACCCTGGCATAGTGAAAGGCGTCCCTGGCTATAGCAGGGGTGGGACAGGACGAGCTTTAAGGTCCCTTCCAACCCAAACCCATCTGTGATTCCAGGCTCTATTGCTCTGTACCTAATTCCTAATTTCTGGCTGTCCAGTAAGGTGAGTAGCTACCTTGAGGAAGACTCTTTGACTTTTCTCACATTTCTAAGTCTGGAGATCAGATGTCAACAGTCACCTGAAATTTTGTTCTGTTACATAGAGGCCCTCAATTACCCCCGGAAAAACCAGTGAGGAAGAACCCACAATAAAATTTTAAGCCACTGTGCTTTATGATTCACAGAATCACAGAATATCCTGAGCTGGAAGGGACCCAGGGGGATCATCCAGCCCTGTCCAGACCCCCACCAACCCCACCCTGTCCATCCCTGGCAGCGCTGGCCAAAGGCTCCTGGAGCTCTGGCAGCCTCGGGGCCGTGCCCATTCCCTGGGGAGCCTGGGCAGTGCCAGCACCCTCCGGGGGAAGAACCTTTCCCAAAATGCAGCCTGAGCCTGCCCCGCCCAGCTCCAGCCATTCCCTGGCTCCGGTCACCACAAAGAAAAGCTAAACAATACAAATGCTAAAGAATGAAGGAGTGCAAGTCAAAATAAAACATATTTGTAATTGCATCTTTGCCAGCCTGGCTCCCCAGTTCTCTATTTAAAAGCATCATAATCTGAGTAAGAGCAACCTGGGGCAATCAGGAGGGAACAGAAGGGAATTGGAGCCTTCTGGGCCACCTTTGCACTGAATTAAGGAGAAGCAATCTTCCAACGTGACAGGCAGGGCTGGAGAAGCCTCCCTTCCAGTGGAGCACGTTAATGATGAAATGATTAATGGCAGCTCTTCCTTCAGAAGGAGACATAAAAGCCCTGACAGACAGCTGTGGATGGGCACCACTGCCAGTTTGCAAACACTCCTCCCCAGTCCCAGAGGAGGTGAAGCAAGAGTGTGGTAATGAAACTGCACATAGTGAAATGGTAGCTAAATGAGTTTAAATTGATTTATGGTAGCTTTTGTAAAGATTATTTGGTATCTGGAAAGTGCTACCGATGTGAAATAATGCAGATAATCCTTAAGATCCCTGTCTAATGGCACTCCCACTGAATATTTATATTCCTCACCATGGGAATGAGTACCATAATGGGGACCATTTTTGTTTTATTAGGGATGAATATTTAAATTAATCTGCTATTTGCCTAAACAATTAGCCGCCTCTGTTTGTTTACACAAAGCCAAAACTGCAATTAGGCTTCCATCAAAAAGATAAGTCCCGACTAAAACTGTCCCGACGGAGTCATAAGGGCTCAGAGCAGAACTTCCCAAAATTACTTCTTAGCATAATGGTAATTATGTTAATTGCTTGAAAGGTAAATAACTGCTGAACTGGGTTTGCAACACAGACTGGTTGCACACAGCTTAAAACCAGTTAACAAATCCAACTGGGCAGCACCTGCACCCCAGGCCAGGGCTGAGCTGAGGCACCTCTTCCCAAAGCCAAGGGATGGGGAAGTCTCATCTCCAGCAGAGATGACCGAGCCAGGCAAAAAAACCCCATCAGTGATAAAGAGATATCAGATAAAGGGAGGGAGAACTGGACTTCTGCGTCAGACCATGGATTTGGCTGCCAGACTCCTCCAAGCAGGAGGATTTTCAATTTTTGTTCAGCAGAAAATTAATCCCAATTAAAGACCAGGTTTATGAAGGGGAAAAGGGAGGTGGATTTGCTTTCAGTGATGCCTTTTGTTTACACATCTATGTGATGAACATTGCACTGGGTTTAACAGTGTCTAAACAGATGAAAGTTCTGGAAAATAATAAAAAAAAAAAATTTTGACCACAGGAGCCAACTGGGAAACCCAGAACTCAGGGTTCTGCTCTCTAATTTTTGACAAGTCACTCACTATCATTATTATTGTTGTTGTTATTATGATCTACTACTGCATCTCAAACGTGACAAAACCTGTCCAAAATAAAAGATTTTACCCAGGCAAACACAGAGGGTGCAACATTGGATACATGATACAGGCAATACATTCCTGGTAATCTAAAAAATAATTCTAAAAAATAAAGTGACTTGTAAGGTCACAAATTCACATGTGGTGAAGGAGAACAAAAATAAAGAGTAACAAGGAGAGTTCAAAGAATATCCTGAGTTGGAATGGACCCACAAGGATCAGGACAGAAGGAAAACAGAAAAAGCAAACACTCCACTGGAGTTATAAATAAGTAAAGCTGCTATGAGGGCTTAAAGTGCTGCTCAGAATATTCTGCACTTCACTGCAGAAACAGCAAAAGGTATTTATGGGTGTGCAAGTCCTTGCAACAGTCAATCACGTTTGGGTAAGAGCAAAAAATCCCACACTATTCCAGTTCAGGTTATTAGTGTGGCACTAAAGAAAAAAAAAAAAAAAAATCAGGGTAAGATTTAGCAGTGCAGATGAGATCACTGCTCTCCACAGTCTGTCTTCCTGCCTCCAGCACTCATTTCCACAGCAATTCCTCTGCTGAGGTGAAGTTAAGGTTGCAGCCATACGTTACCTTCTTAATTCTTTTTTAATGCTGAAATCTAACAAGTGTTAGAAGATCATTAAATCAAAATTATAATCAGCGCTTTCACAGCACGCTAAAATCTGCACCATAATTGTGATTATTCCGACTGGACTGAACAATAACTCCCCATAATAATTTAGAATTATATGAGCAAGCTGGAAAGTCGTGGTGGCTCAAGAAAACAAGTGCAAGAAGCTGCTGCTGAGGGTGTAATGCTGACATTCAACGTGACAATCACTGCACCAGCCACGTTTTGTCACTTTGCCCCAGATCTGACAAAAAAAATTCAACCCCCAACCCATATATTTTTGAAATGTGGCCTGATGAAAAGTCCGTTTATTGCCATTCACTCCAGACAAAAAAGTACTTGGATAAACCACTGAGCACGAGGCTGCAGAGCCTCAGAGGGCGCAGCGCTGACCCTGACTGAGCTCCAAACTTCGGCAGCATCCCCAGCCTTGCGCGGCTCTTGCTGTGTCAAAGGTGGGAGGGAGGCTGGAGGCTCCTCTGTCTCTGCATCAGCGGTGCTGGCAGCACAAAAGACATCCTGCAAAAGCAGCTGTTACATCTGTTTCCACACCGTTTTTTTTCTCTGCTACTAACAGGCGACGCGTTTGCTACAAAATTAAACAAACCCAAGTATCTCTTTTGCTTTAAAATCCCCTAATCCTCTGACAGGGCGAGGCAGCACAAACACAGAGCGAGCAGTGTTAAATCTCATTTGTAAATATTATCCCGGCTGTGTCTGGCAGCGTCACACAGGCAGTCTGAGCCCCTCCTGAGCTGGGCACAGCACAGGGCACTGCCCACCTGAGCCGCCTGCTCGGGGAGCTTGGGCTGGGAGGGCTGGAGCTGGGTGTGGAAGGTCCCAGCTCGGATCCTGGAGAGCCATTGCATCAGCTCTTCCACCTTAAAACCAGCATTTGCTGTCAGCTGGTGGCCGCTGCCAGCTTTGGAAGAGATGTAGAGCAACTGACATGTGCATTATCTGAAAAAAAGAAAAAAAATGAAAAAAAGAAAAAGGAAAACCCCAGAATTCTGTCTGTGCTGGAGCAGGGAATCCAAATGCGTTCACGGTTTACACGCTCATTCACTTCAGCCTCTAAACACAACTCTGGCATGGGAAGGCCAGAAGGTGCTGACTTCACATCGGCTCCATGATGTTTGTTCCAGAGTTGTGATCTTGCCACCTTGGTTTAAACAAAATAAAACTCTTTCTGACCTTTGAAAAACCCTTGGACTCGATGATCCTTGTGGGTCCCTCTCAACTCAGGCTATTCTGTGATTCTATGGCTCCTTATGGGTGGCTTTTTACTCCTAAGTGGGAACATGAATTTATTTCCTTATAATTATCAGCTTTATTCTATCTCTATGGAGTACAAACAGTAAAAGAAAAGCATGGGTGGAAATGAGCACCAGCCTGGAGCATCCAAACTTGTTGCTGTGAATTTTGAGTTTTTCCCCAAAACACTTCTAGCTGGAAGAGCCAATTTAACCTCAGTAGTTACTTAAAGTTCACGAACCAACATATTACATTTAAATTTTCAGTTCCAGCAGGTCCTGAGGGCACAAAGAGCGGGAGATCAGACCTCAGCGACAAGAGCCTTGCCCTCACACTACCATTACCACCCAAATGTCCCCAGGTTTTACCTCCACCACCCTTCTTCCAGAGATTTCCACACAGCACAGGGCACTGCCTGGACAGCCCCTCAGAGAAGGCACAGACCCTGTTTCATTCCTAGCTTCATTCCCTGTTTCATTCATGGGGAATGGGATGACTGGGATGGGAAATCACACTCCCCTCACCCAAACCAAGAGATCTGCACCAACAACCACCAGTGGGAATAAACATCCCAGGCCCTGCTCCCGCAGTTTTCTTCTAAGATTTTTTTCCTTCAGTCCAGCCAGTCTGGGATTCTCCTGCTCTCTTACAGCACGTCCTGGCACTGAGGGAAAGGCACCAAACCCATCACTCTGCAAAGAGGGTACAGAAGGGACAGCACCCCCAGGCAGCTGTAGGGGCATCAAGAAGGACAGAATTCCACGAAGCAGCGCTGCCAAATTTCCCCTCCTGGTGCCTGCAGCAGGCAGGAGCACCTCTGATCCCTGCAGCATCCACCCTCCTCTGCTGCAGGGAGCCACCCTGCAGCTCGTGAAGGGCCACCAGCTCCTCACAGTGGGTCTGAGGGGGTACAAGCAGGGCAGCAGGGCCCCGTTCCCCGCCGTGCCTGCACCAGGGTAGCCACGGCATTTAAAGGACAGCAGGAAAAAGTTCTGTTCTCCTGTTGCTGCACATTGTTTTCCAGTCAAACCATGCAACTCCGGAGCGCAGGGGGGAGAGGGATGGCTGAAGTAGACTGCTGTTTCCCAAAAGCTGTGGCTCCCAGCCAAAGGCAGGCAAGCATGGAGCAGATGGAGTCCTGGCAAGGCCTCTCCTGTCCCTGCATTAGCAGCATCTGCTCATTACCCAGAACCCTCGCCTGCTTTATCTAATGCTCCAGGAAAAGCATTTTGATTTGATTCATTTCAGTTCGGTAACGTGCAACACAATTAGTGGTAAAATCAAACTGGAGCACTGCCAGTGCTGACAATAGGAAACAAGGCAGAAGAAATATGAGGCCAGTGGGTTGGAATTCAAAAATCACAACTGTGGCTCGAGTTGCCAAGTCCCGTTGCCCCAGGTGTACATCCAGTGCCCCCACTGAGCGCTGGCACGGGCACAGGGAACTTCATTTGCTCCCCATCCATTCCCCCCTCCTCTCCCTCTCCCCACAGCCTCTTTCTCCGAGGCCGGCGCCGTCGGGAGCGTTCACCAGGAGCCACAGCCCCATTTTCCTTCGGGGCCGGCGTGGAGTGACAACCCACTCGGGACAGGGGCGTGCCGGGAGGACAAGGCTCTGTCCTTGCCCGGCCTCCCGTGCCTCGGGAAGGCAGCTGAGGAGCAGAGCAGGGCAGGCTGTGCCTCCAGCCCTTGCCGGGATGGGGAGCCAAGGCCGGCGCTGCGGGAGCCCTGCGGGACCGGGAGCAGCCGATGGGATCGGGACGAGCCAGGGATTCGCCAGGGAAGTCTAGACTGCCTGACAGCACCACCTCCAACACGAGCAGATGGTTTCTCTGGGTTAGTCAAACTTACAAACAAAGAGGAAAGGGAGCTGGAAAAGTACAACAAAGAACAATCAAACGCATTATCTTCAAAGCCGTCCGCTCCCTCCCCAAAATTTAAAATAACTCTCTCCACCAAACTGTAAATATGTGCTTTCGGCTTGCAGTTAGTAAACACTGCTAAAATGGGTCTTTTTATTTCCCTATTCCCATAGAAACTAATCTATTCTGACCAAGGCTTCTCAAATCAGAGTAACTGCCATTTCACAGAGCCTATTAAAATTTCTACCCAAAAGAATAAAAGACGCCGAGCTTTATGCAAACTAGTTCAGTCGCAGCACTGACAGCAAGGGATATGACAGGCAAAAAACACAGACAAATTATTAGATTAGTCAGTGGGAAACTAGAAAACAAACAAAAGACCCTCTGCTAGTCATTGTTTGGCACACTGGAAAAAAAGCCAGCACTTCAACCTGTGTTATAATTTCCTATGACTCGAGTAAATAATATTAATAACACCAGATTTGCTGCTGTCAGAAGATGCTGCCCATTAACCATTTTTACCTGCAGAAAACCATCCTGGCATGATCCAAGCCGGACAAACAGCTAAGGATGTTGAGAAGCTTAAAACGCATAAAGCATTTAATTTACTTTTAAAATAAAGTATGGATTAGGGATTTTGTTTGGATTATCCACCTTCTATTTGTTTTTACCTGTAGAAAAGGCAGGATCAATGACAGTATCTGTAGAAAACTCTCTAAACTTATAAATATTCTTTATTTATACCTAAGGAGACATTTTTAAGCATCAAATTTTAAAGAAAGATGAAGGGAATTGAGTTCTGCCTGAGCCCCTCAGTTTAGGATCCCAGTCGGTCGGCACAGTCCAAACCTGATTTTTTAAATTGCTGTTCCCACATCCAGAAGATGTTGGTCTCTGGCTCTTGTTGTCCATTATAAAAACCCTCAAAGGATATTTAAAACAATGCACACAACCAGGATTTTACGAGGGTTTCACTAAATATTAGGTCAAAGCTTTCATTTCTTTAAATCCAAGTATATAATAACAACCCAGCACTGCAAACCAACACTTCAGTGCATCCACACACCACGCCAAGAGCGAGAGGGATGGGGATTAATCAGACATCCAAGTTTACCACCATCCCCATAACAAAGCTCCACAGCACCCCAAGGGAGTTTTGGCCAGAGGAGAAGGCTGGTGGAAGAATATTTAATATTTTTATAGCAAAACAAGTTATTTGCTTAAGATAGCTTGGCTAGACTACAGCCTGGCACTCAAGCTTTGTGCAGCAGCTCCAGCAGGAATGAAAGCTCAGTTTTAATGGGTGCTATGTTCCAATGCCTCCTAATGCATTTAGGGTTATTGGCCAACTTTCTCACATAAAAGCAAGAGTGTGCGTGTGTGTGGATACACAGGATTACAGACACACAAAAAGCTGAGCACAGCTGCTTCATTTTTTGTAAAGCCTTTTTTTTTTTTTTTCCCCCTGTTGTTGTTGTTGTTGTTGTTTCAATAGGGAGGAGAGTTGTGGTTGCTCACCGTCCTCGTAGGCTGCCACGGCCAGGGAGCTGTTGATCCTCACAAAGGAGACGTGTGCCGGCGTCCCCTCAGGCCCCGCTGCCAGCGCCGGCGCCCTGTAGTCCCAGCTGCGGGTGTCCCACAGCCTCACCTCCCCCGAGGTGTACCTGCAACACAACAAGGGCAGCTGTCACCCCCCAAGGGCAGCTGTCACCCCCCAGCTCCTGCCCGGGCGGGAAGGAACGGGCTCCGAGAGCTCCCAGGATGAGCCTCCCCTCCCGCAGTGCTCTGAGCACAAACCCATCGGCTTCGCCCATTCCACTCCCGTTCGCTGAACGTGGCACCAGAGCCCACCGAGGCAGGCAGGTAAATACCAATTGGAGATACAAGGAATAGATATATATATATTTTAAATAGTGTGGCCAGCAGGAGCAGGGCAGAGATTCCTCCCCTGTGCCAGCACAGGTTGGGCAGCACCTCCAGTGCTGTGTCCAGCTCTGGGCCCCTCAGTTTAGGAAGGACATGGACGGGCTGGGGGTGTTCAGAGGGCAGCTTGGAACACAAGCCCTATGAGGGAGCTGGGGTTGTTTAGCCTGGGAAAAAGAAGGGTCAGGGGTGACCTTACCACTCTCTACAACCCTCTGACAGGAAGCTGTAGCCACAGGGGGTTGGTCTCTTCTCCTAAGCAACACTGTCAGAACGACAGGACACAGCCTCAAGCTGCTCCATGGCAAGTTTAGGCTAAACATCAGAAAAAAATCCTTCACAGAAAGAGTGATTGGGCACTGGAACTGTCTGCCCAGGGAGGTGGTGCAGTCACCATCCCTGGAAATGTTTTAAAAAGCACTGGACGTGGCACTCAGTGCCGTGGTTTGGTTGATGAGGAGCTGATGGGTTTGTCAGACTCGATGTTCACAAAGGCCTTTTCCAACCCAGCTCATTCTGTGACTCTGTGGCCCACACAACTGAGCTGCCACTATCAGTATTCACTTTGCAACTAACACACAAGGAAAGCCAGGCTCTAGAGGAAAAAAGAAATCAGGAACAAACCTGAATTCCATCATTACAAAACTTCAAACTGGTTCTTTTCAGTCTTTCAAGATTTCTGGTGGTGGTTGTGTTGAACCAGAGCACGTATCAATGCCCAAACAAGCACACACCCAACCTCCCGCTCTTTATAGAAAGAAATTTCTTTTTATAGAGGAAATTTCTTGATGTCTCATCAACAGATCACTCCACCTACATCTCTGAAGACCAATTAATTAAACTGTTGTCTTTAGAATTAAGGAAGCATTTCTTTCATTGCAGCAGGCTCACCAAAGTATCACAAAACCTGTAGTTTAATATCAGCTTGTCAAGGAGGAAATAAAGAAACAGAACTAAACTTTGAAGATACTATTGAATATATCTGAATGAAAGAAGGTTGTTAAGGCAAACAGTGGATAAACTGCTCCGGGCCATCTATACCCACACAAGAGACTATTAAAGAAAAAAAAAATCACAGAAAAAGCAAAGGAGCTTCTACAACTGGTCAAAGGCCATAGTTCAATCATTATTTAATGCCAGGTTTGAAAAAAACTGTGATAATTAACACTGTCAGATGTCTTCCTCTGGCATAGCTGACACTTGTTTCTTTTGTAAAATCAAAGGTGCTTCCTGCTCTGCCACCTTTGTTGTTACATTCTGATTTTTGGGGAAGAAGTATTATGGAAGAGTGATTCTTACAAGCCTCAGAGGTCTGGTGGTGGGGAATCTGGCTGTGCTGTGCTTATGAGGGGAAAAAAACCCAGTTAATTACACAGAAAAAGAAAGAAATGAAGGTTTAGGAGACGTGGGAGTTGCACTCAGGTTTCCCAGTTCTCTGGGCAGTGCCATGCCCGGGGCTCCTGGTACTGGGAGCAGATCACTCCCAACATCTCCTGGTGAAAAGGCTCCAATTTACAGAAGGAATGAAGGTGCCCAGGGGGGTGGTGAAATCTGTCAGGCAGAGAGATGCCCATTAATTCCCTGTACTGACCAGGAAGAGGGGGAACAGGGTCCTGCTCACCTGCCTCCTCTGCTGTGCCTTGCAGGGGAACGCCCAGGGAAATGAGAGAACAGGGTGGGACACTTCTCCCCTTCCCTCCCTCTGCAAACGAGGCCCAAAGCCCCTCTGAATCCTGCTTTCATTTCCAATTTACTGCAGCACAATTTTAGAAGAACAGACCAAGAAAGAAGCTTCCCCAAAGCAAAATGTTTCACGTTGGATTGGACGCGGAGCAGGGATCGGATCACAACAAATCTCTTCAGTTTGCAAAACTGGAAAGGGCTCATTTTGCTTCAAAATCTGGAGATAAACCACAGCAAGACAGGTGATTGCACAGATCTGCTGCAGTCCCCTTCAACAAGAGGCACACAATGTTTTGGAAGCATTTCAATTTTGAGCTGTTTTTTGTTTCCTTATGTTAGGGTTGGTTGGGGTCGTGTTTTCGAGCTTCTCCCGACTGCCAAGAGCAGCAGATTCCTCCCAAGGGAAGCCAAAAATTCTCTTGTCACTGAAAACTGAGTTTCAGGAGAGACATAAAACACTGGTAGACTGGACAGAATTCAGTGACAGAATATTTGTTTTCATCTCTAAATAAACAAGGAAGAACGGCATCTCCTCCTAGTGTAGCTCTCACACAGTCCAGGCTGGAGATGTAAAAATAAAGATGGAGAGATGGACAAAATGGCAGGAGGAAAGAACCAGAGCTGGGTAATTCTCAGGACATACTGCATCTGCTTTCCCTACACAGCCTGGAACACAAGGGATCCACCAAAAACAACAATGCAGCGACCACAATCCTGGAATTAGAGATCCAACACCACAGGACCACACTAAATCCTTAAATTAATTTTACCTCAGAATTCAGTCAAGTCAAAATTTAGTCTGAACCGTTCTTTGTTCACCAAGAACCACCTTTGAGCCAAGCTCAAACTGGAGCAGCACCACCAAACACTTCTGGCCATTGGTTTGAAATCAATTTGACCCAAATTCTGATGTGTTTGTGCTGGAACCTGTTTGGCAGGGTCTGCATCAGCCCACCCTGCAGCCTCCTCTTCCTCCTCCGCTCCTTGTGGATCAGTTCGTGCTGGAGAGCTGCACTCCTGTGCCACGAAGCCACGGTGCTCTCCCTGCCCTTGCCAGGGCCTGCAGGACACCAGAGCTGGTCCTGTTGTGCCCAGTGGGCTCTGACAATGCCCAACAATCCCTGAGAGCATCCTGGCCGTGCTGCTCCCTCCAGTGACAGAGACCAGGGAGGCTCCACCTGCCAGGAGAACCCTGCAAGAGCCCACCCAACCTCTCCTGTGGCTGTCCAGAAACCCCAGCAGTGCAGAAGCTCCTCAGGAAGGTTCCTAAGGCTTCCTGCATGTCCCCTCTCCCCCATTTCTCCCCATTCCCGTCCTTCCCAGTGCAGTCCCACACAGCAAAGCTGAAGGACTGGGAGAGATGTTCCACAAGACCGTGGTGGGAACACGAGTGGAGCTCCAGGTCAGGGCAGGGAGCCAGCCTGGGGAAATGGGAGCTGTAAACCAGCTCCTCCACTGCCCATTTCCAGTGTGCACTGGGCCCACACCAGGACTGCACTGGAACAATTTCAAACACAGACAAATCCAATTCAGAAGGGGAAAAAAAAATAATAATGCTGTTGTAAAGAACACCACACTTTCAATTTGTAACCACAACAAAAGGCTTTTAAACTATTAAAGTGCTGCCTCTCTGTAAAAAAAAAAAAAAAAAGAAAAAGGCTGCTTTATTGCAGATAACTGGCAAATCTGTCCTATCAATAGAGATGGCTAGAGAGAGGAACACACTGCACTATTTCTAGACAAATTCAAGATTTCTGTTCATTTCCCACCACAACTTTTACATTTTGCCCTGAAAATTTAATTTGGATCACTCAGTGAAATAATCCCAGATGCAAGTCCTGCCCAAGAACAAGCCCAGCACTCCAAAACCCACTCAGTTACTGATTCTTCTACCAAGATGGCAATGAAATGCCCACTTAGCTTTCTAGTGGAGTGAAAAAACACCCAACCCAACTCAGAACTGCCTTCATGTTTAACACAACAATGATCACATCCTATTTGCTCTGACACCAAGAGCATTCAGCTGCTGCTGCTGCTTTCCCCCGATGGGTGCCATGAGCTGATTATTGCAGAGGCAGGTAAATCACTGTCACTGAGCAGACCCAACACCCCAACTGCAAACCCTAAAATCACCCACACTGGAGACCACACCTGCTTCATTTCATTTAGAAAGGCTGTCCAGATGTAAAAACTGCTGGGCACAACAGGGAGCAACAAGAAGCCTGTTGCTCACAAGGCCAATTCCCCCCTCTCCTGATACCCCTTCCCTGATTCCCTCCATCCACACCACACCTGGCTCCCAGCTCTCTCTACTCACAGACACATTTTTCCTTCTCTGATGCTCAACAGAGCCTCTCCACACAAACAGCTCAGCTTATTTGATGGACTCACATTCTACTTTGTCCTTATTCTTTGGAATATTTCTGTGTAGACACATCAGAAGCAGCAGCAGGAGAAGAGACAAGCTGTATTTTTCTAAATATACTTCTCATCAACAAGCCAGCTCTGTAATTCTGGCCAGATATGGATCTAGCTTTAAAAATTAGCCTAGAGATTCAGCTTAAGCTTTACAGAGATACATCAAAACCCTGCTGAAATGGAGCAACAATAGGTGGAATGCACATAGCATAGAAAAACTGGGAACAATTAATACCCAATAAAAATACCTACTCACTAACCAAAAAGCACTGTGACTACTTTTTACTGGCAGGAGATGGACATTTTGCTCGTGCCCTCTCACGTGAGTGAAAGCAGAAGGAGCTGGGGTTAAAAGCTGCTGCTGCCCCACGATGAAGGTCTGGGAAGCAGGTGGTGGAGTGCAGAGCACATGTGGGAGGAAGCAGAGCTGGAGGCTGGGAACAGCTCTAATGAAGTGGTGCTGAAGAGGCAGACGATTTCATAAGGAGAAAAACATCAGGAAACTGGTCAAAACACAGAATCTCATCTGAAAAAGCTCCACTGTGCTGGATAGCAGTAGCCAGAACAAATTTGGGGAAGAGGAGGAGGGGGAGGCTGATCTCTCTCCAGAGCCCCAGATGTCTTTATGGTTGCCTAATGACAATTATACTCAACCAATTAAGACACTGCTATCACAGTTGCATTGTTAGTAAGCCTTTGGCCCTGAGTGTTGATGGCTGTCTAATTAGTGTTTGTGCAAAGTACAACTGCAACTAATATATAAACTGACAAATACACAAAAGAAAAACTGTTAACAGGAACATTTTCCAAACAGTCGAGACTCCGCTCGTTCAGTCCATGGCAGCAGCAAAGACAAACTGCTTTCCTTCATGGCTGGGGTACTGCTGGCACTGCAGAATTTCACTTCAAACCACAGGGTCAACGAGACCCTTTGCTGATTTTCTGTTCAGACAGGATGCTGGTGCCACTCGCTCTTGGTGCTGCCTCAAGCACACCCCTCCAGGGCAAGGCTCGCTGCACCAAGTCGGGCTGGTCACCAAAGACTTCTGATAAAACTCACCAGAAACCAGTTTGCATTTGCCATATTTTCTCTAAAGAGTCTGTAGCAAGGAAAAGGAAGGAGAAAGAACCCCCTTTGTTTCACAGTCAGGTTTGATTTCCAGAAGGCAAAGTCTGTTCGGTTTCCAGATACCTGCGGTGATCAACAAACCAAAAAAAACAAAAAAAACCCAACAACTTTGTTTCAGGCAGTCAGTGACCATCTGTTAATACTCAAAAGATCTTATTATGAAGTCCTTACAATGTCAGTGCATTTTATTGAAGTCAGTAGGAATTTTGCTGCAGTAACACTCTCTGTTTAAACGGATGCCTGTTGATTATCAAGTAAAATAATGAGTATTTTGCATTGTCCTGCTCCAACAAGCACCTCAGAGCTTTCATCCTTATTCCACCAAAAGCAACTCTCCAGTCCTTCATGTGTTTAATTAAGGTATCAGCCAGTGTCCCCCTCAGCAAGAGGGGACACTGAATAAGGCCCAATTAAAGATGCAAACCCAAGCCCAAACGCCTTCTAGTTGGTTCAAATTGCTCCTGAGCTTCATCTTCTGTCCAAGGCTCACGTGAGACAGTGGTGACTCAATGTCCAATTTCAAAACCTCTCTTCATCAGAGCCACGGCACGTTGGGAGGTGCCTCAATCCATTAAAAACACTGGGATTAAAGGGATTCTAGCACCTTCTTTGTGCTCCTCTGAAGTGAGGGATGAATGATGGACTGCTTAGAAACATCTACCATAGGGTGAGGTGCCTCAAAGACTGGAAGAGGTAGAAGTTCCCAATTCTCCCTGCATTCTCCTGCCCAGGTATTTGGATACATTGATTTTGCCAGTTCTAACCAACAGGTAGCTTGGCTAAGGGATTCCTTAAGGAAAGGATTCAGGAAAAATGAACAGTAGCAGAAAAGAGCTATTTCACACAGCAAAAAAGAATATAAATAGAACACAATGGCCAAAAATAAAACGCAAATGGAACCGGGAAGAGAAAATTTTCTATTACATAGCAGAAAGCTACACCATAAAACACAAGGGAAAACAGATGGGGGTAAACCAAAACCAGAGTCTGAAACAATCCTAATGCTGGTAGAATAATGTGGAGTCAAAAATTAATCTCCCTGATTTCATCCAAATGTTCTTTTGGGTTGCTTGATATACGAGTGCAGCTATGAAAAATGTGACTGATGTGTCTCAAAATGGATCTGGAAGCACTTTTAGATTTAGCATGTAGGAAATCCATTCTGAGCATCCTCATGATCAGCTCCCAAACTCTTCTGCTGGGAACCCGACTTTCCAATTTACCCACCCACGCCCATCTGTGGACCCCTCACAGAAATGGAACTGCAGAGAGCTTCTACCTTCATTTTTAGGGCCTTATTTAGGAAATTATCCCTCAAGAAAGTGGGTTAAGCTGCTGGAGTGTGTAGCTCTGCAGCTTAGCACTGTTATCTGTAACAAAATTAACATTTCACCATCCTCACTGCTTCTGCCTCACCTTCTATATTAAGTGCATGCAAATGTCATACCAAGGGAACAGAAACAAGCCAAAGGGTTGTATCGTAAGGAAAATATTTCAATGAACATTTATAAAAGCAGCAATTAGAAAAAGCCACGCTTTTTCTAGTAATTTGATTTTTAAGGCAAAAAATGTCCCATCCCTTAGCTCAAGGTTCCAGTGGCTTGCATCAGCCCAGGCCCATTAATTAAAGCAGCTACTCTACCAAGGAAACAAATTACTGTGTGTATAGGAGAGAAAAAAAAAATTATCTTTTCCATGAGAATCTGGGAGGAATTATGCAATTTGGTCAGGCTCTACTCCATCAGCCCTATTATGCCCCAAAGGACAAAGCACAGATAAAACAATGTCTCCAGCTGCAGCCAGAGGTGAGAAAACACCACTGGAGGATGCTGGAAATTGATCTGTTTGCTCACTGGAAGGAACACAAACTGCAACACGCTGCAAGCAGCAGAGAGGAGAGGCAGCACCTGAACTCCAGGCACTGATGGTGACAGCCCCACAGAATAAAGATGAAACGTTTCTTCAAGAAGTTTAGTAGAAAGAAGGATGTGTTTGTCTGGCCTTAGTAGAAAACCAGGATTTACAAGCTCCAAATTACTGCCTGCACCTGGGAACACTGAAGGCATCACTGAGCGCATCCCTGCAGCAGCACAACCCACAGATAAACCGAGAGCTCTGGGGCCAGGCAGGCTGGAAAAGCAGCTCCCACCAAGAGTCAGATCAGGCTTCTTCTACCCTGGGTTTCACCTGAAAGGCTTTTTCAGGAGCTGACAGAAAAGCCAAGCTGGCTGGCACTAACACCACCTCACCTAAGCCCCGTGGTCATCTGTCACTCGACCCCTCTGAACTCATGATGTCATTCCCGTGTTCAGCCTCCTCAGGGTGAAAAGAGGAGCCCTGACACTGCTCCTTAACAAAGACGAGAATGAGTGAAGAGAGCACAAAAGGTTTGGGGAAGGTTGAAGAAAAAAAGCAATTATTTTCACCTTCTGCTTTGTTTGACATCTTGGCTCGCAGTCACTGAGAGGGGAGGGAGAAACCTAAGAAAGTTGTGCCATCATAGAAGGGAAATTTGGGCAATTAAACAAGGCAGGGGTTTATTCAGGCTGTTGGAAATCTTCAGTTTGTTAACTTTGATTCATTTTCATTACTAATTAATATTTTGGTTTCCTCAGGTCTGCACACTGAATTAAGATGCAAGAGCTAATAATAAATACCTTGAGAATAACCCACAAGCCCTATAGCAAAAAATCCAAATTAGATGAGAGTTGACATGAAGTTTTAAAAAGTGCAGGAAAGTGTTTTCAAGCCTTTCGGGCTAGTTTCACACATCATTATGAAACTAAAGAGAGTGGCAAGCCCAGCTTCGAAAAAGTCATTTGCAGGTCACCTTTGAGCAGGAGCAAAGTGGATTGGGAGGTGATGGAAGAGAACAAAGGAACTCACCCTAAAGGAGCAGCTACTTGTGTGTGGATGTTGCTCAAAATGACTTAAACCAAAAGGTCCAAATTGTTTGTACTGTTCCCACAAGACTCACCAGAATGAAGACCATGTATAAAACCATTTCAGCACTTAGAATGTCAGCATGAGAAGTAAATGTCCAGATTCCCCTAACGAACCACACAGGTTATTTAGGAGGTTCTTCCTTAGCTTCTCATTGCCTTTATCAAGCATCCCTTGGGGAAACACCACCTGTGCCAGGTGTGCTCCACCCTGAAAAGGGAGGAAATGTGAATCTGTTGGTTTATCAAGGCAATCAGATGAATCTCACCAGTCCCAACTCCTCAAATCTCAAGGAAAGCTGGCACTACTTAGTGGGGAAGGGGGAAAACGTCTGAAATTCAAATTTCAAGAGAACCCAGTGCTGATTTCCCAGTCTGTAAGAGGTGCAGGGACTCCTCAGAGCATCTGCTAAATCAGTTTGTGGCCAAGCTCTTCACTAACAGGCCACCATTCAGTCATGGAAAACTAAAGAAAAGAAGAAAGGAAAAGATGATACTTTATAGTTCTGTGTCTTGGGAAGGGTGACTGGGCCTCTTCTGTTTATTCATTTTCAGAGCCAGCAGCAGTGAAGCCACAGTGCTTTCTCTGCAAGCATTAAAAACTTAACCCATCCCCATCAGAGCCCGCTTGGTGTGGTTGTAGGGGTGAGCCACCAGCACAAGGCAAGTTCACAATAGGGCTCAAAAACAGCCACAGGTGAGTCTTTCAGAGCCAGTCAGGCAGGAACAGTCTCACAATGTGCCATGGGCATGTCGACACACCATGGGATCCTCTGGAATGACAAGGTCAAACAAGGACCAGATGCATGTTCTGAGATCACTCCGTCCAGGAGGACCAAACCCCTGACTACACTGCCAGAAAAAAAATTTAAGAAGTAGCAAAAAAGTAGCAATTTTGCTGTCTGCACATGCATTTGCTTAAAAAACCCCAGATAAATCCAGACTTTATTAAGAGACAGTGAAGCAATCCAGGCATTCTGCACAGTAAATGACAGCATTAGGCACAGCGAGCCTCATCACCAGTAGGAATTTCTAAAAGCCAAGCAAGCAGCTATATAATTGCTTTAAGTAAGCTCTGACTTAGGGCTGAAACTCCATTTGAATCGAGGATGAGGGGGAGAACATCATCCCTTTAGAGAAGATCCTTCGAGACGTGTAACTGTAGAAAGGCTGGCGAATACAACATTGATTGGGAGTGAGGTAACCACAAACACCACTGGCTCAAATGAAAAGGGATTCAGGGGCTGACCCAGAAAACAAGCCTCGTAAACCACTGGGATGAAATTTTAATGACAAACACAAGAAGCTGTGCGTGCAGGCCAGATTGAAGGATCTGATGGCAGGCAGCAGCCGCGCGGCGCTCGCACAAAGGGGAGCTGCTCGCAGCCACCTTTGCTCCCAGCTCAGGTTGCACTCAATCAATCCTTGATATTCTGCCATCTCCTGGCTTCAGCACGGGCAGCAGCCTGGGGAAAAGTGGAGAGTGCATGGAATAGGGGGCATTTCTGGGCCAGGTGGAGTGTACCTTTGCTTCCTTCTCAGATTCATAAAGAGCTGCTCCTGAACCAGTTCAAACTGTGCCTCTATAAATCACACCTGCAGCTGCTGGGTTAAGTCACCCTGGCCACAACCTGTATATAAATTCCCTTTCAGAAAGATTAAAAAGCTCTGCAGCAACTAAAATAAAAATGATTCCACTTTGCAGCCGAGAGGAACGACGGATGAGTTTTACAAACTAACTGTGGGTCTGCTGATAGAGAAAACCAGCACTGAGAGATAAAAGAAACAACGGGAAGGATTCCACTGATTGACAAATGGATCAAAAATAGTTGCCTTTACAAACAAGCTGTAGGCTTGCTGATAAATGAAACTAGATATTGAAAGATGAAAGAAACAATAGGGAAGAAAACATAAATTCCGTGAGAGTTAAGAATTAAACTTAATTCTTAAGAGGGGAATTTCAGGTATCAGGTGCTCGGGAAGTCTGTGCCTCTCAAGTACCTCAGCCAATGGGAAAAGAGAGAAGGAAATGTGGCTGGGAAATTTGGATAATAAGGAGGCTGCATCCTCTAAAACTTTAAGAGACCCCAGGGGAATGCCCCATGACCTCTCCCTTTATTCGAATAAAGTAAAAGAACTCCTCTGTCTCCTTTTTGGACGTAAGCCTCTGGTGATTGTGGATTAATTTTCCTGACACAGCAGAGTTTGAAGCAGGACGGTGAAGATGACAGGATCATGCCTAGCATAGCACAGGTTCAAATCAATCAGTGATTCCAGGCTTGCTCTGAGATTCCCAAACACACCAAGCCCTGCATTCCTGCTCTCTCCAACTCCTCCCAGCCCAACTAGAAAGAAGCCAAAGGGTTTTTTTCTTGTGTCCATGGACACAAACTCTCCCGGGACCATCTCTTTATATTTCTAGAACTTAATCTGCCTGCTGCCAGAAAAAATTAAAGATGCTTCTATAAATATATCAGCAACAAAAGAATTGCTAAGAAGAATCTCCATCTTTATTGGATCAGGGAGAAACAGTGACAAAAGATGAGGAAATGGCTGAGGGAATTAAGGCCCTGTCCTCAGGCTGGAAAACAGGGACAGGCAGCAGAATGAAGCCCCCATGATCCAGAGGGAAATGGCTGGCATCCTGCTGCAGCACCCAGGACACACAATTCCACAATTCAGGGTGCTGAGTTCCCCAGACACTGCCCAGCCCTTCCCAGCACGGAGCTCGTGGCACTGCAGGCAGCAACAGCGACGCCCAAGGGAGCTGGGCTGGAAGGAGGATCCAGGGCAATGCTGGCCTCGGTGCCAGGCAGAGTCCTGGAACAGAACAGCACCAGGGCAAAGTGCTGGCTCCTACCCTGGGCCACCAGCACCCCAGGAATGCTAAAGGCCTGGGGAGGAGTGGCTGCACAAGGCCCTGGGGGTGCTGATGACAGCAGCTGATCACCAGCACAGGTGTGCCCAGGTGTGCAAGAAGGCCAAGGGCACCTGGGCTGCCCCAGGGCAAAGCACCGGGCACTTCTGGGGCACCTCCAACCCTCTGTCCAGTTCTGGGCCCCTCAGGACAAAAAGGACCTGGAAGGGCTGGAACGTGTCCAGGGAAGGGGTAGAGCACCAGGAGTGGCTGAAGGAATTACAAAAAATTTGCTAAGAACTGAGCAGCCCTGAGGGTCCAGTGGAGCACCCTGAGACAGAAGAAAGGTGATGGTCCAAGCACTGGATAGAAAAACCCTGGGAAATGCCCCACAATTCTGGATCAGCAGCACCAGGCCCTGCAAACTCGCCCACCAACTTGGCTCAGACACACAGGTCCCTCTGTAATCACTGATTATTCCCATGCAAAGATGAGCACACAAGTGTTTGTGAAATGGGAGAGAGAATCATTAAATGTAGCAGATAATTGATATTTATACTGAGAGGAGAATTGACTTTGTAAACCTCAGCTATTAAATTACTTCTCTAGCACTGAAAGAACGCAACAGTTTGTTATTGATCACCAGATTCATTACACTTTTATGACAAATTTGAAAGCACAATGCCATTAAGTACAATTTTATAAGCAGGGAGAGACAGGGGAGGGTTATGGTTGGATTTAAAAAATAAAAACACAGCAAACAACAAAACCCCAACAAATTCCTCAATATCCTATATACTTACCAAATGCACATAAAGTATTTCCCTGCACAATCTGCTGATGCCCTTGCAAGTTTTAGTCGTAACCCAAAGTCTCCCTTGTTAGATATTTACTGTTTACCAAATTAAGAGACAAAGCAGAGTAAAGGACAAGCAGTAAACAGCAGGGACATAACAATTCTTGTGTTCTAATACCCTAAACTTTTCATTTACTAACCAGGTAAATTCAAACAGCTGAATTCCAATTTCCTCGTGTTGTTTTATCAAATAGTGCTCACAGCTTTATAAAGAAATTAATCATTTTTCAGAGAAATTACTGGAAAGTCATCCAAGTGAACATCACTTTTTCTAAAGGATAACACACATGCAGATTTCCCTCAGTGGTCTCTTACCTGTTCACCTACTTTCAGGAACCTCAATGATTTAATTGTACCACACCCCTGATGTAAATTCACCAAGAGAATCAGGAGATACTGAAGGAACTGGAGAACCAAAATGAAAAGAGTGTGTGCAACTGTCAGAACCCAACTTCTGTAACACGCCAAGCCAAAATATGGACTGTTGGAGTTTAATATGCAGGATTCATAACGTTTGTTTATTAATCCTTCAGAAATATAATTTAATCTGCATAACTCCTATCTACTGCATGTTTGGATATAAACACAATGGAGAAAATTAAGGAAAATAAGAGCTGGAGGTTTTGGCAGCAGCATGGAGACAACTGGGCTTGATGTCTGATAGTTTCGAGTCCTGCTCTCAGGAATGTCCAAGAGCATTTAAAAGCATTCCATGGATTAAAATTTTCCAGGCATCTTTCTTATAACCAGTTTGTGAATTTTAAAGTATTTTAGAAGCAGTTTTCTCTAATCCCACACCATTAACATGAAGTGCTACCATAAAACACTGAACTCTGGTATGTCAAGGACAATATCCCAGCTCCCCGGGATATCATCATTATTATTTACTCATGTGATTTCTGGAGGGTTACTAATTACTGAACCTCTGAAATTCAAACAGAACACAGTAAAGCCTCACATTTACTGAGAGGATCACTGTAAGCTCTTCTAAAAATTTCTGAGTCTCTTAAAATTGTATTTAAGAGTATAAACCACATTAATAACTAACATTAAACCAAAGTCCAAAAAATTTCTACATCAGGAAAACAGAAGTCTGAGTTTATCTATTCTATTTTCCTCCCAGGTTGTCTTTTAATTAATAATGGAGAAAAGTAACTGTCCTTCTAAAGTTATTTTTGTGCTGTGACATGATATCCTGTGATTAAGGGATTTTTCTGGAAAAACATAAAAAAGGGGATGTTTTTCCCTTGATGTAAATGTGCAAAATGTTTAATAAATCCTGGGTGTTTCCACAGCAAAACAATAAGAGTTCACCAGAAAACACCTGAGTTTTTACAGGGACTACTTGTACATGAGACAACATTTGAGTAGCTCCATAAAAATTTGAACTGCTGAGGTAAATGGTAGATAAACATCCTTATCAATCACTTATGGACAGCCTGCTTCAGGAACTGCAGGTGAATCCATTCTAATGCTTCCAACAGGTGCTGCTTTTGAATTCATTAAAAGAAGCACCCGAGATTTCAGATGGTGAAGGTGCAGTGGGCATTACACAGCCTGGTCAGCATGGAGCAAGCTTTACACACTCTGGTAAATGTGGAGTGAACATTACACACACTATAAAAGGTGGAGTGGGCATTACACATTCTGGTAAACGTGAACATTACACACACTATAAAAGGTGGAGTGGACATTACACACTCGATAAAAGGTGGAGTGAAAATTGCACACTTTATAGAAGATGGAGGGGCATTACACACTCTGTAAAAGATGGAGTGGGCTCTACAGACTCTGCAAAAGGTGGAGCAGGCCCTACAGACCCTGTTACAGGAGTAGAGGGCCCTATAGACCCTGTAGAAGGAGGAGCAGGCCCTATAGCACCTGTTACAGGAGCAGTGGGCTCTACGGAATCTATAAAAGGTGCAGTGGGCACTACAGCCCCCCTTACAGGAGCAGTGGGCACTGAAGACCCTGTGAAAGGTGGAGCAGGTCCTACAGACCCCGTTACAGGAGCAGTNCAACACGCAGGCCCTCCCCACCCCCCCCCCCTTCCAGGAGCAGTGGGCACTACAGACCCTGTAGAAGGTGGAGCAGGCCCTCCAGCCCCCGTTACAACAGCAGTGGGCACTGCAGACCCTGTGAAAGGTAGAGCAGGTCCTACAGACCCCATTACAGCAGCTGTGGGCACTGTAGGCCCTGTGAAAGGCAGAGCAGGCCCTGCAGCCCCCCGTTACAGGAGCTGTGGGCACTGCAGACCCTGTGAAAGGTGGAGCAGGCCCTGCAGCCCCCGTTACAGGAGCAGTGGGCACTGCAGACCCTGTGAAAGG
>VWZN01022066.1:10025-23995 GCA_013396955.1 Regulus satrapa | reverse complement strand
GCTTGGAGCACAAGCCCTGTGAGGAACGACTGAGGGAGCTGGGGGTGTTTAGCCTGGAGAAAAGGAGACTCGGGGATGACCTTATCACTCTCCACAACTCCTTGAAAGGCGGCTGTAGTCAGGTGGGGGTTGGTCTCTTTCTCCAGGCAGCAACTGACAGAACAGGAGGACACAAGCTGTGTCAAGGGAAATATAGGTTGGATGTTAGGAAAAAGTTTTATTATGGAAAGAGTACTGGATCAAGTGTTGGAATGGTCTGCCCAGGGAGGTGGTGGAGTCACCATCCCTGGATGTGTTTATAAAGAGATTGGATGTGGCACTCAGTGGCATGGTTTAGCTGAGGTGTTAGGGCATGGGTTGGCCTCAGTGCTTTTGAAAGTCTCGTCCAACTTAGTGATTTTGTGATTTTCTTACTTTTATATGAAACCTTCTGTATACCTGACAGATAACCTCCATTGATTCATATTAATTCCCATTTTGGATGTTCCTAAACTGGAATTTCGTGATCAAACCTAAAATTAGATTTTAGAGGAACTATAATTGACTAGGAAGTAACAGACTCAACCACATTCAGACTTGAAAAAAGGATAAGAAAGTACTGACAGAAAAATTGTATTACAAGCACACACATTAACAATGCATATGGCCATGTTTGCTGTCAAAATACTGAAAAATGTTGAAGTAACATTCAATCAGAGCAGAAATATTTGTAGGAACAAAGCTCAGAAAATGTTATCATTCCAGTACTTTTTCTTAGTTCTGAAATATAAACTCATCAGTCACTCATATACTTTCAGACATTTTGTCAACTATTTGAAATTGTTACTGTTTTCTCAGCAATAGTATAATCATGGGTAGTTTCTTCTGATAATTTATGCCCAACTGTTTTAGCTTCAGTGTTTCACCATAAAGACAAACCTGGACATAGCTTTTTTGAAGTAAATGAGTACTCGCATATCAAAGATACCAAGACATTTGTCAGTACTTAAACTTTCTGAACTACAAGTTTCTGAACAAATTATAAATTTATATAATTTGAACGTTGTAATTTACAAGCAATTCAGAATATGAATAAGTACCAGGAAGTTATATTTGCTGTTTTAAGTGATCATGTGAAATAAGCAAAACATAAGTTGTCTGAATCTTCAGAGAAGTACTTTAATACTTTAATTTTAATTCACTTTAATTCACTTTACTTTTTAATTCACTTAACTTTTCATGCTGTAAGACAGTACTACAGTGTATTCCTCTTTCCAGGCCAGTTGATAAACAGTCAAATTTTAACTCTGTCTGTGGTCTTTCACAGATGGTCAGTGGCATCACTAGTTAAGATAATTATCAAAAATCATCCCTTTGGGACCCTTGAGTATGATCCTTGACAGAAATGGGACATGGAGACAGTTTTAGAATGGTATTCTGATATTTAGCATGATTTATATCAGAGGGTGACTTCACAGAATTTACAATCCTGTTACAGGAGCATGAGTGGGGTCAAAATAAGCCCTCCAAATTGTAAAGAATCTCTACTTTATTTAACCTCCTATATCTACCAAGAACAGGCTTCCTAATGTGCCCTGTTCAGTGTAAACATGGCAATGCTAGACTGAAAGGGTAATTACAAGACTTTTTCTTTAACCAGCTTTGTGAAATGTGAGGGGAGAGTTAGGGGCTGTATAGCAAGTTCTTCAAAAAGGCATCAGACAGCAATCTAAAAGTCAAAAGAGAAGGATCAGCTTCCATCCATATTCTTATGGAATAGTAATAGCTAAAGGAGGATGATTTCCTCTTTAGGCTGTAAATGAAAAGCACTTTGATTATAACCAATAGTGAATTACAGTCAAACCTCAAAAGTGACTGAGGAGCTACAAAGACATTGAAAAACCATATAAGGCTATTAGAATTGAGATTGTGTTTGTACCGTTTGTATTCATCTTAATAACTATTAATTAATAGTACAATTTTTACCTATTAGTTTATACAGAAATAGGTTAGGAACAAAAGAAGATCTGTTTCATGTGCCAGACTATCTGTGTTTAAGTCTCCCTAGCTGGTTTGCAAGTAGAGGGATTTATTTGGGTTTGAAATATCTACCATTAAGTCAGCCTCTCTATATAACTATATTTTTTTTTCTTTTTTTTTTTTTAAAGGGAGAGAAAAAAGACCAACTGAGCAACTGAATTCTAAATTTCTGCAATCCTCTTTCAGTAGCAAGCTGGTACATTACTTGTTCTTTCCAAATCTCTCTCTTCAAGTCTTGTAAATTGGAAGTAAACCCTTGGCAGCAATATGCCTTGAGTCTGCACTAACCTATTCTCCAACATTTGAGACAGAAATAGGAACACTTAAATTTCAAGTGAGCTAGCAAAGTAACAGGTATCTCTTGGGGGTGGGTGATGGGTCTCTAGTAAGCGTGTGAGTGCCTCCTAGGGGTTTAAGGGGCATGGTTAATAATTAACTTCAGCTACTGCAATTCTCCGCTATTTAAAATGCATGTTTTAAAATTCACAAGGTCAGAAAATATCTCTCTGTGGGTGGGTGTCTACGTAGGCTCTCAAGGGAAGAGGAAGACAAACAGTGCTGATAAATAAAAGCATTTACAGAGGTGCTGAGTGTTAGTCCTAAGAAGGACTACCTTCAAGGATAAGTAGTACTAGAGGAGAGGCGTTTTAAAAATTGCTATGAAAAGAGTAGTCAATGATTTTTCTCTAGGAATTGTCTATTTGGTTTTATTTTGGAGAAGAATGACTAAGAGGAGACCACGTTTTTTGTTTAAATCTGCTGCAATTTGATAGTCTATTTCCTGTTTGGTTTTTTCAATTCTACTTCCTTCTTCATGCACATTTTATGGTAACATTGATTTCTTCTACTATTCTTTGGAGAAATTAGCATGAACATTTTGTCCCAGAGCTGCAATAATAATTTTGTGGGTAAAACAGCTTCAAAAATATGACTGAGTGGTGAGCAGGCCTGCACACAGAGGCAAAGACAGCAAGAGAAGTCGGCATCCTTAGAGTTATTGATCTTAATGAAAGAAGGCCTACAAAAACCTGAAAATATTTTACAAAGTTGAATTATTGGAATGTTTTTTTTATGGTCTTCAATAGAAACATGAAAAGGGCAGATTATAAATCTGAAATTAGTTACAATTAATAATTTGCAAATTTTTACAAGTGTTTGACACAAACATGTTTCTTCCAGTCTCATTGTATTGTCTCAATGTAATAATGCAAAATCTCCGCTAAATATTGATTCAGTCTTAACTATAGCAGAGGTTTGCATTGATTTTTCTACCATGTTGTCCTTTCAGAATACATTTTCCATGGAAAATTTTGACATCTTTTGATTCAGAACAGGGCATGCTGTTTGAATAAGTCAACTGGCTAGGATGCTTCTTATATTATTTATGAAATTAAAATGAAGAAAAAATATTTAAATAATAGAAATTTTAAAAATCAGCCTTTTGTTTTCCAGAAAAACATAAGTATTAACGCACTAATTTTAACTATTTTAAACTTTAAAAAATGACATTTTCAATAAGAAAATGTTCCATTTGAAATATTTTGGAGAGGCTCCACTTGATGCAGTTGCTTTTTAATGCTACAAGTATGCTATCTAGCTACTGAAAGTAATTTTATTTTATTTATTTTAAAACTATCCATGAAATCTACTGATAAACCTTGTATTTCCACACAGTTTTGCAGCAAACACAAATAGTGGTGGGATGAGAACAGGAATGCTACCCATAGCCATCTCTATCTAAAATTCTCCATTGTTCATTCAATCTTCAGTCTGGAGATTCTTAAAAGAATTAATAATGTGGTTCATACTGACAACATGTACTATTAAAGAAACAATTTTTAACATTAAACCAAATAATTCTATGTGTTAAATGCATAACAGATTGAGTATTTTTCTGAGTTCAGCACTGTAGGTGAAATGTGTACCTATTTGGGAAGGCAGTGATGAATATCAGATTTTTCATGTAATCAGAAGCGGCAATATGTTCTTCTGGACATGTTGTTAAATCCAGAAAATAAGTGTAAGTCTTTGTTAAGAGCTACTGAACTACAATGACACATTTCTGACATAGACAGTTGTGGTCATCTGAACTTGAGTGAAGCAAGCCAGTTATGTAGGACGTGTACTAGGTAGCTGATAAAACACAAATACGTATTACATTACATCTCTTGTCATTCTTTTAAAGAAAAGATTTAGACAATTTTTTATATCAAGCTTTATAAAGAAAAAAAAAATAGTGCAAAATCATCATGGCTAAGTCCTCTTCATAAAATAAACACTGGCCTGGACTTTTGTGATTTATTCTCTTTTTCCTATGATAAAGACAGGTATACTCATTTTTTCAAACAGAATTACAAAGCCATTGTCTGGATAAAGTCTTTCAGCAACATGCTCTCCTGGCAAAATATCATATAAGCAAAATATAGTTTTGAATGCTTCAAGCTCCTTTTTTTTTTTTTTCTTCCTTCTTCTTCTCCTTTTTGATTGAATAAGTTTAAAAATAAGGAGGAGAAGAATGAAGAATGCAATATTTTGAGAAAGAACAAAATGCTGATACATGCATCCTGGGAAAAAAATTATTATCAAAGTAAGTTTAGCATGTAGAAGAAATTTTTGCATGTAAGAAATATCCATAGCATTACAATGAGAATAAACAGTATAAAATTGCACCAATAGGTGACAAACTGGAACTGTTTTACCATTGGTTATGGACATCAAGCTCTGTGTCAAAGGTCTAAATACTAATGAGGTAGCCTGGTCTTCTGCTGAACACAGGGAATAAAAATACAAACAAGATAAATAGAGTAAGTATCCCCTGTTGGATCAATATGGATAAAGTGACATGTCAAATGCATACCGCTGTAATTCTGGCTAGTCAGCTGTTGTGATTTGCTCTTATGCTGACTCAGTGCTTCACAGTGAAATACTGCCTCCCTCCTACTCCACTAGTGCTTGCCAAATCCCATTAGGAAATGTAGAGCAATTAAGTTAAAATAATGACTTGCTATCCCATTCCACCCAGAAGGTACTCCAGCTCCAGAATGTCTCTGAAGTCAACCAGAAAGGAAGCCGCTCAGTCCAGTTCCAGCAGAAATGTTTAATATCTGTGAGTAGCAAGCTCTGGGCTGATCCCTCCAGGAAGGTGAACCAGCCCGGGCTGACTTTGACCTAGGCCAGGCAGTAACAGCACAGAGTGGGAGCAGCCCCACTGCAACTCAGCCCAGCAAGCAAAGACGCGTGGTGACACCCACAGGCTCTATCAACAGCATAAGGTGCATCAGACTAATGCCAACTAAGATCAGCCCAGAAAAGAAAAAAAAAAAAAAACCAATTCCTTAATAGCCGCATTTGAACTGAAGTGGAGCTCCTAGGCCCAATTGTTTCACATCAATTGCTGTACTGTGTCTAGGATTTAGTGTTACTCATGACTTTGCCCCTATCATTGCATAAAACAAGTCTTTTTTTTTTTTTTTTTTTTTTTCACAGATTTATGTGAAACAACAATCTTCTCTGCAAATTTTGAAACAAATGTACTTTATAATTTCATGTTCTCAGGAAAAAAAAATCAAGCTTCATATCAAGTGATGTATTTTTCTCTAATAGAAAGGCTGTAGCTACTAAGGCACATTTTTTCAATGGAAAAAATACAAACAAGCCACTGCTACCTCTGCCATAATATTTCACCTAAAATAGCCAGCAGTGGAAGCCTTACTGCACAGGCAGATCACAAGAGGTCTTCTGCTGTCGAAGTGCAATGAAAAGTAGCAGATTGGACATCCTTAATTTAACCTGGCTGGCATGAGGCAGCAAAGGGCAACAGAGAGAGAGGGGGATGTCAGGAGTGGTCTCAGAAAGGAACATGAAGACTAGCAAGAATTATGCATTTCATCAGTAAACACAACTACCTAAAAAAACCCACGCTGTCTACCACAAACCAAATGTTCACTTGTGTTCTGCACAGACAGACCTAAAGCACAACAAGATTTGTACTTTGTTTTTCCTATTTGTGGAACAATTTGGATTGCCCTCTCCTCAGTATCTTGGCATCTGGGTATGAAAATGCTTAGTAGGGTGTCTGAAAACATTTGGCTTTAGCCTGTGACTCGTCATGCACTTTGGGTGCCTGTTTATTAATCAAGAATCACACTCCCTGCTGTGCGTTATAATTTTCAAGGAAGCAACAGAACCATTAGTGTTCAGTGTTTCTTGTTTTTTATCTCACATCCAAGTCAGAATTAACCAACACACCTGAGATTTAATTACAGCACCAGCACATTTCATTCTTTCATGCAGTTCCACCTTTCCATGACATTCTAGATTCTCACAGACAGGTCCTAAGAATTTCTATAAGCACTTCAGCAGTATTATCTACGTGTTCATATTCACATTTGTAAGTCAGAAAAACAAATTAACTTTTTTTTTTTTTTTTTAAGTTTGGTGGTCTTTTGTTTTTGTTTTTTAATAATTTAACTTTGTGGTTATGCTGGCTTCTCCTGGTCAGTTAGAAGCTTTTCTACTTACTTTAATGGAAACAAAACTTATGGAAACCTTGCCAGATATACTTGTAATCAAATTGCCTGATTAATAGATATTGATAATTGCTGGAACTTTAGAGTTGGTTGGTTTTTTAAAGATAAATCTTATCAATTAGTACTTCATACTAAAATGGAAGTTTGATGGCAGCCATTCTGAAATCCAGTTGTTCAACTATACTTTTTATTCCCACTCTATTCTTAGTCTTGTTGATCTCATATCATTTGATATTGTCCCTCTGCAATTTAAGTCAGCTTAAACTTCCAACAGCTCCCAATAGAACAGTAAAAGCAATGAGTAAAAGTAAAATGGCAACAATTAAAAAAAAAAAAAAAAAGGAATTATGAAGTTATGATGAGAGAGCTAAGTGATATTTCAAATCACCAGTATTGAATCTCTTGAGAATCTACCTGTATCTTGATGAATAATGAAACAACAGAAATTAGAGTAATCAGTGATACATATTTCAAAAAAATAACAATCGGTTTTGCCAAACAGGAACTAAAGAGCTAGAATAAATGTATTTTAAAAACACCCCAAACACACATAATAATTTTTATGCTTACACTGAAGTAAAATTATCTCATGGCTTTCAGATGCTGACTACCTGATTTATGTCTCCAACATTAATAAAGTTGACATATTTTACTGATGGAAATGTCTGTCTAACAAATCAAAATTTAGTGTAGATTTAATCTCATAATATTGTCATACTTATAATGAAAGACTCGGAAGGTACCTTCTTCTGCCCTACTAAGTGCAAATAACAAATTACTCTTCCATTACTTATAGAAGAAAAGGAGTAAGATTAAGCTCTAAAGAACTCTTATATTTGCAGCTGCTATTGACACATGAACAAGTTTACCAGTATAATCCAAAGACTATGAAGATAAACCTTTTCTTATTTAGGAATAAAAAAAAACAATTAAAAATGTATTACTATACAGTCCCATTTTGTTTCCTCATAAAGGTGCATTAATTGCAACCAACTTCCTGGAAGGGTTTATTCCACAGGTAATTAAAGCTATTGCTGAATTAATGTTTTTCGTTTTGTCAGGAAGGTGCTAACTGTGAAATCAGAAGCATCCTACAGTTAAGTGAGAAATCAAATTTTTCTTTACACTCACACAGGAAAAAGTAGTAAGAGAAATTGCAAAAAGAAGCAGTGCAAAAAGGTTTATACAGGGAAACAAAGCAATGTGAAGGCCCAAGACAATTCAAAAGCCTTCACGAAATACCATGAAATAAAATATATTTTGATTTTCATTGTATTTATATTAAGATACCATGACTCAATCAAAAGTTTACCTTATCCTACAGTATTGCCACATATTTTACATCCTTAGAAAATCTATCTCCAAATGAAAGAAATTTTTCCTCTGATGTATGGAAAATATTTTAACCTTGAAAAAACCCATAAATCTGGAAAATCTATTAATTTCTACTTATTTTAAAATAAAATAATTGCAATAATGAAAATATAAGAAACATGAATGAGTTTAACAAACATATGTGTTGAACCCTTTCACCTTATCTGCCTCATAAATTTTTCTGCTCATAGTTACAATGCCAATATTTTACTAGCTTTACTCATTTGATTCTTTTGAACAGTAGTTTAAAATATGTGCCAAGTATTTTTGGCTACAAGCAATATCTTTGCTACTTTGATCTTTCATACATTCTCTGCAATGGCATTTTTCTGGCTGATCACCTTCTGTTCTTTTGCTGTATTCTGCATCTGGGCTACTGACAGAAAGTTTCCTGCATTTCAAGTACACTTAGAGACATCTCAGAATTGAAGCTGATTAGACGGAACAGTGACACAGGAAAACATATTCTCCTCTAGCAGAGTTCTGAGGCTGACTAAGCCTTTGGAATCTCTCCCCACATCTGGAGTAACTACTTTCTTACATGTTTTATGCAAAATAATTCCATCTAAACATTTACCTTCTCAAGAATTGTTGAGAAACCTTGCACTCAGCTTTGCCGAAAAATTCAGTGAACTAATACTTAGGATAAAGCATGAGTTTTTGGCAGCATCTTCTGAAAAAAACCTACAATTTCTAGATACAGCTGAAGTAAAAGGCAAACTACTTATTCTCTGCAGAAGCAATATATTAATCACAATCAGAAAAAAACAAAACAAACAAAAATAAAACAAAAAAAAACCCAAAAAAACCCACCACCACCAAAAACCCCCAACAAAACAATACCCAACATTTTTAATTATAAAGATAAGAAAAGTGCCAAATGAACACCTGACAAAGGTTTTGTGTTGGTTTGGTTTGGTTTTGGGGTTTTTTTGGTTTTTTCCTAGTTAGTTCTATAAAAGAAGAAATTTCCTGTTTTGCATTCCATTTTGTTACTTGATTAAAGCACTTTGGTATGAAGTGATTAACTAGCAGTGCCTTTAAAATCAACATTTGGAAAAATCAAATTATTTTGGATCAAGCACAAATTACTAGCACATTTACAACCCACGTGAAAACCAGCTGAAAACATCACACAAGTATTTTAAATCAAATTAGTATTGCCTTCGTGTTTCATAGGGATACCAGAAGGGGACTGGTCATAATTTTAGCTTTTCTGCAATGAGCCTGGAACTTCATATAGACTTAGAATTATTATATCTTATGTGCTGATCCATGCGACTTAGTTGCTAGCATTAGCATTAGCTAAGCATTTCTGTCAGTGTCCAAAAACCAATACAAAGCACAGAATACCTTAATTTGATGTACCATGCTGGATACGTTATGATTGTATCCAAAACTCCACAGGAGGCTGAAGACACTGGCATATCTAAGAACATTCATTTTTTTGTGCTTCTGAGCTAAGCAGAAAAATGCATAAATGTCTGTCTTCCGAGCCAAATTTGAAAAGTTTGTCATGTGAGACTTTAACACAGTAAGTTATGACCCCTAAACCTCTCTATCAGAGACTACAGAGACTGTTTGAGGGTAACTTCTCTGCATGAAATTTAACCTCAATTTCATGAAAAAGCTTTGGGATGTCTATGGTAAATATAAACATATATATGTATCTCTGAAATAAAAGCTAAAATATCTAAATCAGTTTTGACCACAGAGAAACTTTTTGTTAATGGCCTAAATGTACAGATGCTTAAGGAGGAAAAGCTGCTATTAATACCCTGTGAGGATAGGCATTGTTCTGTGAAGTTCAATGGACTTGTTCAATTATCACTAAACTCATTAAGCTTTAATTTTATTTTTATACATTGTACGTTACCAACGATAAGATGGATGCTGCCAAATCATCTAAAAATCAATTCAAAAGCTTTTAAAACAGTGTGGAGAGACAAAGAGGGGTTATAAATGGAAATGCTGACAGACCTTATCTCTGGTGTCTTGAATGTCTCTTGGTCATACTCTAACATAGTTCCTAAAAGAAAACTAAAATTCCTATCTCAACACTTTTAAGAAGAACTGAAATAGAATATGTATTCTAAGCAAATTCAAAATTTCGCTCTTTATTTTTAATAATGAGAAGAATCATATCAAGTCTGACATTTGGAAGCTTCTTACTGAAACAAAATAGCAAAAGATAAACTAAATAGTAAAATCAGGAGTACAAAATCTAATATGTAAAAGGGAAATCTACGAACATGAGTAAACAACACTTGTAAGTTTTACTGACAAAAATAGACTGCATAGAATGTAGAAACAGTAAAATTTTAAAATTCAGTTGCTACCAAAAAAAAAAAAAAAAAGTTATATCATTGAAATATAAGTTTGTTCTGAACAAACACAAGAAATTTAGTGAGTTTTTAAAAATCAATTTTCTTTCAAGGTTAAACTGAAGTCTTGACCATTTTAATTAAAGGCTGAGAATTCACATTCCAAAATGGATTATATAAGAATGCAACAGAATTATAGGTGCCACTATTATAAGCAATTATATTAGTAGTTATACTAATTATTACAGAAGTCCATCTGACAGATTACCCACTATTTTCAGGTGATCCATAAACAGTAATGGTAAACATTTAATTACTCTCCCGAATAATATTAAAAAAAAATGAAAATAGTGATAAATTGATAAAACTTATCAGTGCTTCTTCATTATCATATCCATTCAATTCTAGATTTATACAAATGTTTCTATTACTTTTGTTGACTGTGCTGTTTTCAGTGGAGATACAGCACATGAAACTGATGTAACCAACTAAAAAATTAAGCTTTGCATAGATGACCAATGCCTAAACAGAATATTAAGAAGAGACCAGATAGTCCAGTTATTTTTGGGTTTTAATTTTGGTGTCACAGAGAAGATTTGGTTTTCCCAATGCCTACAGTTTTAACCAGCACTAAGCATTTCCTAAACCTGTGTGGTGTCTGAATATGAAAGGTCCAATATCGGCTCTAAGGACTGCTAACAAAGGAATTTGAAACAATGGGTACCTGTTCCCTAAAGGGATATTGGTTTGGTCTCATAAACTAAATGAGAAACATAGAGTTTTTAGGATTATTTCATTATGCTATGTCTACCTATGGAAAGACTTCAGGATAAGGCAAAAAACTACATATTTTCTTTCCTCAAAAAAAAACCACAAAAATAAACAACAATACTTATTTTATTTTTTTACTATAAGACACGTATATTTTGGAAATTTTGGGGTTTTTTAGGTTTGAGTTTTTTTGTTTGTTCTCTATATACTTTTCCAATAAGTTTCTACTATAAAGAATATAAATTTCGTATTATTTTGTTAATCTTAAATTGAGTAATATCCTGTAGTGGCAAAAAAGACAAGCAAGATACCAAAATTTTACTTATTCCAAAAGTAATTTTTCCATAAGTCAGCCAAGAAAAAGTATTGATTGACAGTTTTTCCTGTAATAATCTTCTATATATGCTTTACTTTGAATTATCTTACTCTTAAGTATGGAAATACACTTCTCTTTGTCAGGCCTCTGCAGCGAGGAAAAAGCTTTTTTTTTTTCTGATTCTTACCTTTGTTAAGGCTACACTTATCTCAAGGGGATATATATTGACTACTAAAAAGCAGGAATTACATCAAGGAAGGTGGTTTTTAAACTAATAGTTCACTCTTAAAGTGGCCATAATTGAAAGAATCTAGACTATTGAATGTGTTTAAACCAGAAAACTGATGATTTTTGAAGACAGTTTTTATTCTCATTACTAAATAGAAAACTGGTTTGGATTTTTTAAATTTTTTTTTTAATTTTTATTTGTATACTTCTCTACCATGGATAACAATGCGCAAACTGAGAAAAAAGAGCTTTGGAAAATAATGTTTATAGGCTATATCATATTGACTTTTCATTGCTTTCCTTAAATGAGACTAGAGTCTTTGTTAATGTTGATTGAAGAAAAGAGGTTCTCTCAGTATTTTTGCAGGTACTGAGCAGACTGATATTTTTCTTAAAGAGCAACAACACGTGCAAAACTCTGAATGAAGTAAAACAATGCAAAATCCTTAGATTAACCACAGTAACTCCTGAATTGATATAGTCACACTTCCTTAAACTTTATGAAACCAAACAGCCACGTTCCACTTCCAGAGCAGGCAAACTTCACAGTATTTCAAAAACAGACATTAAAAAGTAAGGTTCATTAAAAAAACAAAACTGATGTGTGTCTCAGAGTCAAAAAACTTACTTCATATAAAAGCTGATAATACATAAACTGTTAGAGAATGTTCTATAAATACCAGGCGAAATAGCAAATGAGAAAAGATGCAAAAACAAACCAAACTATTTAAAAAGAAAAAACCTCCACCACATTATTTCAATCTAAGAATTAAGAAAATTTAGAAATCAGAAAGATTTTAAATTTTCATATAAAATTATAAAATAGATATTTTTCAATTAAGAAGAGTTAGGGAAACCAATGACTCTGGTAAATGGGATTGTATGTTGGACTTCAAAAAAACGGACTTGATTTGGTGACACAATATATTTTTTTCCAGTCCCATTTCTTATGTATGTGAACTGAATTGCCTTTTACAACTAGAAATTGTCATAACAAATCCCCCTACTCTTAAGTAAGCAGAAAAACTCTGTTTGAAAGCTCTCGTTTCCTTTTATACTCCAGACCCTATACAGACATCCTCAAGGATATTCTTCTGTGTCAGGAAAGAAGCTAAAAGATAAAATCACTCCAGAGATTCTTGTCATTCCAGATCAGTGACTGGAGTGAAATGGCACCAGCATTTTTTCTGTTATCATCAGTTTCTGCAGAGTTTATTATTAAATTTTAATTAGGTTTTGAGAACTGAAATATTTCTTACATTGAATTTCTTATGATATGACTTTTTATGTAGACACACTGGAAATACCACTACAAAAATGATGAGAATTGTACTTCTGCTTTTATGTTGTAAATCCTAATGTTTGATAATTTAATGATCAGCTTTTCATTCTGTGAGAGCTGAATTTCATGAGCACTTTTCCTTGCTCAGTGGTGAACCATACATTTGTAAAACTGTCTAAGCTAATTAGTGCAATATATCCACTTATGTGCAGAAATGTCTGATAACAGTGTGGTAATGGCCTGCACAAAAGTAATCTCCCAAATTGTTCATGGATCTCTGATACCATGTAATAAAAATCTGAACGAATGAATAAAAATATTTTAACTGTTGATTATTTTGGTACTTAAATAATTTTCAGAGTTTGCAATAAATTCTGAGCTTTAACACAGAATAATGATATTTTAACTGTTTAGGTATTCCTTTGTCTTGACAGTGCAGGTTGAACACATATCTCATCATATGTCATTGACAATTGAAAACAAACAAAAAAGCCCTCCATAAACCAAACCAAACAAACACAAAAACCCAACCAAAACACACAAACTTAACAAAATACCTACTGCAGAAATTTTTTCCCCTTATAATTCTTGCTTCCTAGATTGAAAGATTCCTACTAAGAGAGGAACAGAGAAACCAAAGTTAAAGGTTTCCTCAGTTAAACAACCTAAAATTAATAATGTGATTCACCGTTTAACTGAGTTTGGTACTAGAGTAAGGGTAATGAAGAAAAAAAATTTACTGAGATCAAGGCAGAGGTGAAAAGGAAAAATAAAAGGCAAGCAGGATAATTAATTTAATCATCTGATGCTGAGAAACTCAGGGCCCAAATCTTCCAATTAAATCCATAGGCTATAAGTCAGGAGAGAATTTAACCTGGAAATGTCAAAGCAGAATGCCAATGAGGTTTGAGTACCTGCTTCTTTAAAAAATTCAAGAATTCTTAGGGACAAAGAATAAGAAGTTAGCATACCTTCTCTTGGGCAGTTCCTACCTTCTATAGTTGTGTGCTGGCTTCAGATGGAACACAGCCCACAGAAGTAATAGACCAATCAGAAAAAGCTACACCTCTGTGAGATACACATTTTAAAATGGAAAGCCCGGGAAAGAGAAGCTCTTCTTTTCCTTC